>VWYO01016099.1:136914-170416 GCA_013400275.1 Rhadina sibilatrix | reverse complement strand
AAAAAAAAAAAAAAAAAGAACTAATGACAATAAACTTTTCTAGCATGTTCTTTTATTAACCTATTCTTTCAAAGCCTAAAGCAGCTATAGAAAATACTAGATTAAAAAAAAAAAAGAAGGATAAAATCTAAGATGTAGAAAAGCAGGTAATTCAGCATCAACATAAAAGTTTTTTTGAAAAGCCTATTCCATTCCTGGAAACTGAGTATTAGCCCAAGAAAGGTCTGATCTAACCTGTGTTCTTAATAATTCTCAAACCCAAAGGTCAGCTTTTGTATTTGGATCAACTATCTTGTTTGGCCAACAAAGTCCACATGGAAAAACAGGGCAAGCCATATTACACGTGAACACCATCCCTCCACCTGTGTGCCTGGATCCATCATAAGATGCTAGCAGCCTGCAGAGTGTGAAACAGAAGGCTGAACGCCCTGCAAGCTGCTGTGTGCATTTCTGATGGAATGCCATGGGGCAGATCTATAAACTGTACTCTAGAAATGACAAAGGAAATGCTGAAAAGGAAGGATACCTAATTTAGCAGATTCCAAGTGAAAGCGTCTCCAATGATTCAGTCAGGAGCAAGGAACAATTGAATAAATTTTCAAAGACCACTGGAGGTCTGATGGGACTGCATGTAACTTAAGGACACGAAAGTTTTCAACAATTCAACTTATGCTGAAGTATCACACTGAACTAGATAGTGGATAATGATGTGTGAAGAGCTAAAGAATTAAAAGAGAGCTCAGCAGATTGCAAAATTTCATTCTTTACAACTGTGCCTCTGCACCACTGGTACTGTTTATCTTTCCAGAACAGGGCCTTCCTGACACTTGTCCTACTCAAGGAAACCTGGTTTGATCTCACTTATATTAACAATTTCTGCGAGAGACTAATGTTGATAGCTATAATAACAACTAGAAAATTGGGTTAATCTTAGCATCTTTATAGTAGGAACTCTTCGAACATTTGGAATTGGCCTCTTAAACTTAGATACTAATTTATTTTGTTATTCTGAGAGGGGAAAAAAAAAAAAGACTCCCTGTGATAAAAGAAGGAGGAGTACAAAATGGAGCCATAGGGACACAGGGCTGGGCAGTAGTCTCCAATCTGACCTAGCACTCCCTGTGCTATAAAATTGTCAGGTATTGATATCTGAAAATTACCTTCTTCTGATACAGGGCAACGGCAAATGTTATGAACAGTGCAAGGCCAGGCACATTCCACCCATTCCAGCAGGTCACGTGAACCTTTCCAACTAACAGGAAAATATTCTATCCAGGTTACACATACTGGCTGGTGCTGGCAACTAGTGCTAGGCTTGGCAAGAGCCCACCACTGCCACCACCACTGTTAGTTGGTTCACAGGATAACTGTGAACTGGAGCAAGTGAGATAAATGATAACAATAATGAAATATAAAATTGTCACAGGTGTGTCTTCCAGCCTCTTCTAGCCTCTAAGAAGGCAGAAAACTCCAGCCTTAGTGGTGGTGTAGAGTACTACACTCCTATAGGAACAGACAATTTTGCACTCTCTCCAAATGTCGAGCTTTGCCCAACACGTACAATTTAGAGCAGGCTTCATTTCACAAAGACAAATGTCTCTGTTACTATATCCAGTGAACTCTGGGAGGCATTTAAAGATATCTTACCTGCTCTGGGCCACAGTCTAACCTAAACACTGAATTGATTCCATTTACTACTCTATTTTATCAGGCTAAAGCCATGAAAATCCCTTGCTAAAATTTTGCTTTTAGCACTTAGACAGCTGAGGAATGTGATCCCAATGATGACCCAATAATATCTCAATTACGTGATGGAGAAACAGTGCTCAGAGAACAACAACAACAAAAAAAAGCCAACCCAAAGAAAGGGATCAGTATAACCAGTGTGATGACAAAAATTCTTCAAGGTTCAGAGCAAGCATTCAGCAGGACATAAGCTCAAAAATTAAGAATTCTAACATCACACACAACTGTGACACAAGACTGCAGGGCTCTGAACACAGAGCTGTGATGAGCCTCTTAACATTTCTTCCAATCAGCTATCTGTGGGACAACAGAAAAGATGTCATAAAAAACTTATTATTTGATAAAGTCTAGCAGATTTTTACTTGAAAGGTGTTGCTGAAGGGCAAAGCATTAAATTATATATGGCTAAACCATGTAATGTATTATTATCATAACTTCTTTGTTCCTCTAGCAGTTTCTCTTTCTGCCTTAGGGAACTGCTCACTCTCTTTGCCCCTATATCCAAGATAAAGTCTGTTAGTAGTCAGCATTCAGAGTACTTAAAATCAACATTTATAGCCACAATTTGCTTGTCTGACTGTTGCTGCTTGAAACTGATGTGTTGAAATTTACTTTCTGAAATTTCAGTCAGAAGATATGAATTGCAAGGGATATCTGGGCACAATTTCTCTTTTTTTAATTAAAAAAAAAAAAAAAGAGGTGGAGAGTGACATTTGCTTGCTGAGATACTTCCACATATTTCTTTCACCAAACTTACGTGCAACACGTTGCATATATTAAAACAGAAAGATGTGAGAATACTCCACACGTGCAGCCCTGATGTAAATTTCTGATTAGAAATGTTTCAAAGCATATTAGAACCACAAATCACATCTAAACCACAGCTGTGCTCCTGGCTGCTGTTTTAGGACGTGACTGAAAGATCAGTAAGCTCTGTGGAGAGATTCCTGATCAAGAGGGCTTGAAATGGGCTCTGAAAAATCATGAGGTTACTGTGTTGAAGACACACACCATAAGATACTCATTTATCTGACCATTAAGACCCTCATGCTTCACTTGATTGCTGCTATGCCCACCTGATGAGTCTTCCAGTTGCCAGCTCTGTTTTAGACACATGGCTGAATCCAGCATTATGGCACCCATACTTGGCAGGTTTTCATTTATGTAAGAAAGCAACAAGGATGTTTTCTGCAGGCATTTGATCTTTTAAAGTCAGTTCAGTTTGATTCAGACTGTCCTGCTCCAGTTGTGTTCCCTGCAAATATCATTATAGACACGTTTACTACCAGAAATGGCCCTGGAAGAGAAATATTAAGATACAACACAGTATTCATACCAAGCCCACTTTCATCTCTCTTGTTTCTTAGGAATTATGAAAACCACAGGAAAAACATAACTTATAAACACTAGAAATAGAGAAGAAAATAAAGAAGGAAATACAAAAGCCTTTTATATTCTCTTCTGAGTCGAGCTGCTTTATTTCTAGTCAGCTGGACACCAATAAGCACCTGTGTAGCATACTGTAAATTATATGTATATACTGCAAATTATATGGCCAGTCATGTTTCCTCTACAAAACCACATAGTTTTGTCATGGTATGTCTTCAGTGCAGTGTTAATTAAGACGCCCTCATCCACACCTGAGCTGCAAGATTAACCTGCCTCAGATGGGCAACTCCATGGCAAATCAACACTTCAGTTACTCATTCTGCAAGAGTGATTCACTCTCACCTCCCAGAACTTTTCAGGCTTGTATCCTGACAGCATATGGGACTGCAAGTCAATTGAGTGGCTCAGATCCTCTGCCAGGCACTTGTACAGAGGAAAGCAGCTCACTGTCATTTTGAGTACAGAGGCAGGATATCGGTGGGTGCCACCATGGCTTGCAATCTCAGTGGAAGAAAAAGGAAAATTAACTACTTTCATTTAATTAGAAAGCCTTTCACTGATTTGCTAGAACCATTTCTGGCCAGCAATAAAATACTTCACAAATCTCTTTCAACAAGAGGCATTTTGAAAATACACTCATAAGTCTATGCTATAATATCACTAAGAAGTTAATGATACTGTTAGCATGAGTTTAATGTAAATATAAATGCATTGCTGATATGGATTAGACATCCTACTGTCCTGATGCAGCATCATTAAGGCACAAATATGAGCAGTACATGAGATTAAAAGGGTAAGCTTTATGCAATGCTCCTTTGGGACCTTCTGCAAGGCAGCTCCATCCAGCATCCCACTCTGCCAGGCCACAACAAAGGTGAGGAGGGTAAGACCCTGCTGTGTCTCCAGAAAGCAGTAATTGTAACAGTAGAATGAAACCAATGTTTTCTGCATACTTTGGTTTGCTCCTCTTGGTTTCTGCTAACACCAGCCTGGCTCTTCTCTAAGTTCAGAGTGATTTGTCAAAGTGTACAGGTGCTACTTTCACCCTGTTTAATCTCAGGCCAGCTTCACAGCAAACGGAAGGACCATAAAATAAAACATCCCTTTTTTCTCCTGCCTTTTACATAAGCTAATGCAGAATTTGGAAATAGGACCCAGTTCCCTCTGGATTCAGTTTTCTGATGCTTAATAGGGCAAACAAAGAACTATGTCTGGAGCAACTGTTGTCTCTAACACTTTGCAATTTACATACCCAGAAACTGATGTGCCAATAAAAATATATTTTCTCTCTCTGACTTTTACACATACTTGAAGTTAAATTTCAAAGTGCAAGTACGTATCAATCACTTCATTCAAAAATCAGAAAACAGAAGCTGAACTATGCAGTCAGAGCCAACAACACACAACTCAGAGAGTAGGGCTGGAGGCTGTTTCCTGGCACCATAAAGGGTAGGAGAGGTAGGAACATTCTTCCTGTAGAAAGAAGGCTGGAGGAGGAGAAAAATCAGCATTCTAACCACTAGCTTTCTGCTGGCAACATGTTAATACAGAAACCCTCAGTAATGTTTTAAAATTCCTTCCAAATTGTTGTGAAGATAATGGTGACCTCCTGTGCAAGGTCATACAATTAATTAGAAAGTAAGGAGGTAATGAAAGCTGACTAGCTTTCCAAACACACATCCTCTGGAGTGGAGAGAGGTGAGTGCATGAAACAAAGCATATAATTAATTCAAAAATTTTAGCCATGGCAGAAAACCCACTATTTGCACAAAATACTGTTATTTGGTAATATTCAACCTCTGCAACATGATGTCTTTACATTCAACATGGGAGATGATTTCTTACTAGATACATCCAACAAGTCTCATTTTCACACTACAGTATTTCTTCTGTCTAGGCACAGTGAAAGTGAAGAGATTCACATATCCAGCCACTACCAGTGTATCCTGAACTACATGTGTAAGTCCATCAAGCATCCTAGGTACAAGAAACTCACTTTTCTGTTAAAGTATTAACATAAATTTATAGGCCAGAACTGACATAGCCAGAAGCATAAAATCTTAATTCTGCTTACAGAAGAAACACTAACTCTGTCTTCCTTCCCTTGCCTTCCCTCCACAAGTCTCATATGAAACAATAGCTGAATATGCAATAATAATTTGTAATGTGAAATACTGTTAATGTGTTTCCTCAGAGAGTTCCTGTTCCAGAACATGGCAGAAAGTATTTTTATTGCTCAAGTTTTCATTACAGAGATGCCACAGCACATATATCTTTGGTCTACCATGTACAGCATGTGACAAGCTAACGACGAGGTTCTTTTCCTGCCCATATCCCTCTCTCCCTGCCTTTTTTCTTTTTTTTCTTTTTTTCTTTTTTTTACTATCACCAGTGCACTAATATTTAGACAGATTTACTTTGGAACAAATAGTAAATGACTGGGAAGTTGTTACAATTTCTCATTCTGATTAATGAGCTGGAGGAACACTCCCTCCCTCCCTCCCTTTCCTTCTGTGGTAGAAAACATATTGAGTTTATGCATCAAATAATTTTATACCTGCATTTCCCTAAAAGATGGATGAGATTGGCATAACAATGATGGCTTTTCCAAGAGGGAATAAGGGTCCACAAAGCCACCCTTCAGCAGTCATTCCAGGAGCAAGGATTAAGAATATATTGTATCACACTCAGCAAGTCTCTCTCTCTCTCACGCACACAACCTACACAAGAAATGCCCAGTGCATAAACCAAAACCCCCTCAATTCTTCATAATGTCAAGCAAAAAGAGAAAAAAGAAAAGTAATTTTTTAGGGAGTGGGAGAGAAAAGGCTAATTCCTGTATATGGTATAATGGATATATGAGGGAGAGACAACAAGGAAGAAACCCAGGAATACCATACTCAGAAAAGAGCAAACACCAGACGGAGCTCAGTAAGAACTGAGAGTGGCCCAGAAACAAGACCAAGAGGCTTCTGGGTCACAAGAGCTGTGAACACAGTTTTTTGTGGGGTTTGATGTCTCTCATTTTCAGGAGCATGAGACTTTCAAATCAACAGGATGATCCAAACCTTTGGTATCACTGCCAGCTTTTCATCCTTCCAAAGGCAACCTGTGGATCTCCAACTCTAAATAACTATTAGTCAAAAAGGGTAACTATAAAAAGACAGTCAACATAGGCTATGTCTTTGCCCCTCAAGAACATCCTGAATTTTCCAACAGGTTGTTTAAAATACATTTCAGAGGTAAAAGACATCAAAATCAGTTTTACACCTAAATGCTGAAAAAACTCACTAACCCAAACAATTCTCACTAGGGCTGTCACAGGCAAGAAACAGAAAATAAAATACTTTCTTATGGGTAACTGAGGAAAAGCTGAGTAAAGGATGACATTAACCTGCAGAATTTATTACCATGGCTTGCTGTGCCAGTACTGAACAGTTACATTACAATGAATGCTGTTTGTAAAACAAACTCTATTATCAGTCAGCAGATAATAGCTGAGCATGATCATGGTGTAAATTATTACAGAAGACTACATGCAGTAGTGATTAAGAAAAAGTCAATACTGGGAGAAGCAGTTATATCAGTTCGAGAAAAAAAACCCCAAGTGGATAAAAGGCAACAAATTTCAGGTTTGAAATCTAGCAGTGTGACAGACAGCTTGTTTTCCACTCAATAATTAATTAACTTGTTCTACACCAGGGGGATTTTTCTTCACAAAGTAACTTTACTCTTCAGTCTGAGAAAACATGGGACCCTTCGGCTCTGCTATTACACTTCATTAAGTTCTATAAGCCCAAACAATTTGTAAAGTAGGAGTGCATTTTTGCCATCTTTAAAGCAAACAAAAATAAAGATATTAATTTATCAGCATGCTTTACTTTGCTTTACATATGTGACCTGCAATATTTGTCTGAGCAGATTCATCATTCAACTGCACTCTCTTATGAAGCCATGCTGCTGTACAGCACTGACAGAAAGACACTCCAGTGCTGATTCCCTGTGTAAAGAGTTTTCCCAGCAGCATTCTGATGATGCTCTGCAAGTCATGTCACTTCCATAACATGCCACAGAGTGGCTGGAGAAGACATGCTGTCTCACAGGAATCAAGAACAATCCCTGTGAAAATCCCTCAGGCAGCAAAATGACAGCCAGTAATCCTGAACAGAGAGCCAAGAAGGCAGTTGGGGTCAGTCCAAGAAACCAATATGGGAAAAACACCAACACTTTTCATGGGAAAAGTCCTGATTTCATGGAAGACGCATTTTCTGAATAAAAGAAACCATGCAATTGTCCTAAATTATTTCTGGTTTTTCAGCTGAACACAATGTGCTTCATTCCCACCTTTATCCCCTTCATGAAATCCCTGAAACTCTGCTATATATTATGGGTTCCAATCTTTTGAAATAGCCGTTTTGTTCCTAAGTCAAGTCCTGCTTCAAAAGGAGGAGAGAGTTTGTTTCACTGACTGGCAAGATCTCTTTCAGAATCTAGGAACGCAGAGCTTGTTTCGTGTTCTGGAGCTAAAATGTTGTGTATCCACTGCAGTTAAGCCTGCAGCTCTGTCAGGATGGAAAACTAATAAGACATTCACTCACTTAAGGAAAAAAAAAGGGAAAAAACCCAAGCGAAAAACATACTCTTCAGGTTGATGTTGGAGGCAAATAACTCAACTACAAAAAGCCATCAGGATTTTGCAATTTTAATTTTTCTGCTCATTGAAGCTTTCTACTTTCAGGCAATTAAAACCAGGCATCAAAGGCACATGAAATTGGGATAGGGTAGTGATTAATTTGCGGAAAAAATGGTTCACGATTTAGTTAGACGGACACAAATCAGGCATCCATATCTCAGGAATGGGGAGTACTAATGCACTGAGGAGAGGTGAGAGGAGCACAGGGAAGAGAAGATGGAAAGAGTACTTGCAGTGCCTGTCCCATGGAGGTAGAAACGTATCTGCCAAATGCTGCTCCTGATGAGGACTCGGGAACAGATGCAGAGCTAGCATAGCCCACAAACAATTACTTCTTCCTCTTAACTTTGCACCTGCTAATGTTTCTGCATTGCAACAAATGCAAAATCTAGATTTTGTGCTCATGTTGAAATTCAGTGAATTAATGCCCACTCTCCAAACAGTGTTAGGCCACTCAGATGAGGCAGAGGAGATACGCATTACAATCTCCACTGGAATCAATTCCTTTGACTCTGAAAACCCAGACATTCTCTCCCTATCAAAACCTGCACTCTTCTAGGGAAAAAAAAAACCCTATATGCAATGCCACTCAGTCACACATCTATTGAATACCAAGCTCACTAATGATCTGCTAGAACACCTATTTAATGCTTGATTGTGTCTACTGTAGAGCACCACTTCCTTCAGCTGGGTCTTAGTGTTATTAAGAGTCCTTCAGACCACTTGATGAAAGCATTGCTGGAGAGCTATAGAATCACTTGCTTTATTTATATGGCCATTGCTGTGAAAATCCACCTCACTGAGGCCAGCTTGCAAGCTCTAAGAAGCTGATGTTTGTGCCCTCTTGGCAGAGATTTTCCTACACAAGCAGCAGCTGAATTGCACGAGGGAAGGTGTCCAGTGCGTACCCTGGACTGCAACAGGTAGTACCAGAGCTGGGCATGCAAAATCAGCAGCTCAGTGTCTCCCTGTGCTGGTTTGGGCTGAGGTAGGGTTAATTTTCTTCACAGATAAACCGTGATACTCCCCCAGCTTTTGGACCCAGAATTTGTGATGAAGAAATATAACCAAGTCAAAGACAAGCAGGACAGGAGCAAGAGAGAGAGACTGAAGATGAAATGACAGAGAAAACAAGACCCGTCGAGGGTTTGGAAAGACTGTTTAGAAGAAAAGCCTGGAATACAAAACTAGAAGGGAAGAGTGCTGAGATAGAGGGAAAGGGAGAAGTGATCCCTGGGAATATTGAGAACAGATAAAAGAGTTAATGGGAAGACAGAAATTCTGTCATCCAATACCAATCTCTCAATTTTTGAATTATTAAGGAAAGAGGTCAGTAAAATTCTGTAGGATATTTTCCCCCCTTTTGTAATGGAACAGTTGTGGAAGGAAATAAGTAAAAAGAAAGACAGATATTTTTGTATATTGATAGTGGTCTGATAGTTGATAAAAACTGATGGTATCTCTCATTGTCTGAGAGCAGCTGTTTTACTGACAGCTGTAACTGCCTTGATACTGGTCATCAAAACACCCCATCTAGAACAGAAACTAAGAGCAGTAAATGCCCTTTCAAAGAGACCACAAACATGTCCCAGCCTTGGCCTAGAGAAATTGCCTAAAGGAATGAAAGGAGTCCAAGTTAGTCCCAGGTAACAGACTTTATAAAAAAGGGAATTCAACTTGTGTCAGAAGTAATTTAGAGACCACTAAGAAATGAGCCTCCAAACAGCTCATCTGGCATGAAATAATAACAAATTGGAATCATCATGGTTTTGATATGGATCTGAGATGTCAAAAGCATTAGCCTGCACTTCCCAGATCACAGCCTCCTGAAAGACTGGCATTTAGAGAATGAAGGGGCAGAGATGCAAAACACCCCAGCTGCTAGATTTGAGACCATGTTTAAATTAAGACAATATCCAGACAGATCATCTCATGGTTTTATTTTCTGGTGTGGCAGTAAATTTACTTAGGTACTCTTAGGATGTTTTAACATCCTAAAAATAATCAGGCTGTCCATTGGACTTAATGTACCGACAACAATTATCTAACTAAAATTATCTTAACATTTATAAGCAATATAAGCAAGCACACCGCATAGGAAAACTTTTACACTTTGGAATTTTCTTCTGCTGAAGAAAATCAGATTACTTGGTTCCTTATTAAAAAGTATTTCAATGCAAATATTTTGATAATATCTCCCCCTTAGTGTAATTTTGTTCTGTTATAAAGGCATCATAATAACTGGTCATTGATCTGAATATGAGAGCCTGTTGACTTTGTCTCATTTATTCTACTGCTTGTATTTCTTGCTAGATAAAGCAGAGCCATAAAAACTTCACTGCCTTGTAAAAAATTTAGACTTGTGCCAGTCTTCTGCAATCTTATCCTCATATGAAGTTCACCAAGGATGACAGACGTGTGGCTGGTTAAAGTCCCAGCTAGGAATATCTTTGTCTTGTCCAAAGAAACTTTATTATGCATCTTTGTGGCCTCAATCCATCAACACAAACGGCACAGCAAGCCAGGGACGATCAGGAAAAGTTCCAATTACGTTCAGAAGACAAACTTCATTGCTGCTATTCCCAACAGAAAATTGTATTTAGTCAGCCTGATCTAAGACACAACAAATACCATAAGGTTATGGATTGACGCTTATAAAAAGCTGGCAACTGTTCTTGATGACTCAGAGAATTCAATATCTGTAAAGTAAAACAGATGAACACAACCGTTTGAGAGGAAAAAATAAAACAAAAACAAAGGAAAAGTCCATCACTTTCAAATGTGGTGAGGAGCACTGTTCATTTCTCTAGACAAGATACCAAAATGCTACTGTGCAAGCCATGAATGTTCATGGCTTCCCTATGCTGAAGAACAATCAGCACAGTGCAGGGAAAGCCTTCTACAAAAGTGCACAAATGAAGAACTAACCTGATTCAAGCACTATTCAAAACAGATCTGACAAGGTTGTCTGAAACCTGTGCCTTTGGTGTTGGTGTCAACCCCAAACCCCATGTTTTTACTAGAGTAGCTGCTGACAGTAATGGTTTTCTCTTGCTAGTACAAAAAAGAGCTCTTGAAAAAGTGTTTTATTAAAGGAATATAATTTCTACTGTACTGGATACGTGCTATGGAAAGCAATAAAATTCAAAACAAAACAAAGATATCTATTTGACAGAAAAATACTTTCAGGCAGGAGCAATACTATTTAACAAATACAGTACATAGGTTTTAAATTAAAAGCTCTGCAAAGTGCTTCACACTGGTGTCATGCAGCTCAGTCCTCACTGTATCCCTGTGGAAAGTTATGCAGTGCTTTCCTCAATCACTGAAAAGAATTTCAAGCTGCTGCCTCTGTCACTCCAGCATGCATCAGAACTTAAATAATTTCTAAGCCTTCATTCAATTTCCCATGAGGGAATTTATTGAGAATTAGCTTCTTAATTCCTGTTGAATAAGCCTTTGATTTTTTTAATATGCAGAAGCAAACTGTAAGTTAGAGGTCAAATTTATCAGAGCTCTCTCTTTTTTCTTGTGTGGAAAACACACAATTTACCAGCACTTGAGAATAATAGGCAGCGTTTTTGGTGAGCAGCAATACAGACAGTGCTCTTTAAAGTGAGGGTGCAAAGCTGCCCCACAAAACTTGAACCCTGTACTGCAAGTCACAGAACACCACTGAGACTTTCAGGGGGATAGCCAAGAACCTGACTTAGAATGCAGAATAACTGCATTCCCACTACAGGAACGCTTTTAGCAGGTGGATGGGTCAAGGACACAATTTTAAAGTCTTGCAAAGTTATCAGCACCTTGTTAATTTCTCTCTGAAATTGAAAGCAGGAATATTACCTTGTAAATCTTCTACAGTACTTCCTACAGCAGGGTAGATTTGCCTTGGATAAGAAGGAAATTCTGAAGCATTAGCAGGGAAAGCCCCAAGGAAATTACACATAATGACAAAGCCATGCTCCAAAATGGGACAGCACAGAGGAGGTTGCACAGAACGCAGAAGGATTTTAAGGTCAAAAGTAAGTAGGAGATACAGAAAGCAATTACACCACAGGCTTGTTATAAAACTTGGCCAACAGCAGAATGACAGAGCTTAGCTGGAGGGGAGTGAAAAATAACTAGAAACCAGGCTGGCAATATTAATTGCCTTGTGTCTGGAAACAAATGTTGGAAGCATTTGGCTATGGGCAAAGATACTTGGGCACAGCAAAGGATCCTAAAAGACTGTAGCAATTTCATATAGCAGAAAGGACACCTAAACAAAGAAAAGGATGACAAACTGAGGTGTTTGTGCAGGCTTGGGAAGATGAGGCTGGGTGGTGTGTGGATGCAGGTAGTTTTCTTGTTTAGGTTTTATCAAAACTGAATTCATCCTGACATGTCCCAACTGACAGGAAGTGCAGCATGGACTAACATCAACATGAGGTTGTGAAGATTACTTTAGGATTACTTCTGAAAATTGAAGTAGAAGCCTTTGTGTAGAGCAGAAAACACAAGATCTATAAAACAAGGAAACAAGAATGGGAGAATGGGAGGAAAAAAGCCAACCCATACTTTGGAAAGTGAAAATAGCATAGCAACCAGAGAAGAGGAACCTGAAAATAATTCTGAAGGATACAAGGTGCAAAAGCTTAAGATGACAAATCTTTGTGCCCAGGATTTGGACAGTATAAAAGCTGGATTAGATTGCTCAGAGTGGTCTGAAGAAACTGTTTCAGCCCTGTAAGAAATTATTTATACTAAGGAATCTTTGGTTTCAAAGAACAAATATCCAAACTAGGTGAACAAAGGGTGGCTCAACTCTCTTATGTGGTCAGTTTGGCATCATTTATACAGAGTCAGGTGTGCCAGACTCTGAGGTTTCTTGCACAGAAGTAGCTCCTCAGGGTGGAAGGTCACCAACAGGTCCTGTAATTATTTGGGAAGCCACAAGGATCCTCGTGCCAAGGCATACTGGGAATCCAGCTCCCCACCCCAGTCCTCCTACAATACAGTGTGTTCAGCACTATGTTCAAAGCAGCAGAAAAGCAATTCCACTTGGTAAAATTGAGCCCTTACACTGAACATTATATTTCTCTTTTATTTTTTTCTCCCTTCTCAACATAGTAAGTAATGTGCTTCAGTAGTAAGCAAAATTTTCATGCTTGACACACACTTCTCATTTTCTGCTTTATTTCAACTTTAAAGTTATGTCCCCCCCATCCTGTTTCATCATTGTAATTGGAGGTATCCTACACAACTTTGGTCTTCCCATTTGCATGAATCTAACAAACATCAATAAAAGGCAGGCTGCCAGATAACAATTGTCTGATAACATATATTACAAAAAAAGAAAGAGCACTTTCCCCCCACATTGCCCCAAACTGCCCACATTTTCCATCAGTTTGATTGGGACTGTGATTGATTGCTAAAAAAAGTAATTGCAATTAATCACTACTGAATTAATTTGGTTGGCTTTGGTTGGCCCAAGAGGTCATTAGATGTTGTACCTTCACAATATGATCTGCCACAGTAGTGAATGGCACTCAAAATTCAGCTTCTGGTAATATTAACATATCATTAATTGTAATAAATAGTTCACTTCCATACAGATGTAAGAAGAAAGAAGGTGCTACAGCCCAATCTCGACTGATAACACAACAAACCTTTCTGGAGCCCTTTGAAGACACTGTTTTGCTGTCTTAAGGCTACATGGGAAAATAACATATGCTCTAAAGCAAAAAAAGCAATCTCCAAAAAGGACCCATGTTTATCACAAGTAATAATAGAGCACTTCAGCAGCAGCAAAGCCACCAAGACTTTTAAAACAGAAGTGTACAGACATTTACTTCACTCTAGTGTGAAAGGGACAACTTTAGCCACATAATCTTGTGCCCAAGTGGAATGGGAAAATGGTCTACAAATGTGGAGACATTTGTATACCAGGTTCATACTACTGCCTAGAACTTTGCAGTGCCGTATTTTTACCTTACAGACCCTGAATTATTTTAATTTAAATCTCTCCAGGAGTATGAGGTTCAACACGACCAAGTGCTGGAGCCTGCACTTGGACCACAACAATGGCCTTCATCACTGCAGGCTGGGGGCAGAGTGGCTGCAAAACTGCCCAGCAGAATAGGACCTGGGCATGCTGGTTGGCAGCACTGAACACAAGCCACAGTGTGCCCAGGTGGCCAGGGGCATCCTGGCCTGGATCAGCAAGAGCGTGGCCAGCAGGACCAGGGCAAGTATTGTCCTCCAGTAGTTGACACTGGTGAGACCACACCTCAAAACGTGTGTTGAGTTCTGTGCCCCTTACAAGAAGACATTGACTTGCTGGAGTGTGTCCAGAGAAGGGCAGTGGAGCTGGTGAAGGGTCTGGAGAACAAGTCCTGTGAGGAGCAGCTGAGGGAGCTGGGGGTGTTTAGCTCAGAGAAAAGGAGGCTCAGGGTAGACCTTATCACTCTCTACAACTCCCTCCCTGAAAGGAGGGTGTAGCCAGGTGGGAATCGGTCTCTTCTCCCAGGCAATCAGTGATGGGATGAGAGGACACAGTCTCAGGCTGCACCAAGAGAGGCTAAGGTTGGACATTATGAGGAATTCCTTCATAGAAAGGATGACTAGACACTGGAATGGGTTGCCCAGGGAGGTAGTGGAGTCCTTAAACACCTCTAGAGGTGTTTAGGAAAACACTGGACATGGCACTTTGTGCCATGGTCTAGTTGACGACACATTGTGGTGTTTGGACAAAGGTTGGACTCCATGAACTCAGAGGTCTTTCCCAGTCTAATTGATTCTGTGATGCTGCACAAACTGAAAACTAAATAGCAACAAACTCCTCGAGGTGCCATGACCAACAGAGTTAAAGATTTCCTCAGGTCTAGAGTTGAGGTGCTGGGAGAACCAAAGGTTTATTAGGTGGAGAAGAAAATCTTTTTTCCACATGCAAGCATTTGCTATCAAAGATATCAAACTGATTCTTCCTAGGTATCGAGTACAGTATCCTTTGAAAAGGGGAAAAGCAACACCTACTTTGTTGTTACTTCTCTTTCCCCTTTTTTTCCCTTCCTTTGCACTTAATTTCACAGACTGAAAGGGACTAAAAGTTGTCTAGTGGGTAACAGCACAGAAAAAGTTTAAGTGCTAATTTTCTGTCTAGAACAATTCCAGTTACCTCTCTAATATTAAGGATTAGTGTTGCCTGGCCATCAGGGTGAGAGAGCTTAGTTTCTAACGAATCCATAAATCCAAATTATTTTCCTGGATTACCTGAATTTCTCAAATGCATGGTTTGAACTGAATCACTTAAACTCCTGATTTAGAATTCTCCAAGAGTAAAAATGTCCTGTAAATTTTTAAAATTTTGATGCTTAAAAATAAGTTTAAATGCCCCAAATACACACTAAGACTTTGGTCTTCATTCTTTTTTATGTCTTAGCCCAGGCGTTTGCAAAACAAAGGCTTGAATTTAGTGAAGTTTTTCAAGGAGAAGGGGAAACAAACACACATCCCCCATCCTCACAAAAATAATATAAAACAAACAAACAAAAATCCTTCTATTAAGCCCCTGGTGTCTGAGACAGGCTACCGAAGCTACTGGTAACAAAGAAAGAAAAGGAACAAAACTAGTACAAGAAATAACCTTCAGGTTTCAAGCCCCAAGGTCAAATGTGACAGATGCTACTGATTCCTTCATATATTTTCCTTGACATCTATCAATGCAACCAATCTTAAGTGAAGTTGTAGATGCCAGAAAGGGAATAGCCTATCATGATTTGCAGCAACCTTCAGAACCAGGTGAACTTTCTGTTGGAAGTGCTCTGTGCACCAGTATTCATATACCTACTAAAGTACTGGCTATATGAAGTATTTGTGCTTTATTACTTTCTCATGCATGCAAGTTCACATTTCATGTTTTATTTAAGAAACACCTTCAACTTCACATATTTACACAAAAATCTTCAGATCAATCTCAAGCTTGGTGAGATTAAATAAAAGGTCTACAATAAAAACCACATTNATCTTCAGATCAATCTCAAGCTTGATGAGATTAAATAAAAACCACATCGAAATTAGGTGCCATTTGCTACGTTCTTATAAGAAGTTTGGTTTGTAGTATGCAGTACTGCAGCTCACCATTCACAGTGCAAGTAGAGGTATAAAGTAATAATTGTAATTAAAATGAACTCTGATAATTTTGTCCTTGCCCAATTCTAATTTCTCCAAAATACACAGATCTAAAGACATGAAAATCAATCCTTTATTACAAACTCTAACTTCGCTGACAAGATTTCCTTGATTTCCTTTGTGTTTTCTCCACTCTACTAAGCACACTTACAATCTTACTTGCTTTATAATTATAAATTTAACATATGGGAAAAAAAGATGAGAGGTGAAACTAAATCAGTACCCACAGTGACAGTCTGACAAGCACCCAGAAGTCAACATTCAAACTGTGGCAGCAATTCTGCTTTGCTAAATTACCAATATGCAACATAAACATACTTGATGTCTTCTCACCTACAGAAAGAGAAAACGGGAACCCCATTAAATAGCAAGAAAGGATTGTATACAGCACCATGGGAACAGAAAAACAGCAAAAGATAGTACCCACATCACTTGAGATAAATCTGAGTGCTGTGCTCCATGGCAGGAATTATAACAACTCTTTTGCCATTACAAAGGATCAATAGCAGTGCACTGGTTCTCTCACTGTATCATCTGCAGGTGCTTGTAAAACCCAACAGAACTGCAGGAGATGTCAGAAGAGACTCATCACATCAAAAACATCTACAGACTCAGAGCAGCTAGAAACACTTCCATGCAACAAATCTAACTCTAACAGGACACAGTGATGTACTGTTCCCCATACAGGAGTCCTACTGATTGTTTAGGAGTTAAGTTAGGAAGGTCTAAATGTTCCAAAACCTACAAGTTAAATTGGAGTAAGACCTTTCTCCTCTCTAAAAATAATAATAATTTTTAAAAGTATACAATTCTGCTGAACTGATAAACAAGGACATAGTTACCTTCTGAGTAGCAAGCACTCTTGTAAATATTATATATAAAAGTTATGAGTGTATTTGGCAGAGTTTCTGTGTACCACAAAACAAGTATCCCTTTGCCAGCCTCTGGTGTTCATCACTCAGGAACCATTCCCAGCCATCACTTCTGCCATTCTATTCCCAGTACATGTTCCATCTGCCCCACCCTACTGCTGTGTGATGCATCTTGGCTTAGCCCCTTTCCTCCTGCATGCAATACATCACTGTAGTGAAATATGTGAAATATAGGTAAGAAAATGAAAGAAACAGGCGCCTCCCACACCATGACTTCTGTAACCCCTCTGGTTCATTACAGAACTTGTACAACTCTAGTCCACAGGCTACAGCTTTTTTTTCCTAAAGAACGAGAGCACAGGAGCAAACATAGCTCTGCTTTGAGTCTTTATGTATATTCACACCTAATTTATACACAAAGACAACACAGGTGAGCTCTGGTAACAAATATTTTGGTGCCATGCTGTCTTCGCCTAATACAATTTCATAGCTTTACACCTATTCTACCTAAAATCAGCCTCAAGTGCTGTCAACCAAAACCTTGTCTTGCCCGGTTTCATCCTGAATGAAATAGTAATACCTGACAGAATCTGCTTTTTTCTCTTGTAGGGGAATTGTGAAGATCTTCTAAGATCTTGATATATGTAATTTGAGTTACACAATTTAAAAAGAAAAAAAATGTAAAGAAGATATTAATGCTGTGCATAGAGTTCAAGATCTGAGAGATTCCACCCTGGAATTAACTTATTGCTTTATCACCCTTCAGATGTATTTTTTTTTTCAATAAAACACATTCTTCCTGCTATGAGCTTGATTTCAAGCAATGGCATGGACTTACTACTGCACAAACAAAGTTGCTGGCAGCTACACACACTTTACACCTCTTGTTTGCAAACCAATATATAAAGCATATAGAATCAAAGAAGTGTCAGCTGTGAAACTTTAAAGTGTTTTTATTTCCAGCACAGGCTCATCATTGAGGAATTCAATTACTTTGTGCCTAGAGCTAAAATCCTTATAAAATTTTAGAAATTATTTGGTTACAGCATAGTCAAAGAACTCATTATAAAAGAACACAATTGTTTGCAATTTCCAAGACAAAATAAAATATTGAACAGAAGAGATTTCCACAGTAGGACTGCTAGTTCATTTAAGAACTTCATTGAATTATTCTTGACCTTTGATCAGCTATACTGGATTCGTATTTAAAGGAAAAAAAAGATGCTTTAAAAAGTAAGATTTACACGTTTTGTTATCAGAGTTGGAATAGCTAATATTATCCCTCCAAACAAAGGAAGGGCACTCAAATTATGGAATGAAGATTCAGGGCAAATGGTGACAAATTGCTACCTTCTCATCTGTGGCTGCGAGAAGCTATTTAACCATCCCCATGTGACATTTATGTGGGCACGGTAGCAGAGTTTTTCTGCATTGCTGAGCTGAGAGAAGAGATACTGCTCTTGCAGTGAAGGGACAGGACCACAGGAGGAGGGGAAAATGAACCAGCTGGTTGTTCCAACTGGAGTTTTCCAGCACATGGAGTAACAAGGAGGCAGAAATACAAACTCATGAAAGCCACAGGCACATCCTTACCCCTCCACACACCACAGAGATGCTGTTGGGGAGGAAGCTGCACTTCTGGCAAGCATATGGGACAGTCAAGCTATAACCAAAGCCACCTTCTGTAGAAGCACAAACCCTCCTTACTGTGGTGATGATCTCCATCTGCAACACACAGCTGAGTCATCCATGTTATCACCAGCAGATGGCAAAGGTAGGAATTTGTTACTGTACTTAAAGCAATCTTCCCCCCTTCCCTTCAAGGGTTCTTACATTTGCCTGTGCTCCTGGTGAGTTCTTACACTTACACTTGCCTGTGCTCCTGGTGAGTTCTGCCCACCCAGAGATCAGAGCTGCAGCTCCTCCATGCAGCAGAGCAGAGCGTTTCACACACAGCAATACTCCCTGTGAGTGCCAAGGAGCCGTGGCAGTGCCAATGCAGGAGGCACTTTGCACAAAGCATGTTTATTAGCTGTGACACAGAACACAGCATTTGCAAAGAGCTAAGGAAGAAGACAGCTGCTCTGGCTCCTCTAATTACCTCTCCCCAGACATCAACAGCAATTTACAATTTGGATGATGTTGCTGGAACTAAGTATGATCTAGACCCACACACAAGCTCTCCTCCTCACTTTTATAGGCCATGTGTTATATGAGAATTACAACTATTCAAACTGTTTCTATGAGTTAGGTTATCTCCTGCAAGGCTTTTTATTGCACATTCTCCTTTTGCTACTGGAAGATACAGAATTTGCTGTAGACAGTAATCAGATAATCACATCTTGTTACGAGCACAAGCCAGCAGGATTTGCTATTAGAAACTCCCTAATCTATCACATCAAAACAAAGAACATTTGAGATGTTTGGTAAAAATTATGCTTCTTAACAATTTTCACAACAAAGGTAAGAAATAAAAAATTTAAATAGTCAGTATATAGAGCAGGTAGAACATTAGCCTCACATATATCCAAATTAAATTCTGAGTTAGTCTGCTCCTACAGCATCTTGAAATATTTACTGTGTTCATCTCCTGCTGTTTTGCTGCTAACAAAAATTTAAAAGAATACACAGGAAGTCTGACAAATTAAAACATCATCAAGATTAATTGCACAAAGAGGATAAAACATTTCAAACAGTTGCACCCTTGAAAGATCAAAAGCTTTCCTCCCCTGCCAGTAGTTCTGAACAGCTTTATGGGCGAAGAAACCAGAAGCGAAGACAAAACTGAAAATGTATGCAGGCACATGAAACTGCAAAGACTCAGTAGATATTCTAAGCCCAATAATATACGTGGGTTAAGAAGTAGTAAAAAGCAATCACATAGAGAGAATTAGGCAGAAAAGCTTTAACCTGAGGATGAGTATCCATGCTCTATCTGTACCTGCAAGCACTGAGAATAAATGTGGTGTTGACTTAGAGACTCAATTACATGGATGCAGAAGTTTGCTAATGCCTTCCATAATAAAATAGGCACCAATCTCCACCTTTTGCAATATTTTATATTTTGCAAGATTTGCAAGATTTAGATTTTGCAAGGNATCTCCACCTTTTGCAATATTTTAGACTCATGCAAGACAAGCATCTCCTCAGTGGGGTGTCCTGCTCCCCCCAGATGTGCAGCATGCTTTTTGTGGCTCTACTGCTACACAGTCAAGTGATTTTTCTCAGTTCATGCTGTGAGTCACACAAGGGGATGAGACTTACCCATGCTTCTCTGGACTCTCCTCCGATAGGATTTCACTGCTGCTCTCATCAATGAGATGGACACGAGCAATATATTCTCCACTCTGCTGGTAAAACTTGTACACAGCCACTTGAACTACACAGTGATCACTGTTGCTCCTCAGCCAAGGGCTCAGGATGGTGGGGCTCGGCCTCTCTGATGCATTGAGAAACAGGAAAGAACCTACAAGAGAGGATGCAACAAGAAAGCTTTGAAAATTAGAAAAACCCCAAGGCCTCCTAGATTACAGATGAATACTTTCAAGTTTTATGTCTCAGCTCATTCTGCAGCCCTTCCATACTCCACAGTCAAAGATTGTATTTGCCAATTAGTTTGGAAAGTTTGCCCATTTTGTATTAAACGTATTAAGATTAAAGCAACACTTCAACTCACCTCTGAATGGTCCAAAACAAGTATTACATTTAGATTTAACTCCCAGGAGGAAAAAGCCCATAGAGGTGATTAAGGAGTTTTAGGTTTAGATTCTTGTCTGTAACCCCTCAGGTCTGGTTCAGACCCAAATATATTAGTGTTGGTTCAGTTGGATCCTGATTTGACAGCTCTGACATATACATGTTTATTTATAATGCTTTATACTGTATCTAGTCCTGTCACCCAAATAAGGAACACAAATTCAATAGCTTTTCTTATGCTCTTCTATAAACAGAAGACTGCAGCAGTTTTAAGTCTAATATTAGAGACAGGATAAGGGTCTGACACAGTTTCATTTCTTCAGCAATTCATTCTAATGTATTAATTTTATATGCAGCTAATCCACATTAAACATTTCATTATTATCCACTACATTGACTCCCTCGGCCTAATTCTATTTCAATACAATCTGAGGCTTATCCAGTGGGACAGAGGTAATGTATTTTCATCCCATTGCTGCTCATTTCAGGTGAGTCAAATGACTCCCTTTCGGCAGCTGACTAATTTATCAATTTGTCCACAGAACAAGCACGCTGGGGCCTGTAGTTGGCAAATGAAAGAGACCAACCCTTAAAGCAAGAAAAAGTATGATATTCCACAAATTCTAGCAAGACTGGTCAGGTAATGAAATCTCATTGTCTTGATTACCTGGAGCATCCATTAATGGAGCCTGTCCATTAATACTGAAAACATGAAGGTCTGATAAAGAGTTTAACTTCATTGAGAGAGAAATTAAGGCTCAACAGGGCTGTAATTGAAACTTATTTTTAAATGTGCATGAATTTTAGCCAGAGTAGAAGCTTGTTTTTGAAAATGCCAAGGTTGCAGTTTCAGAGATGATCTCCTATGCCACTGAGCACGGCTCATAAGATATCCAGGGTGTCTAAGAAATACTATTGAGGAGCTACAAATAAATCCTTCTCGTTTTCACCTCAGTGTGTAATCTCTGGACCAGGAGGTGCAAAGCAGCCACTCTCAGGTCCTGCAGCAGTTCACCTCCTTCCATGAAGCATTTGGTGAATTGTCCTTATCTGATTGTTCTAATTTCTCTCCACTGAACTGAGAGTCAAGAGCTTGTATTTTAATAGCTGACTGTCAGATGCTGGTTTAGAACACAGGAATTGCACTTGTGTTCACAGATGTCCACTTTGAAAAAGCCTGATTTGGCAAATCATCTCAGGTCACACAAAGGGCAATAATGGAAGAGCTACAAATGAGAACTGGATTCCTATCAAACACCGTTTCCCTCACGTACATACATTTATCATAAACAGCATTTTTGATGTATTTCTCAAAAGTAGTGTTCTTGGCATTTACACCACATTGATGACATATCTAAAACTAGAAAACATCTGAACTGAAAGAAATACGAAGAAATACATACAGTACAGCCTGCTCTGATGTCAAGGTTTTCAAACAGAGAAGAGTGAAATGCAGTCACAGCTTTTTTTCTTAATAACAAGATTTCTTTATCTAAATAATAGTTTTTAATACAGTTGCTAATGGAAATGTTTGATGAGTTTAAACAAACAGGTTTTGTCAGTTATTTTTGTTGGTCAGTAAAAGAGAAAAATCCCCAACAAAACAAAACCCAGCTACATGTATCATCCTTCCCTGTCTCCCTTTTGTTGCAAACAAAAGAGAATTAGAGCAGTAAATCTTGTGGCTTTAATTTTACCATCCCCATAAGAACAATGAAATCTCTGACATGAAAGGGAGCAAAGAGATTTCTGCTGGTGGCAGAAAGACACTTAGTGTTGCAATAATTGCTGATGGTAACGTGCCAGGTGCAAGAGCCATTTGCACATCTTACTGCCTTGCAACAGGGAGTCAGATTTTAAAAATAACAAACAAAGGCTGCTCTCATTCCTTCTTTTCTTGCAGTGGTTCTAAATCAAGGGAGCTGTCAAGGATAGTTCCTCTTATGCCCTGACTGGAGGTCAGGTTTGAAACATCAATGAAGTCCAGCAGTAGACCAGGGTGGCGGCTGCAGCAAATTTGTGAGACAGTCACGAATCTCCTTTGTTCTGACTTTTTATTTCTACTCTGCAGGGCTCACACCATGCAGTTGCAGCTTATTGCTCATCACATGGCCAGTTGTATCTAGTGATTTATATTGCTAAATGAGTACAATTTTGCCATGGTGGGGTTACCCCAGCACACTCTCCTGGGATGCTGTTCCCCAGCAGGAACAGCCCCGTGCCAGCTGCTGTGAAGTGGTGCCTAGGAAATCATTACAGAGAACACAGCTCCTTAATGGATTACACTGCATTGGCCTCACCAACAACACAGTCGTGTCAGAAATGTCCTCCCAGTGCATCCTCTTAGGGAGATCACCTACCTGGGCAAATACTAGAGCTATGAGAGGTTGTATTTTTTACATGTTTATTTTATTTTGAAAGAGGAGAGAAGAAACACGACTTTGTTCTTTTTTTGAAAGCTCAGCTACCTCATGGGTGACTTCCTTTTCTGCAGCAGTGTTCTCTTTTTGCTCTTACTGCTCTTTTAGTTTGTAAGTGCCAAGCAAGGAACTATCAGAGCATCATTTAGCTCTGGTGCTATGGGAATAGTTTCCAAAGTGTAAATGGGGGTACTTGCTTTAACACCACAGACATTTTCTTATACAGCAAATTTGAAGATTCTTGGATAAAGCCATGGCACCCACAAAGGAATAATTAATGTATCTGATGTGAGAAACTACACATTTTGAACACAAACCCCTGCGTTTCTCCCTCCCCTCAAAAGCACAATCTCTCAGGCACTGCTTGACACTGTTTCCTGTGATGCTCCCCCCCACAGGATCAGTATGACTAGCATCTCCAGGATCAGCCCAGAGACTGCTACCTAGAGCTAAGGGATCACCTGGAGGTCGACTACACATCCATGCCCAGGGATAGAAGAATATTTTATTTCATGGCAAGAGACCTTCTCAGCAAAAGCAGAAGCTACCTGTTCACCTGTACTTCCCCACAGTGGGAATCCATGTGGCATGCTTTGAGATCATTCTGCAGACTGTAAGACTCTAAGGTTCCAGCTAGAACTTCCCTGCACATTATTTTCTCCTACTGGTTTGCAGCTCTAATAAGACTCTTGGGATCCCCCTGGGTGAATAGCTAGAAAAAGCACCGTAGTTTCCACCAAACTTCTGCTGCTATTTAGATACCAGGGGACATAAGCTGAGATGAAGGGCCCCATCATGGTTCAGGCTGCCAGTGTCACACTGTGCTGCTCAGGACTCTGGAGGGTCTGTTACTTATCACAAAGATCTTCACCAATGAGTCATTGCAGGAGTCTTTTGCTACAGGTTTTTAATTGGCCCCTGGCTGCACAATGCAATGCTGATATTGAAGAGATGCAGTTAAAATAATGAAATGGTAACTAGATTTACACCCATAGACCCAGGCACTTAGCATTTCTGGGGTCCTGAGCTCATTCATCATCATCACACAGAACCCAAGGTTTGGAGAGGGAACAGCAGTCAGTATTTTGCCCCCAATGCACCCATGTTTGTGTTATATGACAGAAAACCTAGCTGATACTGCTCTGTGGTGTTCCAGAAAGTGCTGGTCTAAATACAAATACTTTATTTTTCATATTCCCTCTAAACACTCACATACTGTGTGACAAACCTACCAATAATATTCAGCTTCTAATGATAATTTCCCCCCGTCTTTTAAATAGCTGCAGTCATAAGGCAATGGTGTTACTCATCCTCATATGTTGTGTCTGATAACATCTCTGGCAACTTGCTGTCAACTTCAGACAAACACACATGAAAAGATATTTATGCTTTAAGCACAGTAGATTATTGCAGTTGACATAAAAGGAATATTACAAGTCAAATTAATATATCCTGCATGAAAAATTGCTGTTGATCCTTTGGAAACTTGTTTACAACATTTAAACATTCATGTCACACAAGGGAGAGGATGGTTTATCAGCTTAGTAGCAAGATGTTTTTGAGGTGATGAAGACAGCTTCAAGTTCTACTGTTCAGGACTAATGAGGTAACAGATGATTTATAAACAAGAAAACTGATGTTGAAGTACTATGCACGTACAGACACACTATGAACAAAGCACCTGTCCAAAAACGTTTTCAAATGAAGAACTATAAGCTGGTAAGCCTACAACTTAAACCCTCATCAGCAACAAAGCCCATTCCCACAATCTCTGGCCCAACATCCTTATCTGGTATGGATGCACAAGCCACCTGAAACTCACGCCAGTGAATGCTGAGGCCACCCTGACACGGTCTCAACACAGAGCCAATCCTTTGGCCCTAGGAACTGGGTAACTTGGAATCCTATTGCAAGCCCTTTGAAAAGGCTGGTCATCTGACAGCTACCTAATAGCTTTGAATGCACCCTGCTAACTGCTCATATCCTAAATCCTTCCTGGTCAGCCTTGGGGGAAAAGCACAGAGAGAGCCAGGTCAGGTTCTTCTCAACAACCTCATGACACTCAGCAAGGTCAGTACAGCCCCATTTCATCCTTGGACCTTTCTGAGCCAGCAGCCCAGGAAAGATGGATGCAGCCCAAAAAGACAGCAGCCTGAGAAGTCACATGGGGAAATAGGGGTCCTCAGCAAAGTTTTCACTGCAGAAAACAGCAAAATGCTCTTCTGGGGCAAATACATTGAGGCAATTCCTCAGCTTGCAGCTGAGATCTAGGATTTCCAGTATATGATGGGGCTGACTTACTAAAGAGCAGCTCTGTTGAGAAGGACCAGGGAGTCTTGGTGGGTGAGAAGCTGACTGTGAGCCAGCAGTGTGTCCTTGCAGCCAGGATGGACAATGGTATCCTGGAATACCTTGGGAAGAATGTGGCCATCAGGGCAATGGAGCTGATCCTGCCTCTCCATTTGGCCCCAGTAAGGTCACATCTGGAGTTCTGTGTCCAGTTCTGGGCTCCTTAGTACAAGACAGACACAGAGCTGCTGGAGAGGGTCCAACAGAGGCCACAAAGATGATGAGGGGTTTCTCTCTCTTGTAAGAAGAGATTGCAGGATCTGGGCCTGTTTAGTGTGGAGAATAGAGTACTGAAAGGGGGTTTTATCAATGCATAAATATCTCAAAGTGCCAAGGGGATGGTGCCTGACTCCTTTCACTGGTGCCCAGCAACAGAATGAGGAGCAATGCCTGTAAACTAAAACAAGTTCCACCTCAGCACAAGAAATAATTTTACATTGAGGGTGGCAGAGCACTGGCACAGCTGCCCAGCGAGGTTGTGGAGTCTCCCTCCCTGGTGACATTCAGGCCCCACCTGAACACGCTCCTGTGCCACCTGCTCCAGGTGACCCTGCCTGGGCAGGAGGGCTGGACTGGATGCTTGCTTGAGGTCTCTTCCATCCCTTACAATTCAGCAATTCTGTGAAAAGCAAGACTTAAAATACAGCTAGGCTGACTTAATCTGACCACACTTATAAAGCAGCAATTTAACAATCTTTGCAAAACTGATAGATTGTTATTCTGAACATAAACTCCATCTTCCTACTAAAAGGATTTTATTACCTTTCACGTACAAGTTCAATACTCTACCAGATTAAATTAGAGCTGTAAAAACTATTAACAGTCAACGTCTGTTGGGGACTGTACAGTAGAAAAAAAATTATTTAAATCAAGTTTTATAGTCTTTAGAGATGCTGACTGGAGAGAACATTTCCACTAGTATCGCAAAACATCCCACAGAGCTGGTCTTTGCATTCTTCATTTCACACTTGACTTTCAAATTAACTATTCAAGCAAAACTCTTGCAGCAGGAGCTCAATAGTTGGCAAAAGCCATGAAAGAACTGGGCACTACCTGAGTGACAACATTAAAGAAAAGATTCTGTTATACTTTTTCTGGGCTTATATGCACAGATTTTCTAATTGCCTCATCAAGGTCCCAAAATGTGCTGAATGCGAAGAATGTGAATGGTCTCCAGTGCTGAGTGCAATGTGACTACATAAGCACCACAAGATTTGCAACCTGCTATACTTGCATCTGACTTAAAATTCATGAAGGTAACAGCCTTTGAATTATTACAAAATTCGGAGCTGAACAATTCTTAACAATCTAATTATGGTAATTGGATGATATCCTACCTCTTTGGGAGTCGATCAGAGTTCCTGCCATTAGCTGAAATAGAACGGGGATTTCACTTCTAATACTGAGCAGGAGTGTGAGCACGTTTCTCTGGATGATGCAAGAGCAATTCAGAAGCACTAATGAATTCATACTAACTCTGGTGGGCATATCATACATTTTACAAATGGACAAGTTAGGGCAGACATTAAACAACTGCAAACAGCATGCAGCCAAGATTGGTGTTGGAGCTGAGATCTGCAAGTCAAAACTCTTTAAAAATTGCCTTCTATTTCAAGTATTTCATTTCCCAAGTATAAAGGGAAGGCTAATAATCCATTAAAGCAAAACAAAGTAACATTTTGTCCTGTTACTAAGGCATCAAGCAAATTTGATTTGCCCCGTAAGATTTAGCTTCAATTCATTGGCTTCAATCATATAAAACCTTGTCCCTCAAACAACTAGTGTGCATTGTCACCCTTGGGAACTGCAGCAGTTTTATAGAAATGTGGCTTGAAGTTAGGAAAGACAGGAGTCCTTCATTTTCTCACACTCCAGTCCCAGAAATTTTCTTTATTATTTTAACTATTCTCCTGGAGGCAGTCTTGAAGCCTCACACACAGAGGAAGGAGTCTCCTAGCAGTGACCTTCACACTACTCTTTCACAGATTTCCCCTGTCACTTCCCTATGCTCAGGTGCAGTGCATGAGCTGAAGTACAAATGAACACCCTTTAAAGATTTATTACTATTTATCAGTTTAAATTTCAACAATCCCTAGCATAGTCATAGGGAAAAGCTGGATCTCATCACAGTACTCTTTAGACAGATAACAATAAAAGATGTTTTTCTCACGAAGCGGTTTCTATCCAGTTTTTCAAAAAGAAAGTCAGATGGAAGAAGAAAAAAACAATTAAAAGCTCCAGGTATTGCCTTCTGTAACAGGAGCTAGAGCCAGATGCTGCTACAGCCCAATTCCTAAATGACTCAGCAATGTTTGCTCCCAGCTAAAAAGCACTGAACTGAAAAAAAGTAGTTAGTTAATTAAAAACTTAAAATTCAATGCTGAAATTAAAATCTCTCCTACAGAATGACAGAAGAGTCTTTAAATAATTCAGCCTTGCACAGCTGATTAACCAACATGCATCTTCTCTTTTGCTGCTGACAGAGGCGAATGGCAAGTTGTTTTTGAGATGCCTGCTCTGAGACTAGAGGATGGGAGAATTTTCTGTCATTGTGAGCAAGACAGGCCTAAAGGGAAAGCTAAGAGGAAGCTGGTCGTGTCAGTAAAAACAGAGAGGCAGAATGCCTGTCTAGGAGCTCAGTGTGTGCAGTAGTTAACAGGAGGGTGTGAAAGGAAGCCTAGTGCTGTGTCTCTGGTTGCTGTTTTTCCCTTGAGTGTGCTTATTCGATTACACTCAGGCTGGAAGCTTAAAAATTAAGAAGTTCAGCAATACTTGTGATGCACAAGTACTTGAATGGAAATGTGCCTGGAACAGAATTGCAGTCACTCACAGCCCAGTAATGTCAGAGACCATGTTAGACAAGTAGTTAGTACTGCAAGTTAGTCCTCTCAAGAACTAGAAAGCCACAAGAGAAAGCCCCTAATTAAATCTCTGTAGTGTAGCACTCCTCCTTTTGCATTCTCTGTCAGGATTAAACTCATCACACAGAAGCTGCCATTATGTCAGCTTTAAGTGCACAAGAGTCATAACTCAGACCATTGGTGAACCATGACATCGGTCCACACATAACATAAATAAGATAAATCAAGACCAGATGATGCATCTTAAGGTCTCATACATTTCAATTTGTTGCTGTCATCATGTTCTCCACATACATGCATATACATCCATGCACATGGTGCCAGGAGTCTATTAGCTGGCCAGCTGTCACCATAAGTAGTGGAAATGTGATGATCCTACCCAGAGCTTGTTAAATGCCTCATAGCATAAAGCATCTGTCACCAAATCCCTGCCCATCCTAAAGTTCAGCCATCCTTCCTCAACCTCTAGTCCACACCACTTCCATCCACCTGCCTGTCAGTAACTCGAGTATCACTTCTGCATGCCAGTTTTGTTTGGCAGACCCCTTCTCACCCACCTTTTAGCCCTAGAGCTTTCTCATACTTTCTGTGCTTTCCTAAGTCATCACTGCAAGGATGAAAAGGGAGGAAAGTGCCTTAGCACATCAGTTAGAGGATGGAAGAAAATGCAGATGGGTGGACACCTTTTGAGGACTCTCTGCGCTACTGTCCTGACTGGTTTTCCTTCTGTTCACTCAAAAACCCCACTTGACATTCACATATAAGAAAAAAAAGCAAGCTTCACCCACATAGCAGTTGTCAATGAGCAGACAAGTAAGGGGACAATGACCTTTCCCCTAGGTCTGACACTGAGTTAGAGCTTCTCTGAATGTTGATAGACATGCTGAGGCAATCAATGACAGAAGAGGATTCCAGCAGCTTACACAGTTTCTGTTCCCTGGGCCTTCGATAACTTATGGGTTCTCCAATAACACAGCTGAACTTCACACTTAGACAGCATTTTATAAATTCAAAACATTGGTGAAACATTACATGATTAAACCTCAGGATGATAAAAATCCATTTTCCAAATTGGAAAATACAAAAGTCAGGGGGACTGCCTCATAATGTGGTAAAATCAGGCATCACAGTTAGTAGTCTAAACTGCTCAATTGCCAACAATCTTATTTATGATGGCAACATTTATTTGAAAGAGCTAGTTTCATCTGCTCCTTGCTGTTAACTCTTTAATTAAAATTCTACCCAATCTGCCTTTCCTGTGAAATAAAACAGATTCTCCTTTCTATTCCAGAGACAGTGGCACAGGTGAAGGAGGGATTATGGTTCAGATGAGGGCTACATAACCTGGTGTGATGAGATCTCAGTTGACTGGTCTCCAGCTGTCTGTTCTTGGTTCTGGCCTCTTAAAGACCTTCCAGCACAAAAAAGCAAACAGCCTGTCCACTGCTGCCACTGTTTTAAAATGGGATCACTGAACCACAGGAACTGCGAAGTCCTTCCACAGGTCTCCACCAACGTCCTGCCCTGAGCAGAACCATCACCAACACTAGATGAGGCCAGTTACAACTTTTTTCAGCCAAGTCTCAAAAGCCTCCAGGCATGGAGATTTGACAGCCTCTCTGGCAACCTGCGCCCTGCTCCTGGTGAATCTGTGAAATCCAACCTGGACCTACCAAATGGGAAGCTGTTGCCACCACCCACTGTATCCTCTGCTATGGTGGAGAAGTATTTGGCTTTGCTGTCTTTGTATCTCTCTGCTGGGTGGTTGTGGCCACCTCCAGCTCACATCTCCCCAGCCTCTGAGGGGGTACATCCTGCAGCCTCCTGAACACAGAGCAGCCCCACTGGGCCCTGCCAGTTTCCCCACATCCCCCTTGACCTGGGAAGGGAAACCAAGGCTGGACACAGCAATCCAGGTGTGGCCTCACCGCCACTGAGTGGTCCAGAATAAGTAACTTCTCACAGCTGAATGTCTTCCTCCTATCTTATTTTGGATGGCTGACTGTCCTATTTGTTATGGGTTGGGTCCTCCACACCCTGCCTGTCCTCTTCAGCAGGACTACTCAAGGCCAGCCTGAGGAACAGGATACTGCACCAGAAAATCCTGGTGCAAGAGCAAAGCTTATTACTTCTGATGGCTCCACAAGACTCCTGTTAAGCCATTCCACAAGTTTACCAAGGCCCCACTGGAGCAAAGTTTTGCCATTCACAGCATCAGCAGAGTCCCATCTCCTTTCAGTTGTGGATCATCTACAAATTTGACCAGTGTCTCATTTTCTAGGTCATGGCTGAGAATACTGAGCCCTAACAGCCCCAGTTCTGACTCTCCCAATCCTTGCTGCCCTTTTCTTGAACCCATGCTGTTAACAGACTGAGGTCTGGCGATTGCCTTGGCCTGTAAAGGCAAAGAAATTCACTCAAATTCACATTCCCAGTATCAACTGTCGATAAAATTGCTTTAATGTGTACCAAGGAAGACTAATGGATTATTTAAAACCCTTTATTCCCCCATAGGGCCTAGGAGACTCATTGAAGGCCAGACCTCTTTACAGAGAGTACCTTAGAGAGTCACTGCACCAGAGTCCAGGAGAATGAGGGAAAAGACAGCTGGCAGCTACAGAGAGACAGACAGTGACAGCAGCACACGTGGAAACAAAGAGGAGCTTCAGTCATGTCAACAGTGACCACTGAAGCACATGTATCTCAAATATTTTTGCTACAATGCCAAACCATAATTTCTGTGCCTTGTCTCCTCGGTTGGCTTTTCTTGTTGTGATTGCACTGTGATTCAGTTGAAAATGACATTTCTACTGAGGAAGAGCCATTTTTTCTATACTTGTTCTGCAAACTGCCTATCACACTTTTGGGCTCTGAATACTGTGAACTGACTGAAATAATAAGGATGCTACTTTTTCCAGCCGTGAAAGAGCTGGAAAAAGTCTCCACTCTTCACGCTAGCAAATACCCATGGGGCTTCAGTGTGGGTTTCACATGAGTACAAACTGTAGAAGTTCAAGCTCTCGATGCACATTATGGATGAAAGACTGTACAGCTCTTTTGCTCTAAAAACAAAAAGCACGGCCACAGGGGATCTGCCCACTGAATGGGGCATGCCAATCATCTCACATGTTGCAATCCTACCTTCAGCCTGACTTATAAATCAATTCTTTGTCTCAAGAGGGAAATATTTATCTTAAAAAACAACAAATTTCGACAGCACAAAGCCCAACTATAATGGAGGAATGTTACATGAAATTCAATGAAACAGGACTAACCATGATACATAAAATAAGTTTTTTTCTTCTTCTAAAAAGAATATTTAAGTGTCTCTGAAATGTCACCATAGCCCTAACGAAGCATTTCTGCCTCAAAAAACAAACTGCCATATAGATTGTCAGGGGAAAGGTAGGTCAAGGTGTATCTGCAAAGATGTACAAAGCTCTTCCAACCAACTACATTCACTTTTCAGCCTTACTGAATCTATCTAATGAGAAAAAAAAATCAAGTAGTCAGACTTATCATTCTGTTGGCATCCCCAACAAATTACCTTTAGCTCATTGACATTCTAATTTTCTAGAAACGGGCATAGTTATGCTAGAAAGGTTATGACTTGTGTATTTATCTTGGTTACAATTATTCTATGCTCTTTTCACTTCCATAAGATACAGCATAAATGAGAAATCCCATTTTATTTGGTTTTTGCTAGCTGCAGAATGAAAGAACTATTGTCTTATTAAAAGACTGTCTCTCTACTCTAGTTTTAGCCTGGAGATAACAGAACAAGGAATGGATGGCAGGGTGAATTAGAAATGGATTGTGGATCATGACATGGATGTTACACAGCCCAGAATGACGCTCAAGAAGCTGGCTCTGTCCAACAGAGACTGCAGCTAATGGTTTCAGTGAGTCCCCACCACAAAGCCATTACCATTATCAGTACCATGGTGCGACAACTCAGGGGTAAGCTGGTGTAAATGAAACTTTTGTGGTTCCTGTACTGCAGACACACAGAGGATTTTGACCTCAGTGCTGTCTCATTCTACCTGCACTAAGCCCCAAGTGCCTGCCAGTGCTTATCCCTGTGGATCAAAACCCCAGTGAATATTACTTCTGGACAGCACGTGCAGGAGATGCAGAAGTGATTCAGAATCCCAAAGAGATCCAGCATATGAGTGGGGACAGCTTGCCTTAAGACAACTATCCTCACCCTCCACTTCCCACTCTGGTGACAGATGACTTTCCTGCTAGTAAAGAACAAGTGGAAACACTTCATTTCACAAACTGATGCATTATGGTAAGTGGTGCAGCATTTTATGCAACATGGTACAGATAGGATTCAAAAGTAAGCTGAGTGAATTTAAGGTACTTCTGGGAAACCACCCATGTTGTCCTTAAATTCACAATGGTCACTGGTGTTTCTACAGGATACCAAGGAAAGATGCTTGGGGCTTACTTTTAATAAGGCTGCTTTTAAAAGCCCACACTGTGAAACACTGTATTAATAAGAGAGGTGAGATCTTACCTGTTATTTCACTTTTACACCATTCACATAATTTGCCTACATTTTGCATTTCACCTGCAGGTCACTTTTCTTTTCATGATTGTGCTGCCTTTCTTTCCTAATTGGAGGCATTAGCACAAGGCTGCCAAATCTTGTGGCAAGGGATGTTATTTAAAACCAGGAAAGATTCAGCTTTCTTTGACTTTAAACAGAACCTTATGGCCACCTGTCAAATGATCCAAGGTTCAACAGACCCACGTTTTTTTTTGAAAGCATCACTTCTGGCCTTAAATCAGCCTGGCAGCCGTCTTTCAAGGGTGGGAAATAAACTCCCCTAGGAATAAGCTAGTGGAGACAGCAGACATGCAAGCTGTAATACAACAGTGAAGAGCAGAGAATTCTCCTGTTTCCAGTGACATCCAGCCACACAGGATTTACCACTATGGCTTTTCAATAACCCGAGTCCTACACAGAGTGAATGTGCTATAGACTGTTATGAAGTGGTTGGTAGACTCCATAAAGGTTACAAGAGATATCCAAGCTTCACTGAATAATGCTCCCTCCCTCTTTGCCTTTTAGATAAAAAATAAATATTGCAAGGTCATATGCAGCAGAAATACACTGCTGACAGCACGTCACTATGGAGGCTCTAATAAGCCCATAGGTGTTTGTGCATATATGTCATATCTGACAGCATGCACTCTCACAGTTCCTGCAGGCAGCATTTTTCATCCCAACTGGCAAGGTTTTAATGGCTTTTCTATTAACCTGGTTGGTAAAAAAAAAAAAAAAAAAAAAAAAAA
>VWYO01016099.1:125279-136882 GCA_013400275.1 Rhadina sibilatrix | reverse complement strand
AAAACAACATGTCTTCTCTGTTCCTTACAAACATGGAACTGATCCTGAAGGGAACGTGGCAGAGACTTGTAGACTGAGAAAGCTTTCAAACCATGTCCACCTTTGAAGATGAGCTATCAGGGTATTTAATTTAATCAAGTCTCACTATGGCTGTAGCCCTTGTTCTAGGTTTTTTCCTTTAGACGAAATGTGGAAAAGGAAGCAAACAAAACTGCTGAAACAGAAAAACTGTGGTCTTTTCGTGGCCCTCAACACTAAACAACTACCGAATTTTACTGAATTTAACTGTTCAGAGGAATCTTGTTTTTCCCATTAAATGTAATCATACACCTACCAACATGACTCTCACGTTGGGAGGAGAGGTATACAGCAGCCACTTTCAACTTTTGGCATTCTTGTAGGAAAATTAACTGATATGTAACTCTGAACAGAAGGAGATAGAGACAAGAAGAAAGCTGGTGAGGTTCATGAAACCAGCATCCTCTCTCCAAAGCTATAATTCAGCATTCAAGCACAGAGAAATGAGACGTGGAATCTTTGAACTTTTTGATTTGAGATACTTGATGTTCAAACCTCTGCCAGGAACTAAACACCCTGATATGAAAGCCAAAAATGACAGGTCTGACTTACAGTGACCATCTCTTGCTATCCTTTATACACTGGTCCCTTCCAAACTGAACACTTACAAACATGTCAGAGAGTTTTCTCACAACTTTTCAATTTGCATAGAAAATAGAACTGAAGACAATATAAGCACTGGATCTCATATTTAGGAAGTTTAAATAAGACCTGCAAATCCTACCAGTTCTTTTTGCAGTGACCCTTACTTGGGATCCCTTTCTAGAGTCAGTGTTTCTAAGACAAAGGCTTTCACATGCCGTGGAGGGTTGTTAATGTCAAGTTTGAATGGTAAATAAATTTTTCATTTCTGCTTGTCTAGTGAGTGCGAGAGGCATTATTTGAAAAAATAACATGGTACATTTGACTGGTTTTGCAAAGAAACTAATGCAAATCCACAAATGCTTTAAAGGGTGACTCTGAAACAAACTCATAGAATCATTGAGTGATTTGGGTTGGAAAAGACCTTCAACATCATCCAGTTCCAATCTGCCTGCCATGGGCAGAGACATCTTCTACTAGAACAGGGTGCTCAAAATCTCAATCAACCTGGACTTGAACACTTCCAGGAATGAGGCATTCACAGCTTCTCTGGGCAACCTGTGCCAGTGCCTCACAGCCCTCATAGGGAGGAAGTTCTTCCTACTAAATAATCTCCATCTGCTCTCTGTCAATTTAAAACCATTACCACTCATCCTACCACTACCTTACCTGAAAAGGTCTCTCTCCATCTGTTCTTCAGGCCCCCTATAAGAACTGTGAGGCCACTCTAATATCTCCCAGAGCCTAATCATGAGTAATGTTGCATATATGCTCCTCTCCTTTAAAATGCTGTATAAGCTCTACCACTTGTGAAGGTTTCAAACACAAATTGCAGAAGGCTTCTTAAAGGGAAGATTGTCCTCATTTGGAAATGGCAGACAACTAGAGCTTGGTAACCATTTTATATCACTGCACAGTACACAAAGCCAATAAAATGCTCTTTGGAGGAAATACTAACCTGGTACGGCTAGATAGAAATCAGATACCACCTAGTATTAAGGTAAAAGCATCTACTTTGTAGTAAATGAAGTGTTCAAGACCTAAACCACACCAAATAGGGTGATGAAAAATGATATATGAAGCCATAGAAAACAACCTCCATGGTCCCATACAGTTCAGTCTGCAATCCTTGAAAAGAGAATAATACACAGAAAACACAACTTGATGATATTGCTTGAAATATTAAAGTGCATTCAAGTGTTTGATAACAGCCTGCTATTTGCAGATTTTAACACCTTGTGTGGGGAAGATGAAGGCTGATCAAGGATCATGGTTCATAAACAATTGGAACATAAACAATTTTGAAATATAACAACACTCAAAAGAACCAAAATATTTTATATTTTCTAGGACGGTTAAGTACTGGGTTAAGCTAGCGCCACTTACACTACAGCATACAGAATATTCTTGGCTTTGTAGAAATAATAGTGGCAATTTGTTCCTTGGCCTCTAGACTTCCAGCAGGGCTATCAATTTATGACAGAGGCTTTCTGGCACATGGATACCTACCCAGCCAGAAACAGAGTTGCAGCTGCCATTTATTTCATGAAGATCCCCCTAAAACCTTCAGAGCTGGTTAATGTTGGCCTTTGTAATTCAGATACTTTTAATGTAGTACCCTTCCTCCCTAGCCAGCTGCTTCAAAAAAAATCAAATCATATCTGCCTTTCCATTTTGTCAATGATGTACCCTCTCATGGGTGCTGACACTTCCTTCAATTTTGCAGTTATTATTTCAGATAGATTAGAAAGATCTGTCCTGCCTTAGCACTCAGCATATCAGGTGAGACTTAGGATGATCTCAATTATAAGAGAACTGTCATTTTTTGGGGAAAATGCTCTAATGTCTGTCACAGTTCCTTAGTATGATGGTCCGGTTGAAATTAAAACCTTTATATAGTGAGAAAACAAAGACACTTCTAGCCCAATATTTATTCTCCTATGGCTAGAAAATTACCTACTTCAGTCATGAATAAAATCAATCTTTATCTTCTATAAGCAAAGGAGCTATTCCACACTTTCTCTCTCCTTTAGCATTCACAAAGTACCAAGCCTACTGACTCCATCACTCCTTGTATGCACATGGCACTTACTGCAAGGAGAGAACAAAAAAAATCCCATCTAGAGAACATGTGTGCACTGGTTCTGAGTGCTTCTCCTGCTTCTTGCAATAGTTTCTAAATATATACACCTATAAATTTAATCTTCCTAATACATAAGAGGATATATAGTTTGAAAGAAGAAATCTGTGTTTTTTCATGAAAGCAAGTAATATTTTCCAGTCAGGTCTGCTTGCACCTCACCATGCATGGAACACTCATGGTGACAGGCCACTGCTTTGTGCTGCCTTGATAACAAGCCAATTACAAAGTATCTGAAAAATATGGCCTCCTATAAAATTACACTGTAGTTAATGAAGCACAGATATTGCCCCTAAAATGGAAAGAAAATCAAAAAAACAAAACCCAACAATCCAGAAACCTGTCTATTAGATGTAGTAATAATCTGGCCATGAAATGATAAAGGTTTGACAACCCATAAATTGCAAGCATTCAGTTTGGCTGTTGGGAAATTGCTTGCATACAAGTCACCTCAAATCCAATAACCTTTCCTGAAAGTTTGATTATAAGTGAGATTATAACTCTATTATATTAATCACTGCAGAAAAAGCAGACAAAAAACCCCATACCAGACAACACCCTAATTGAGAACAATAAGAAAGATGAATAACATATACTGGTTCACATAGATGCCATGGCACTGTAATTGCTAAATTTAATTAAAGGGAAAAGAAGTTGAAGATTCTGCTACTGCTGTGATTCGCATATTACAGTTCAAAAAAGAAAGCCTTTCAAAAACTAGACTGCACTGAAATCAATCCTACAACAATAACAGCAAAAAAAGGCAGAACATTTTTGGATAATAAATGCCAATATGAATTTGCAGTGAATATGCATACATGACAAGAGAATTGTTCACAAAAGACATAATAAATATTTTGCATTTCTGTAGCACTTTTCATCTGAGCCTTAAAATGTGATTCATAACAGATTAATTCCCACGTAAGCAAATCTCACATAGGGATTTAATTTACTTGCCCAGAAAGGCAGAGCATTTTAAGAAAAGGCCAGCAAGCTTTTAATGGTATCAGGTAACCCTATGAAACAGGATAACAAATGAAGCAGCTCTTATCCAACCAAGTCAGAGCTAGAGACAGAAGAACATATCTGGTATCCACTACCATCTTTTGCCAGAATGTGTCTGCTGCTTAGGCAAATGAAACAAGACTCTTTTGCACTCTCATAAAAGTTAGATTACAAATCCTCAGAAAGGGGGAATACACCTTGCACATCATTGAATCGTGTCCTCATTATGGCAAATACTTCAAACACTGGCATATTTTGCTCTGGGAAGAAAGATGGAAATGAAATAAAATGTTACTGCACTGATCATTCAGAAAGCACTACTGTGACTGCTCAGAGATGTTCTTCAGAAATGTAACCACCTACAAAATCAAGGGAGCAGCTGAACAGACATGGAAGTGTCTGGCACACAGATATGAGCAATGTAACCTCTCTGAGGACTTTGCATAGCTGAGTTACAGAAGTAGTAAAGCAGTGACCAGAGGATGCAAGACAAGTACCTACAGGACAGGACCAAAATCACAAAAGTTTACACTTATTCTAAGCAGAAGCACAAGGCATTAAAGTTTTGTTTGTTGGTGGCCTTATTTCTCAAAATACTGTTTTGTCAGTGTTTTGTTAAGCTGAATTTTTAAAAGCCTAAACAAAAGAATTCCTTAAAATGAATTAGGATTAAGCATACCACAATCATTAGCAGGCTAAACAGCAATATGCTTCCAGGGCACTGTGCTGCCTCCAGCCAAACCTCATTATCCTTCTGAACCCTTGTTAGAGAATAAATGGATTGACCTATTTATTTCATGCCTAAATTTTATTAGAGGATTAACTTATTTATTTTGCATTCAGCAGTGGCAGTAGCAAAGGTATTTATATTCTGTGAAGTGGTCTAGGAGAGGTAAAGGGGATGACTGAAGGACCTTTGCTGATGGAACTGGATGGGCAAATCCCTGCCATCAATGTCAGTTCCTGTATGTATCTATCTCTGCTCCAGTGACAAGCACCCAGCAGCTTTCTTGATGGCCTTACACACTCATTCTTAAATCACTGATATTTAATTTGCATTTTCCTTATCTCCAGTTCTGGTATTTTTTTCACCTGTGCACACTGGTTTCTCTTTAGCTACTTATTTCCCTGCTTGAGCAAGTCTTGCTGATACTCATCATCTCTACCAGCCATCTAAATCCTGCTTGCCACCACGATCCCCCAATTTCCTCCCTCTCTCCCTTATTTGGGATTCAGCCATGAAATCAAAGATGAATCAGATACCAGACATACACATTGTCATCAGATTAAATTTATCACAGCTGCATGTTACATTGCTTGTAATAAGGGAAACTGAAGGGGGGTGGAAAAAAAGAGAAAACATCATGAAATATCAGACAACTGCCCAAATTTATCTCTGGGACCAAGTTATGCTACAAACCTAATAAATGCATAATAGAGTGTGTAGAAGCCAAGGCCATAACTCAAACAAGATCTGGCTACCAGCACAGGAGACTCAGCAGCAAACACTACCTTTGAGGAAGTACAGCTACCATACAGTTCAGGTCTCTGCATCCAGCCCTTTGTGGGCTTTGGTGAAACTTTTTATTTTTGCCCCCATATTTCATTTGTAAAAATCAGAATTAGGCTTTCTTTAAAAACTTTATAAGACAAGAAAACAGTGAAAGGTAATCAGAAGTGTTTCCTGATAAATAAATGCAATCCTGTAATAAAAATAAATAAATACTTGGCCTCATCCAAAGGGCACCGAAATTTTCCATTACAGCATCTGGGGTTTGCAGTCTTCTCATTAGCTTCAGGAAACTTTGAGATAACCTTTTTCATTTAATCTTCTGCAACAGAAATGTTTTTGCAAATGACCTTACCTTTACCAGAAATGCAGATCCTGGAAACCACTACACTACAAATAATATGAATCATGAAATATCCCTCTGATGTACCACCAGATCAGGCGAGTCTTGTTCCATTCTGTTTTAACTACAGATTGTCTTTGTAGCACACCTTATCAAGGCATTTCTAAGGTGCACATTGCCATAACCGAATAACGTAGGAACATTCTATTAATTTAGCCATGAATAATCTGCAAACAGATGGAAAGTTCTACAAACACTTTTTTCCCCCCTGGAAATTATTTGAAGTGCTCTTTGTGTGCAATATAGATCACTCTTCAACTGCTTAGGAAGTATGTGTTTTAGAGAAGCCATTCTTAATTCACTGTTTGAACTTTTATGTTTGCACTGAAATGCAAACACACCCTCCGACTGGATGAGCATTAACTCTTAAGAGAGAGCACTCCTTCCTAGGACTGACTTACTGCAGCACTTCTATGCTAACCAAGAAAATATAAAAGATGCAGCTCACTCCTAGGAAGAGTCAAACAGGAGAGAATTAAGCCATAATACAAATAAGCTATTTCAAATAGAACTATTTAGATAAACAAGCAACATGATTAAGACAGTGTTTGTAAAAGCATTCAAAGCTACACTCTTCAGGTAAGTCACTTCTCATTACATCATGGCCATCTTATTACTGGAGACCCCTCCTTTACCAGAGTCAGGGTGCAAAACACTGATCTGATCCTGCACAACAGGCTTTCCTTAAAAATCCTCCTTACCAGGATCCTTTCCTACAAAGCTCTCCATGACCTGCTATGGATTTGATCCCATGAGTCAGCCATGAGCTACAGGTTTCTGTTACTCTCCCAGTTCCTTGGGCACGGTAGCAGAATGGGTGGGGGTCAGTGCATTTTCTCTTGCATCTCAAAGGAAAAGACAAAGTTTTTGGAAACTGTTGTCCTCTATTTTTGGGGAAGGGATTGGAATAAATGTAGTATTCACAGCCAATTTCCCATCTCAAAGTATGAAAAAGCAGTAATTTTCTTAGAACAAGTATATAGGTCAAAATTTTAGACTGTGACCCAACACATTACCTTGCTACCATAATGTGAACCTGCTCTAAGGACTGACTGACTGACAGGGTAGCTCAGAATCTTTGGTTTCACTGCTGAAACCACCAACAGGGGTGACCAATTAGTGCCAGCTCCTGTGGACAGTGCTTTGATGGAAAAGACAGAGTTCTCCAACACATTTCCTGCTGACCATCAGGCACCCTGCAGACAGCAATGACTTCCAGCACCTGGTGACTGGCTGAATTTGAGCCAATTCTGAAAAGGTCCCACACCCATTGCCAATCTCCTGTCTCACTGGTACTGCTGATTGCTGTGAAGACAGAGAGATGTTCCTACCAGCCTGCTGTTCCCAAGCACACCTGTGCTGGAGGGGGTGGGCAAAGAGCACTTCTTCAAGCACTTTGTTTGGTTTTGAGTTCCCCACTTGGGAAGTGATGGAGGCATCAAGCAGAAGGCTTGGCCCTTTGCATAAATCAGATTTTGCATAATTAGCTAATGTCAGCTTTGGGATAAGGGGAAGAAGGAGATGAAGTGTTCATTTCCAGAGACCAGCACATAGTTTGTGCTTCAAAAGCATTTGAAAGAATATAAATCAAGGCAGAATATGAACCAGCAGAGCTAATTCACTGCCTCACTGTTTCATTTCAGTTGCATCTTTCTCAATCTCCTCAGCCAGGTAACACGGCCTTTCCTTGAAAGTTACACAACAAATCAAATAAGTGGGTGCTGGGAAGCGAAGAGAGGAGGGGAGGTAAAATTTATTACTGCCTAAAAGGGAAGGTGACTCATAAGAGAGTGGTATTAGCAAAGTGACAGTACGAGACGAAGAGGGAGCGCTTTGAACTCATTCTAATGATCTAATGACTAATATAATCCATTAAGAAAAGCAAGGGCAAGATCTTTTCCACTGATTAACGTTGTACCTTATCCATGTTTTTAATAAAAAAATGTAATCTGTACTGCTCCTCAGCTATCTGCATATTTAATTAAAATGTTGAAAGCTTTCAGAAAGCATTTATTTCACTCCATCAGATGAAGTAGTGAAGTATCCTACCCTTCAGCATGGATCTGGAAGAAGTAGAATAAAACAAGAAGGAAGAACTGCATCATAATTAATACAAGAACATCTGTTGGCTTAGCAACATACCTTTAAAGTATGGTTTGTGAAACCCCTAGACAAATACTACAAGAATTTAACACTAATATTTTATGAAGCAGATGTTTTCTTAAAGCCAGAAATGGTATAAAATAACTGAAAATATTAAAATTCTGCTCTTAGACTTCAATGATATATAAACAAATGTAATTTACTTTTAGGGGAATACACGAATCTCATACAAACAATCACAATATGTTAAAAAAACCCCACCAGGCCAACCAAACTCCACACTCACCATTTACTCTAAAATTGTATATAAATCGTTCATGCTCTCAAACTGAAATTAAAGAGCAGACTTACTTGATGTCTATCCAAGTATTCTGCAGTCATTTAAAACTGAATTTCTGCCATCAGAAGACACATTCCAGTGTGAGAGCAACTGAGGTTCTTCTGCTGAGCACTGAAGAAATACCTGCTCAGACTGACCCACTGCAGCCATGCATTTTAAAAGCAAAATACATTATTAAAATAAATTCAACTCAAATGGGCAGCTGAGCTATTTCTGGTTCAAAACAGCAGTCAGAGGCTCAGATCACATTTCACCTGACTGCAGCTGAACTGCTTGATCATAGTCTTGACCACTTTGACAGTGGAAGCCTCTTGCCAAGACAGTGCTCAGCTGACTGACTCGAATGGTGGCAGGCCAAAAGCCTGTGCAGACACACCCCATCCTTTGGATTCTTGGCCACTGGAAAACCAACACATTCAGTGCTGATTCAGGAGACAACTGTAGCAGCTGCAATCACAGGGGCTTTTTAAGGTGACAAAACAGGTGTAAGGGGTACCAAAAAAAAAGGGCTCCCTAATTGTTTGCAACTGTTTCAATATTTACTCAGTGGCTGCTTATTATTCATAGGTACTGTATTTGTACATTCAGACCACACTTGTGACTTTGCACAGCTTTGAGCAGATCACTGTTCATTGAACACTTGCCTTTTTTGTCCCTTTTGGGCTCTTTTGAACACAACTGACCTACTCTGGGCTAACACTGGCATATTCTGAAAGACATGGCTAAAGGAATTATCTAAAATACTAGAGATTTTATGTTTAATAACTCTTAGAATAACAGAATTTCAAAGAAAAACTCAGCATTAAACCAATATTTTTAAAGGATTAAAGAGGGGATCCTGACATTCTGAACACCAGGGAATCAACATGGGACAAGTTAAATAGCTTCAGAACTGAGAAATGGGTCTTACAACACGATGGAGAGGAGCTGAGAACTAATGAAATATTTTTGCAAGAGAGAGGAGAGTGAGCTTTATAACATACACTGGGAAGAATACAATAGGCACACAAACTTCAACTGTCATAAAGGCAGGGTAACCATTAATAAAAGGTCAAATTGTTGATAAATAGAAAGAATAGTATAAACAACCTGTACCAAAAGAAAGCTCAGTGCCAAGTGACATGCAGGAAGAAAATTATGCCAATAGTGGCTGCACGAAGACACTTGTTTTGGCAGTGACATGGAAAAGGTTGTAGTCATAACATCAGATGGTCAGCTGAACTTGGGACTGCAGTCTGGCACTGCCACCAGCTGTGGTGTCAGCCCAGCCTGAGCTGCTCTGGCATCACAACTGAACTGGACTTCCAGCACAGGCAGACATTTCAGGGAGCTGGCACCTGGATACAGCTCTCAGTACCAGTGACATGGCTTTGGGTTGGGCTGTGAAAGGAAGCAGAGCCTGGAAGAAGTTTGACTACAACCACGTAGGCCTTTTATACAGAGTCTTGACCTTGGCATCTTTTAAAGCAGTTCTTTCATATGGTAAATAATAAACATTTTTAGCCAAGTAATGACTTAATTTTCACGATAACTACTGTATAAAGGATAAATGGAATGTGACCTTTCTGCCCTCAAAATCCTTTTCCTATATTTCAGTCTCTTGAGATTCCCACATAAATCACAAGTGCAATCTACTGCCTTTATCAGACACTTGATTTTTTCATCCTCTCTCTTCAAACAACTGAAACAACAAAAAACTTTGACAAAGTTTAGTGTGCTTTACACACTGCCACTCAACACAGCAAGCAAAGGAAATGGTAGCCATCTCTCATCAAGATGTATTGTTAATAAATAACTTACTGGAATCAATACAAAGATTTCTAGATCAATTTCTATCCACTACTGAGTCAGATGATCTAAAGACCTCCTTTGGCCTTAAAAATCTATTAACTAATTTGTTTTCCACAGAGGACCAAACATGACTACAAGAAGAACAATCTCTGTCTACCACCCTGCACAAGGAAAGAGCCACCTCAGTAGGGAAGTGCTGCTCTGCTGCTGCTGCATGTGATGGGATTAATTTAATTTCATCCTATCCACCATCTTTAACTACTTGTAACATTTTTAAGAACCTCATGCATTAAATCAAAGGTCAAGACAATCATGTCGCTCAAAAGCTTTTCCCAAGCTTAAAACAACAGCCTGCAAACACGATCTCTCTGGAGGCTGACTTGAGCATACTGCAAAGTGCTCCTCCAGCAACAAGTCAGACTCCAACTCTCAGGCTTTATGGACTTCCATCCTAAGGAGGCAGAACTGGGAGACTACAAAGGCAACTGATGTTTAAACCTGCATCGTGGGAAAGGAAATAAAAACTGACAAACAAAAACCCCAAACAAAATCAACAAAACACACCCACCACCACAAAACCCAACAAATAAGCATTCACTCCTAAAAGGAACTTTGAACAGTGTCCTCCTCATTAAGAAAATCCTAACAACCATCCCAAAAGATTTTAAACCACAGCATTGGCATGATCATAACTGCAGCAGCACAGTATGGGAGTGAAGTCTCACAGCTCAGTCTTACTTAAAACTCTGCACAGTCCCATCAACCCTGTGAAGCCTGGCTGGGTGCTGGCTGGCAACAGATTGCCAGAGAATCCTCACATCTGGGAAAAGAACACTCTGAAGCAATACTGCCCAGATTTATAAGAATGCAAGTCAGAGCACTGTGCTACTTCCAGACAGGAAAGAAACCATTAGAAAATATGGAGAAAACTAAGGAACAATACAATTATTCCCCTAAAAAATTAATATTGCATGAGCTCTCTGTTTTTTAAAACAATGCTGATGAAAAGATTTTTGCTGTTTTTCCAAGTTTAGTCTTGTAATATCCCTACCATGCCAGCACACACATTCTTACTTTGAGGACAACGAACTGAAATACAGAGTTATAAATGTGACACTGTGATTTACTGGCAGGACTACAAATAGAAGTGGAATTGTATCCTTCTGAATGATTAATAAAAACATGTCTAATCATTCCCTTTAATAGCACTCCCTCAGTAAAGTATATAGAATCCTTTAAGAAAAGACCAGTTCTCTTTTGAAAAGAGATACGTTTTTAAAGTATTTTAATGTAATTTATTCTAGAAACTATCCAGTTATCTAAACTATTGAAGACTACTGTAAATTTTTATTCAGTTGTAAATACAGTTCTACTCAAGAAGAGGTAACTGCCATTATAAACATTAAAAAAATGAACAATGCTGAATGCATTACATAAAAAAGAGAACCAGTACCAGTTGCAGAGACTGAGCAGGAGACTGCTTGGAAAGTGCCCACCATGCCCCAGGACAGTCCAAAGTAGGACTGACCCTTCACTGAAACTACTCAAGCCAACTGAAACATGCAGTCTTTTGAAAACCAGGATGCTTCCCATGCTTAAATGGTTCACTGAGAAGGACCTTCTACTGGGGATGGGATTCTTAATTTAAAAA
>VWYO01016099.1:80969-125224 GCA_013400275.1 Rhadina sibilatrix | reverse complement strand
ACTACAAGTCAATCCAAGCCCTGTGAAAGGTACCAGAAAGGTAGAATGGCATTTCTACCAGTGACTGCTGTGAAACCTCATGCCTTGAAAAAGGTTTTCTGTGAAACCATGAGTGATATTTCTGCAAGGAAAACACAGGAATGCTTTGTGGAATTAAACAAGCAAACAAACCCCCAGCAATTTGGTCTGCAGGATGTAGATTGCACTGCCTAAACAAGTTTCACCTCCATCAAAAACAATGCAATGTGACTGACAGCTTCCCCTGACTCTCCAACAAAGACTTTGTTAAGTTTCTGCCATTTTATATTGATGTCATACAAAATAATTTAGAAACCTTCTCTTGCTGTAGCACTTAAGTTTATACATCATACACAGAAGTTACCTGGTGGTTTTTTTAGGAGATAACTACAGACATGAAAGATAAGAATAGTTACAAACAGAACAGTTTCTGTTCTAAGTATAGACCCTAAGCCCTTCCAATCATTCATACCAATTGTTTTTACACTGAGTTCCTGAAAAAACAATGCTTCAAATCCAACCATTTTTCGCCTCAGATTTCAGAATCTAAGGTTCTCTGGGCCTCTTCACCCTAACTCCAAGCGTGGCATATTGTTTTACTGAAGAAGCAACATACTTTCTAAGGCATTTTAAATAGAAAAGGACAGTGGTCCAAGGTTGTGTGCCTAAACGTGTGCATCTTTGCATACATCCTAAAGCACACCAGCAAAGGTTCCCGGGCAGGAGTTGTGGTAAGAGTTCATTGGCAGTCATTCTCCTCATTTTATGTCACTGAGTTCATTTGCAGTCACTCCCCTCATTTTATGCCACTGAAGGAAGAGGGCGTGCCCCATTTTCAATTTTCACTGCCCTGACCTTTGCACATCCACAGCTCTTATGCTAAAGGCCATTTCCCCTGCAATCAATCTCCCTGTCGCCACAGCTGCTCAGCCCCCTGACAATGCTGCTCCTCACTGCAGCAGCAGATACAGCAACCCACAGGTTCTGACTCCAACCAACATTCTCTGGCTCTCCAGGCTTCCTTCTTTCCTTGAGCAGCTCTAGAGAAATAGTTTGGTCTCACATTAGACCACCGTCTCTGGTTTTTATCATTTATGAAACTTATTATTTAGACAAATCCACACGCATTTATGTTTTTAAACTAAATTCCAAGGAAAGCGAGAATACATTTTCCAGTCAATTGACTACTATACCAACAGCACAGTCTCTTTGCAGATAAAACTTTGCTCTTGTAGAATTTGGCTTTGTATCAACTTAGACTGTAAATTGCAAACTAATGAATTTGTATTGGCAGAGGAAAACATTTCTGCTTTTACAGTCTACAGCATTTACTAGTAAACAAGATTACTAGGAACAATTCCCAGTTTCCCCAGCAACTTAGTTACTTGTCTCTTACAAGGCTCATTGTTGATTCATTCCTCTCTGTGGTCCCAGTGTAAAATTATAGCAACTGAATGCCAAGTTTTGTGAGTACTGACATTCTGAAAGGAATATACTCAAGTGCTGGGCACAGGAGTTGGTTTTACCTTGATGCCACCAGAGCTATAGGTTTCTGCTTTAGAACCATGCCTCAGAATTGCTGTATGTCCTTTCAACCACTAAGATGAAAATAAGATAATCAGAACAAAATAATTACTTATCTTGTCAGCCCTCCTGCCATCTCCCCATTTTGTAAAGCCATGAAGGAGACCCTTAAGTTGTGAAGCCAGAATTACTGCACCAGTGGGACTCTGTCTACAGCTATATAGCAGCAGCCCTGCCATAGAGTTTCTTCTCCTGCCCCTCTCATCAGTGCCTTCCAAGTGCATTTTGTTCAGGATAATGGGAAGACATTTGTTTAACTTTCTAAGAGCTCAGCTCCCCAAGGCAGTTTTGTAACTTGAAAACTTCTTAACGCTTGTCTCTGATCTTTCCCAATTACAAACAAGTTTCATGTAGCAGTCAGAAACACACAGTCAATTATAAAATTATATACCAGCTATATAATCAGCATGACCTGCTAAACTCACATTGTTGATAAAGAGTAATGGTCTTTATCTGCATCCTTTGAAACCTGGTGAATAAAGACCATCTAAGAGCAATACGGTATTTTCCCCAAGAAGTGAATTAAGCCACACTACTTCAATAACAAGCTTCTCAAGAACCACATATTCGAATTTATACACATTAAATTATTATGGTAACAACTTTCAGGATATTTGCTAAGTCTCATTCAAAAGGGAAGCACAAATAGCTTTGCAAACTGTGGAAGAAGACCACGAAATCAGTGAAATGACTTGTCCAAATTAAAAAGTCCCATTTGTACCAAACATTCTAATTATAGTCTGGCAAAGTTTAAAGAAAATCCATAAATAAATAGCACACATCTGCTATAGACAGACTTTTTTACAGGTTGTTAAGTACATAACAATGTCCAGGTATCTCAATACTATCAAGATAAAGGTGAGTCAGGTACTGAAAACTTCCGAAAAAAATAATCCAATAAATCCAGTATTCCATTTTGTTTGCTTGCTTTTAAACCAAGAAGATAATTTCCTGTATGTTAAATTGATCAGTACTAATACTAGGATGAAGTGAAGTGTAGCCATTTAAATGTATCTGTTTGAAAACTGGTAAAAGGAAAACCTTTAACAGAACACACTCTTAGCTTCTGATACTCACTGCAATAAAGTATTGAAGGCAATTAAAGCTGGCATAAAAAAAAGAAAAAAGAAAAAGAAAATTAAAAACTGAAAGATTCATCTTGGTATTGAGATCAAACATGGGTAAGGTTGGAAATTGGTTTAGGTGCTTATTCCACACCTATGCATTAGAGTACTCCTTGCACCAGTCCCTCAAAGGGTATGATACAGCACCAGTGTCTGCAAAAACATCTCAGACATGCTGAAATTCTGGTTTCATGGCAGGGGAGCTCTCACCTTCAGTCTCAGACAAAATTAGAAATGTTATCATTGTCATTCCCAAATTAGGTCCTCCCCAAGGGTTAGTTCAGTGGAAGTCATCATTAACTACAACCTCTTTAAAATTAGCACCTGTAGGGAATTCTGGTTTGATTCCTAACAATTTACAGGGGCAGTTAAGTAATTTTACAAAGCTTCTCTGTCAGGTGCCTAAACATATTCCTACAACAACCAAAACCTAAATCAAGTTAAGAGTTTTTGATACTTTGATGAAATTCTGTAAGATGAGAGAAATTTCCTAGGACTTAAGAAGTGCTGATCCCCAAATTTTCATAACACTTCTAGAGAAAAGTAAGAATTCCTATCAAATAGAGCTAATATATTTCACATTTGCATGTTCTTGTCCCCAGTTAAAGACAGGAAAGGAAAATTAAACTTAAGAAGACCATGTTATCAAATTTCAGGGCTTGCACTGGGTTTGACAGTGCAAACTGCATGATAAGCATTCTTTTTTGGAAGTCCAGCTCAGTTATGATGTACATACAATATTGTCATATTGACATGAACCTTGTTGACATGAACAAACACCAAAGATTTTAAAGGAAGTTACTGCTATTTTCTTTTGGTTAATGGAAAGTTGAGCTTGCCAGTATTTCGGCTGTAACAGATGAAGTTCTCTTCAGCTTTGCTATTTCCATTAATCTTGTTAAGGTGATGAATGACATAGTAAGACTTGCCTTAGAGAGATCACATGCAAGTTTCTGCACCTTTTACACCATTAAAACTGGTGAAGTAGAAGCTTCTGCACACAAGAACTCACAAAATACTTGCTCTAAGGACAAGTATTGCTCAAAACACACCAGAGGAAGACACATTCCTCTTTTATAGAAGATGGTACCATGCTCAACCATGGGGAGCACTTTCAGAATCTAAGCACAAAATTAAAAAAACAACCAAAAACCAACCAACAACAAAACTACTCAGATTTGATGTAGCTGAAAGTCTGTATGACATGGAAAGTATAACGAAGTAATTGCATGAGCTCTGTGGGTGCCAGGTTCCTATGTTTGTCAACTCATTTTCAGGCACTAATTTACCAAATGATGATTGCTGGGTATATGAACTATATAAACAGGAGCAGAGCCCTTGATTTTACTTGCTCTTGTCTTCAAAAGGTCCTTTTTAGAAGTTTCTTTTAAGGAAAATATCTTCTTCCATGTACAAAATTAATTTTATCAGACTTAAGAGTGTTTATACAAGCCCATTTACATTTTCAGTTGTCTGGATACAACCTTTAACAAGAATATAAAAAATCCAGGTTTATTTCATATAAATCAGTTACCATAATTTAATTATGTCCACAATGTTAGGGATAACTTGTAATTGTAGGATTTGCTCACTCAAGATAATTACTTCTGTCAACATTTTGAATTTTTTAAGGGACAAAAATATATTTGCTGGAGTATTTCAATTTTTCTCAGCTGACATCTTCACAGGGATTAAATTTTTTAAGTGGATAGCCCTCAATAAAAGCCAGTACATTCCAAAGAGAATTTGGATGAGTTTCTGCTCAAGCAGACATTCAGAGAAAAACCAGCTCAAGTAAAATGCTATGACATGGAATAGTTTTTTGTCTGCCTGACTCGTAGCACATGCCAGGCTGACATGATGAGCTATGTGGCTTTCTGTCCTGTTTACTCCATGTTCATACATTGCTTAACACTGTGAGGAGTAAATGTCTGATTACTTTGGGACTGTAGGATGAATGAATGATAAAAACTTCATCTTCAGTTGTCATTTGAAAGTTACACTCAAACTTTCTGGGCTGAAAACACAGAACTTCACACAGGACTCTCAGCTACAAACACCATTTAGAGCTGGCATGGGCTGCACAGGTTTTTAGCATGATGAAAGCATCACAGAAAAAAGGTTTTTGAGGTACTTTACCGAGTTAAAATTCAAATCATAGAACAGAGTGGGAGAGGATTCAGAAGATCATCTGGTCCAACCTTTCATAGAAACAAGAGCCTTGTCCAGTCCCAGCTTGAAAACACCCAGCAGTGGGGAAGTTCTTCCAGACAATCACTGTTACCATAAAAAAATAATTTTGCTCACATCTTTATGAATCTTCTCCCAGTGCAACTTGTTTCTGTTGCCCCTTTTTCTGTGCCTCCTTGTGAAGAGAGTGTTCTCCTTGTAGCTGGCCTATAAGTATTGGAATACTGCAGTGAGGTTTCCCCTGAACCATCTCCTTTTCCTGGGACAAAAGACCTAACTTCTCCAGTCTTCCCTCACAGGGTAGGGTCTCCAGCCCTTTAATCATCAATATTATACTCTTTGTAAAGAAATTTTTGCACGTGGGTATGCATTTCTAATTTCAGGGGAGGTCAGAGAAGTTCTTGTCCCTGAGAAGAGCACCATTAAAACCATATTAAAGCATTGGAAACTCGATTCTGTTCTTTCTTTGACTTTGTTCACTACTCAGCAAAATGCCTTCTTGTTAATTATCGACTCCATCATCGAGGGACAGTTTAATCACAAGACTGTCTGCAGTTCAGGCTATCACAGCAGTACTAGCAGGGAATTTTGCGCTGCACATAATTGGCCAGGTAATTAGAATACAAAATCCTTAATTGCTCAGTTACCAAACGTAAACGGTGCAGCTCACAGTGCTTGACTGGCGGAGGACTTGGGGGAACCAAGGCAGCTGCCAAGTGCCAGCTTTTCCTCCTTCACAGCAAAGCACAGCAAGCAGCACGGGTGGCTTACTGAGCCCCCTGCTCTCCTGTGGGGTGTGGGAAGGCCTCTCCTTCTGAGATGTAAAAACAAATTCAGCAAGGGCACTCTATTTCAGGACATCCAAATCTACTTGAAAATAAAACCATAAACCCAGGACTTTTGAAAGGCAGAGGAAATCCAGCATCCTGTCAACAATGGCAGGTCAGAGCCCAAGCACTGGTAGGAGGCAGCACATCTGCCCAAACTGACAGCTCTCTGGTGTGGCACAGGCTGCTGCTGCAGGCTGGGACCTCAGTACAGGATTTGTATGGTCTGAGCTACAGAGATCTTCAGCACATCATACTATAAATGGATGGGTGCAGCATCAGCCTGCCCTAATATCTGTGTTACAGATAATTCAGGAGTCACCACTGTTGCTACATTACAGCAAGGGGTAGGTACACGTAACACTAACACCAGTTCTTCCATTTGTTGATGGACATCGTGAAGTGCTACATCAAAACTATTCAGATTACCAGCCCCCTTCACTGGAAGGCTAACTCACAGCTTTGATATTTCGTTTTCTTTGTCTTATTTCCATGCTGAAAGCATTTGTGGCCTGTATTTATTTGTTCACTTGTTCCTTGGTCAGCACTTCTCCTTCAGCTAGACTTCCAACACTTGCCTTTCCTTCTTCAAATATATTTATAAACATCAGCATCTACTTCTCACATTAGTAGACTGAAAAGGGCTATTTTGTAATCTCACCTGCTGTGGCAAGACCCATTCTAGGAGCTCTTTTCAACACCTATTCCCATTTTACATTTCCTTTTTATCAAATAGAGCAAGGCAGACCAGTATGCAGCACTCTGCATTAGGCTCTGTTACTGATTTATGCAATGCAATAGAATATTCTTCTCTCGTCCAGAAAAATCTTCACCAGCCTCGTAACTTACTTCTGTGGCAATTAACAGACACTCTCAGCTCTCTCTTACAGCTTCCACTTACAGCCAATAATCCCTGCTTGGAACACAAATTCTTACTCTGTTCCACGCACAAGATTTTTCATTTTCTGCTACAGTTATTGCTTCCAGAATCCCAGTCCTAAAGGCATCACATTCTTCCTTACTTTATTCCACTGTTATATCAGCAATGCCTTTCAAACACAGGTGGTCACATTTATTCCACTGCTTCTGTGCTCCCTCCACTGTCTAGAGGCAGTGACCCAAATTCTTGTATCAGTTGGTCCAACAGTCCTCTGCCTTTCTCACTGCTCCTCCTTTAGGAGTTTCTCTCTTCAGCTTGTGAGAAATCCAGAGTTTCCCACACAGGCTTTCCAAAGGCAACCACAATTTGTTTGTATAGGAACAAGATAAGACATCTCCAGCCATAGAATGGAACTGATAAAAATTATTTGGTTTTTACAAGAAGGAAGCTAGGTTCAGGGCATTTACTACTTGTCCATGCTCCTAAATTAAACCTTTCTTATAAGAATAAAAATAACAGTGTGAAATTCTTTAGCAGACAAGCTGTTCAAGAAAGCTGCTTTCTGGGTGAGAACAAAGGAAAGTTTTGCAAGAAGCAGCTAATTCAATTGCTTGTTGCCTTGGTGCCCCAGTTATGTTAAACCTACACAATATGATTCTCACTGGAAAGAGTAATCATGAACCAGACAATCATTAGGCAAACTCAATAAAGTTTATATCATTCAGATATAATCAGAACCTATTTGTTCTTATCATTGTAAGGTGTTTGAAAAGCACAATGTTGATAGCAGGGGGCATAGCACTCCCTTTTTCTATTGCAAGGCACAAAAGAGAAAATCCTGGACTCTCCATTTCTTTGTAGATTTGATTCAACATAACACACTTTGCTGCAGTCAAGGAAACTGAGCAGTAAATGCAGCTTTGTATCATTATTTAACTAAGTGCAGTTCAAGAATGTTCTCATTAACTTGCAAGAATTATGAAAATACACCTCTGTGTTTTAAGATTCCTAAGACCCTTAGCCACAGTCTTTGTAGTTAATAATAAAAAAATACTCCAGATTAAAAAAAAATCCATTCTTACTGGAATCTAATAGACTCTGGAAATCCCTGATGATAATCTCAACCTCACAAAACTCAATATTTCTTCCGATTCTTTTTCTACTTTCAGAAATAAACCACATGCTATTCCCAGTCTAAATACCTTTCCATTCTTCCCCCAAGGACAAATGACTAAGACACTCTTCATATATTTGAAATACTTGGCCTGCCTAGGAAAACCCTGTGATGTGAAAAATTGTGCCTATTTCACTGGGTATTTTTGTACTGTGCAAAGTTACCATCCCTTCTTTTTCTGCTATAGCTAAGAAGTCATACCAGCAGGATACACTAACATAATTCATCATTAATCCCCAGCCCTCCAGTCTTTACTGACTCTGGCATGTTCTATTAAACTTTGTCTCATTGTAATATGATTTCAATTCAGGGACTAAACATATTTATGTTGAATTAAGATTCACAACTAGCCAACGCAAATGCTAGCAAACCCATGGCCTGTATCATGATCTTGAGTCAAGAAAACGGGAAATAAGAAATATTAATCCAGAAATGAGTTTGAATTTAACTCTTTTCTGAAATCATTGCAGCAAGACCACTCTTAATGCATTTAGCAACAATTAATTCTCAAAGCCAAAACAGCTGCACATTGCTGATGCTCTCCAGATGCAAGGTAAGGAATTAAATCATGGGATAATTCAATTGGAAAATTGCTTGTAATTATGGAGAATGCAGCGTCTGCTTGACTCCTCGTGGTGATTGGTAGTTGCTTTAAGAATAGTGAGGTAGTCTGTGCAATGCATGGTGAATACAAATAAGTAGCTGTGCTATGAGAAATCTCATTTAGTTTCACAAAGATATGGTTTTAACATGATTAAAACTGTATTTGCTGACATTAATGATAATCCATTTTCACTGTCCCATTACTGCCAACGGCCCACGGTCGCACACAGAACAGCAATATTCACTGATAGCACCTTCCCTCTGAAGGAACTCTGAGGACTTGGCAAACATGCAGAACACGGTCCTGGTCTGAACAAGGGCCCAAATAGGTTGGTGTGTCTCACCTCATCTAAAATACATGCATGCAAACAGCCTTGTTCTAACAGGTCATTTAAATCTCTGATGCCGCAAGGCTGACAACAGCTGGAAATTAGGAATGGTGCTCCTTCACTTCAAATATTAAAAATCTCAATAATAACAGAGGAGAAGGCTGCCATAAGGTCTAGTCAAAGACTCTCTAATGCTGACAGCATGGGAAAACCCAAAAGAAACTGGTCTTTTGGACTGACAGCTGGCACTGGAGAAAAAGAGCCATCTTGTCATTTCTAAACTGAGCACATGTATTCTGAAAATAACAGGATGATGCAGGGTTTTGCTGTCTTTTGTAGAATAATTTTACCAGGACTGATCCTAATCAGCATTACAACATGTGACAGTCTGCTCACTATTTTAAAGTTGGCAAACTGAAGGACAAAAGAGCTGCTGTGTGTGGTCACATTCCTACAGAGTCAGTGATTGAATGGGAAAAACACCTAGAAATAGTAATTTACTGTTTCGTGGTTTAACCATTAAAACACACAGCTCTCAGTGTATAAAACTCCAGTTATGATAGCAGTGGTTACTATGACATTACATTATCTCTGCTTTAGCTACTGAAATGCTTGCCTAATTTTTTTTTTCCTTCTTACATTTCCTTTTTACATTTCCTTTTTCCTTTAAATAAGCTTTAACAGAAAAACCATTAGAGAACAAGAGATCAATTATTTACAAGTTGCTTCACAAATCAATCATCCAGTATCAAAACTAAAGTTATTTTTAGCAGTATTAACTACACAATAATTAAAATTGATTACAAAGTCACAACCCCTCATTAAGTTGCTGTCAATTGAGGGAAAAATTCCTCAAAAGCAATTTTTCTTTAAAGTGGTTGTAAAAAGATTCCCATCAATTAAAGAGACATCTGGTAATATGGAAAAGGTGATAAATTATCTATTCTCAGTGCTAGCACTTTGTAGACCAAAGGCAGTGCAGAAGAGAAATTCTTACAGTCTTATCTTGTCCTGAAAAGAACAAACAGCCTTTTGTGGGGCCACATAGACCAAATCCTGCAGAGACAAGCCTTGCACTTCAATCTAACCAAGACTTCAAGCAAATTCTCTAAGTATTTGGGCAGTCATAAGAAACAGAGAAGTTCTTTGCATCTTTTATTGCAGCAAAAACCACCAGAAAATAAAAAGCCACCCTGAAACAGCTGCTGCTGTGCTTGCTCTCATACCTGCAGCAAGGCTTCCAGTGACACAACGCACATTTGTATCACCTTGTGACAGTGTCCAGGCTTTAAAAACCATCCCAGACTTTAGCCCAACAACAAGAAACTAGGACCATCTTCAGCAATTTCACAAACAGGTTTATTAAAAATGTGGACTAGCAAAATGCCACTTCCTGAAGTCAGTACCCCTTCATCCAGCAATCCCAATGATACTTTCAAAGGACAATACCTGACAACAATCAGAGCAGGGGAACAGTGCAGAAAGGTACCTTTTGAAAAACATTTTTTTAAGAAAAATCAGAAAAAAAAAATCCCCCAGCAAAAAAAACCAACCCACATGCAAATAAACAAGGGGTTTTGATTACATTTGGGAGTGAAAGTGAACTGATCTGCAGTTCAGTCAAGTTTCTGCAGTTTGTATTACCAATACTTCTACCAACAAGGAATTGTTTGGTAACTCAATCTCATTTTTAAAAAGTTTAGCTTGCTGGTAAAAGTAGTATACTAAGTAACCAACAAATCTGTAAATTTTTGTAAGTTGTTTAGGTCATTCCCTATGCAATGCCCATTACCAGCTTCACACTCAGGGTCAGCTTTGGTGCCCCACCCTCTGGAAGAGTTAATGGATATAACATTAACTGAGGCCCAGGGCAATCAATTTGTTGCTGTAATGAAGTATATTTCACCTGCCCACCCACAAGGCACTCTGAAATGTATCATTTCACTCGGACAAAATAAAAAATCCCAAAACATAGAGAGAGCAGTTAAAGGCATTGTCTCTAATGTGCCTGTTTTCCATACAGCCAATTCCTGTCTCTTAATTCAGGGACATCCCAGCCAAACTTCTCCATGCCAAAAAGCTCTCCCCCTAAGCCAAGCCGTGCTTTACACCCAGGTGAGGTCTCTCAGCTGTTTGGAGCTCAGTTATTTCAATTACACTTGGTCACTAACTCTGTAATGACAGTACAGCTCAACAATCACTCAAGCACTGACCCTACTCCAGCATATTCTTACAGCTGCCCTCACCTGTCCAGACAAACACCTCCCCCTGTAAAACAGTGGAAGGAAATGGAAGTGCTCAGCTTCACACAGCACTCATCTGTTACACAAACATTCATCCAAGCACATAAGCAAATGCACAATACCAATATTATTGGAGCATATTAGCTCTTACATGATTTTGCAAGGGTGTTTCCCCTCACTGCAAGGAAAACCTGAACACTGATTCCTAGCATTTCATCTGCAGTGAAACATCCCTTAGTGGCAAAAGCCCACTGTATAACAGAACAGGAGGTGTAGTGTCAATGGAAGCCAACACTGAGTTTCTAAATAATCACCATTTTAACTTCTAGTTCTGGAGTATTCTTTAATTTTAGGGCAGCTGGGAATAACACTGCTGAATCCAAGCACACCAAATATTCCAGAAGTCTCCATATTCAGTTCAACCTGAAATATAACAAGGTAATAATTACACAATAATTAAAATTGATTACAAAGTCACAACCCCTCATTGGGGTTTTGTCCACTCCTTGGACAGCAAACCACCCTGCCATTAACCACCCATTTTGCAAGGTGACCACAGAGAGAACTGCCTGCAGCAAGTCAAGCACCAACCCTGAAAAGGCCTGGAGTACATTTTAATCATTTCTTGCTTCAAAGCCATTACAATTATCACTGGATTTTTTTTTTTTTTTCAGTGTAACTGGAATCCAGGTTGTCTGTTCTTGAATTCAGTGATCAAGTCCTTCAAAGATAAAATCTCCTACAGCTTACTCACCTTTCTCCATTGATGGATAAGACAACCAGCTACATATGCTACACTGGTAGGCATATTTAAATAAACATCCTTAAAGAAACTCGCTATTAAAGACATTAATTGTTGCTGTTCACTCAACTGTTGCCACCAATTGCAAATGGCCTGGCATCTTTACAAAGTAGTTGATTTCACAACCCATTCTTGCTTAACAGATAGCCTTTTGCCTTGGCTAGTCATGGAGAAGGTCATTATTATGGGTATAAGCCACAGCTTCTGAATTAAGTTATACAATCTTTTGTAACATCTTCTTCATATTCTTGCTTTTTACACTTAATAAATTATAAAACAAAGATTAGCTATGCAAGCTATTAGTTCCTCAGAAATCTTGATTTGCTAATAACATGATAACACTGAATATACCACCCTGAGACAACTGGATAGGTAAACCAATGACTACAAAAATAAAATAGCTTTCCCTACTGTGCTATGGGGCACTGAGACCAATATGATCATTTCTTTTCCCCCAATCTAAAAAAGTTCAGTATGCAAAATTCCAAGCTGTGTGTCACAGCAAACTTTCACTTCTAATGAAGTGACCTTGTTGACATGTAGGATCAGGTCAGGCAGGCAGGCAGAGCCTGCCCTATCAACACCTGGTCATCTGAAAAGCTGTAATTTTTTTAGAGCAGTCAAATACAAAACAACCTCCGTCTCCTCCTCAAATACTTCCACACCTTAAGTAAAAACAGAGAGCGCAGAATTAAATCTGCATCCTAATGTTGTTTTAACATGAGCTTTTTCTTTCTTCCATGCTCTGAGCAAACACCTTGAAAACAGAACATCCTTGAACCTCCTGCTCAAAATCAATACTGAAGCTCTGCAAGCTTGGGTTTTTCTCTGATAAAAAACCCCAAAAACTACTGCAACAGGTGAAAAAGAGTTGTGATCTAACCTTTGTTATGCTGTTTAAGTGCCTTGCAAAGTTCTAAATTACTGCCAGAGATGCCTATCTGTGGTACACAGCAAAATGCTTCCCTTCAGTGCCTGACCTTTCCACTTCCCCACTGGAAGCACAGGAAAGCAGCAACATGTCCTCCACTAAAAGCAACACACAAGGTGAATTACTCTAGTTCAGTTCTTCATCAAGTTTATCCTTTTAACACAGGCAATGGCAAGTAACAAACCTTTTGCTTCTGCTGTGTGAACATCTTTTCAAATGTGGAGAAATCTACTCATGACCTTTCTTACTTGTGTTTACATGAGATAATTTAGAAAGACTTCTCTCCACAATCCGTGGTTAGATCTGCTCACAGACATAGAATAGAAAAAAGAAAAAAAACAAAAAATGCAGAACAACGGCTAAAAGCCCACTATTACATTTCTTAAATCCTTAAAGAAATGCCATTTAGAAGTAAGTGGCCCTTTTCTCATCTCTGTTGTGACACTGAAACATTCAGCTAATAAGGCTGTCTTTCATTTGACTTTAAAACTGATAGGAACCATTAATATGAATTATAAATGATTTTTTTAAAACACAGTATTTTCATTTTAATAAAAGACAGTAACTCGTACTTTTATAAAATCCTTAGTTTAGCTGGGGAAAGTGAAAGATGAAGGCCAAACATTTCCAAATTGCTTGCATTTGATAGATGAGAAAGCCTAAGCTGTTGAGACTAAAGGGACTCACAGGGACTCAGAGAAAGCAATTTCCTTACCGCAAGCGGGACACACGATTTAATTTATTGCACAGAAAGTTAAGTGTTGCTCCAACACAGGAAGAGGGTCCAGGATTGGAGGTCCCAAATCAACAAGGAGATACTGTGGTATGTTCCCCAGCAGAGCTACAACTTAACAAGGAGGGCCAGGTTCTATTGCTCCCCTCAGCTGGCGGTCTCTGGCACAGCCTGAAGAGTGAGAGAACATCTGGGGAGGTCCAGCCATCAGGTTTCTTCCCTCTCCTGCTCTCCCACTATGGCCATTCTCATCTTCATGCATTATACCATCTGTTTAATCATTGTGCTCTCAAAACAAGCAAACAAAGAAAACAGATGAAACTTCAGGGATAGCTTCTAGCTCATAATTGAAAGGATGATTATTCATTAGCATCTAGGCAAGTTGCTTGGGGCCGCCAAAACAGGCATTGCATGGTATTATGAAATTTATTTTTTAAAGGCAGAAAACAGAATTCTCATTCCATATCTTGTCTTCAACTCTGCAACCTTCTTTGGTTATTTTGAGTGGGATAAAATAAGCATGCTGAGTTTAAGCTACTACACAAGAAAACAACGAGGTTCAGAGGTCCTTTGGTGACCCTTAATATTGACAATTTCTGTAAGATTCAACCTCTGAAGGCACAGCTGGGGGAATATTTCTTGCAACACCTCTAACTTAGTACATATAATTGTGAGAAAAATGAGATGTTACTAAAGCATTGGTATCAATACATCTTTTACAGAATTACGTCTAAACAACTTCAAATTACTCAGAAAACCAAGGACAGAAATGTTAAAAATCAATCCTCTCTTTACCAAATTTACCAAAATGGTTAAACTGTACTTGAGTTTAGCTTCATCCATGCCAAGATCCTGACTGAATCACAATATTTTCTCTACCACAGTTCTACATTAACAATTTCTTATCTCTGATTAATTAGCTGGACTTTGTTCTTGGCAAGAGTCACAGCAGTAAAATCTCTTAGCTTTCTGACTCTCTTCATGTATTCACCAAATCATAGGTGTCTAAGATATGTACTGTAATATGACAGACTATCATTGAGGAGAAGAATAACAGCAAAAATACTTCAGTTCTTGTAAATTTGATGATGTTTTTAACATAATCTCACAGAAGAGCCGTGTAGAAAATCCCACATGATAACATCTATTCAGTGAGGCAAGCCAACTTCATAAAGAAAACACTCGGGACCAACAGATCCCTACAATTCTTTACATTGTATTTTTGTGTACAGAGCCATATGTGTGAGCTGTCATTGGCATGGTAAAAAAAAAAATAAACATACAGAAAACAGAAGAAACAGGCAGGCTAGAAAGAAGTCAAAACTACCAAATAACTTCCTAATCCATTGAAGATATTTTTTTTTTTTGTGCAAATGTGAGTTTTGCATGCTTAAAAACTTCAATTTAAAAAATCCTCTGAACACAACATGTGCAGGGACATACACAAGCATTTCATGATAAAGGACATTGTCCCTACACTACAGACAGAAAAAAAAAATTACATATGTGTGTTAATCCAGTAATCTTTTCCTATAAAAAGGTCAAACAGCCAAGAGCAGGACACACTTCCCTCCAGCTGTCCTTTTAGTATGCCTCTCATCTTGACAAGGAGAAACTGTCATTAGGAATGAGAAAGAGACCATTTTACAACCCATTTATTCTTCATTGTCTCTACCTTTTCTGGATATACTTGTTGGAGTACATTAGTCACAGGTATGCAGCAAGCCATTAGAGCATGCTAACATCTGATGCACACTGAAATTAATTTTTCTTCTTCAGCTCGGGGAACAGACTGCTGGATGTTGCATGCAAGTCTTCACTGAATTAAGGAATGAATAAACAAGATTTCTAAAATCAACAAACCCACGTGCTTCTCCATAGCCTGTATAAATACATACCTACTCTATAAACAAACACACTGTCCCTACAGCGAGACAATCATTTGCCTCTTTAGAGCAGGCTCATTAAGGGGAAATAATTTTGCAATAGCAAAGCACAAGTGTAGTCCTAATGAGAAGAGTAAGCTGCAAAATGCTAGGAACACCTGGTCCATTTTTTGTACTGACAGAGCATGAACTGGAATCTGATCCTTATAAAAAGGCTGTATTTTTTCCTTCTCCACAGCCCAGTGGACTCTGGAAGCAAGTTTGGTTTGCATTTAGAGTCTTAATGTTGCATAAATTCTTATAGGTATGTGTTGTAACACTTGATATGTTTATGTTGCCAAATTGAGTCTCAAAATCTAAATCTCACCTAGAACAGCCAGAACTATTTGCTGTAAATAATATTTTGAATTCGAAACCCCCATTTTGTATACAAATAACTTGATAGTCATCCCTACAAATCCATAAATCTCTCATTTGCAGTAGGATTGATGAATAATTTTCAGTCTGTGCTACCTCCAAACCTCACTTAATTCTTCTCCTGTTTCATTTGTGGTATGTAGCTGATCCTTCAACTCACACACAACAATTATTTCCACTGAGACACTGACTAAATCTTAAGGAGGAAAATAACTAATAGGAAGCTGAATCCCACTTGAACTACATGAAAGTACAAAAGTTCACAAATCTTCACAGGATACCTGCAGTTTATCTGAAGGCATATAAATAATAAAACTAGAGTGGCATCATACCATAGCAGTATCTTTTTAAGGACATTCGGCCATCTGGATTGAACCAGAATGATCCAAATTCTTCTCAGGCATTAGAGAGAGGGATGCAATAAACATTCAGGTCTCCAAGTTTTTTATTAAAATTTGTGACAGGTTTAAAAACATTTTTACTCCAAATAGAAATTCTCCTTAGAAAATAATTCTTGGTTTGTTGTTTCTTTCACCAGGCCTAAGGCGTCAAGATCTCAAACTCCATGTAATGATTTACTAAATAAGAAATACCTGAGATATCTTTTTCAAAAGACACATAAGCTGGATCAATTCTACAAGATCAAGGCATATCCTCAAACCAGTACGAGAATTAATGTAAAGGGAAAACTTTTGTCTGTCTAGTGTTAGCCCAGCTACTCTCCTTACTCTTTACTATTTCCCCTGATAAATAGCTATCTTTTTCTAAGAGAATTTTTTTTGGTGGAATTTTAAGTGATACAAGGATTTTTTTCTGTTTGAGTTTTACACAAAAAATAACTTATCACCTACTTACTTCTTGCAAGCCCACGCTGATTTATACTCTACTGTTTTGTTAATAAAGTGATAATCTGAAACAAAATATTATTTATTATCTTTTATTACCTGCCTCATTCTTCTTTGTCTGAGGAATCATAAATGAAAGTCAGCAGCCATTTTATAATCCTGCAGTTCATTATCTCCCATTTGCTAATATGCTCAGTGCCTTAGCCTTGCTCCATTTCTTTAGTAATAATTACAAAAATTAAAACCACATTAACACAATATGCAGATACTTCTTGTTTTAGAACTTACATAAGAGCTTTTCCACTAATCAGTGGCTGGTTAGGGCACTGTCCTCATTCATCTCCCCCTTCCCCTGCCATGCTTCATGAAAGTTTAATCTACATTTTCCATTAAGAAGTTGTCTCAACTGGTGTTCACATTTCCAGGGTGGCTTATTACTTTTTTGGTTTTTATTTGGAATGGTGATCAGATCTCCACAACTCTTCTCTTCATCTGAAATTTTTATCAAGCAGCTGCATATTTTCCTGGTCCTGAAATCTTCAAATCACAGAAGCAGAAATTCACTTACTTGATCTAGAATCACAGGGTTTAAAAGAGGAGCAGGCAACCCGATTGCATAACCAGAGTCAGGAGTGGTCAAGACTGTAATCCTTCCCATTTAAAACTGCATTTACTGTTAGACACAGATCACTCTGACATTTGATCAGACCTGGACTCATTTTGCAAGCAGTTGTACTGGGTCCAGCTGCTATTGGTCCTGCTTCCTTAAATACAAAGGATTAACTTTGTAGTAGTGGTTCTCTCTCTTCCTTGTAAGATTTGACTCAGAATAAAGCACCAAATGTGGTCTCAGATCAGGGACCACAGCCAAAGCTCCTGGGCAACACAGCATTGCAGGAAGCTGAGCCAGTGCTTCTCTGGAGGAAAGAAAATACCAGCACTGCAATAAGGTACCAGGAGAGCTGAATTCTGAGCAGCCCCACTTGCTGATGGCTCTTAAACCATCCCTGATGGCTGTCAAACTCAGAGCTGTATCTTAGAGATCCCCACAGTACAGAAAACTCTGGGTTTGACTCAAGAATTGAGAGGCACAGAATTTATGGCTGGTTTGACCCATCTCAGGTTTATCACGGAGGCAAATGACTCTCCACCTTGAGCATGACAAAAGCATAGATCCACACAGCTGAAAGTGCAACTTCCTTGGTCTACAAACTCCTCCCTTCTAACCACAGACTGGGTTGTCTCACCTGCTTCTTTAGGAAATACTGCCACGGTTGCAAGATCTCCAGTTCCTCATGTTTCATTACAATAGACTGCAGTGCATTTGCTGGTATAATATATTATGACGGGTCATAAATAATTAAAAATTAATCACACTTGTCAAAATAAATAAATGCAGTCAGTGATGCAGAATGCTTGAATTTTTTATAGCATCTTTTTGCTTATTCATGAATTAAAAGAAGTCTAGTAATCCACAATGGATTGCCTACTCATTACAGCATGTACAGGCCCAATTCAGATCTCAACAGTGGAGGTTTTCCTGTCAGTCTTTAGCACATCAGTGGAACTTTAACCTTAAATCTCTGACCCTGCAGAAAGTTACATAAGTTAGATTTAGAAATGTGAATAACACCAGCAGATCTTCAGGGGCCTACCTGGCAGATACACCAGTGATTCTCTCACTCACTGCTCCGCTTACAAGATGGGAGGGAACAGAGGAAAGGGAAGCATTTTAGCACAAATTTAAAGAACCAAAACCTTGACAGCCTCCCTAATCTACATTTCTATAAGCAAACAGTCCCACAGTTCTTCCTACCTGTTATTTTTGCATGGCTTGATAGCACTCCCAAGGCTTTAGGAGAAGAGCAAATGATAGTAAATGTTTAAATAGCAACTTTTCCCTGACTCTCTAAACTGGTCTAAAACTGTTAATGCATTTCTATCCTTTTTCAAAGGGAACCAAAGCCTGGGCTGGGAGGTGAGCAAAGAACACACCACCACACCAACCCTATCAGACCAAAGATTTAAACTTTAAACATCTGGCTCTGAGAACAGACAGCTAGAAATAGAAAATGAAAAAATGTGTGAACAGGGAGAACAAACAGTTGTCCCTCACCACCACTGGCCTTTGAGGACCAGCCACACGAGGACTTTATGAGCCAGAAAAGGTTCTACTGAGAATTTAGTAGCTGTAATAGTAGCATTTCTCTTCCCTGCACATATCCTGTCAATTTGCACACCCACACAAGGTTCCAGCAACAAAAATAGCCTGGGAAGAAAGTTCCACAATTTCACTGTTTGTTAAATACTGAGGGATCTCCTTTTGCTTCATCTGACGTGCAACAATTTTGCTTGATGCTGTCCAACACTGTATTAGAAGAAATATCAAATATTCCTTTTGTACTCATCCTTTCAGTGCTTTAGAAACCCTTGGTAGCTTATAAACTTTTATACATATTTTATAAAGATTTTATAAATTTCTGATTTCTACACAGCCCTGCATGTATTCCTTTAGATGCCTCTTGCAGACAGCATAGCCCTAATCAATTTAAGTGCTCCTAGAAGACAGCCATCACATACTTTATCATCTTTATTTCCATTCTTTTAAAAACTTTCCCTGCTGTACTAAAAGATTTTTGATGCATCAAGACTTTGAGATCTAGAAGAGAAGTCTGAGTTCTAAGTACAGTTGCCCCACACATTTATACTATAGAGTATATAGTATATATATACTGTTTTATATACTGTATATATATATATAGTATATATATACTGTTTTCCACTCCCTTCCCAGTAAGCCCCCAAATCACATTTATTTTGTGACTGCTACTGAGGTGATGCTTTCACAGCTCTAGTCTTACCATTAAATTAGCTCAAGTGACAGTAACCAGCTCCGAATCTGTCTGCACATTTGCCAAGCTCTGATTGTCTCCCCCACCACCTCAATTCAAATAACCTGCACTAAATTTCACCTGCCACTATTAGCTGGTTAAGCATCCCTTTTCAATTCCTCGCAAACCAGACCTTCAATCTTTTACCCTGAATAATTTAATATCAAACTCTGCCACCTCACCATCTATTCGTATCCAGAAGATCAATGATTTGTGTGACACTACATGCTGAACATGCCAAGTGAGTTGATTGCTCAGCTGTGACTGCAACCAGATGCTGAGACATCAGGAGTTAGCTTTTCCTCTAGGAGGCTTAATCCACGCTGACTTCTGATTTCTTGACACTGAGCTGTATCATGCTGCTGGGACAGAAGCAAAAATACAGAAATTTCTTCCAATGTGTCTCTTTGGGGGATCTACCAATGATTTTCTACTGAAGGTTTTACAGAAACTCATGTGAAGCCTAATGAATCATACCAGAGGCATTTATCTCTATCAATGTCTTGCCATGACTTGATAACCAAGTGACAAGGATGACCTAAACCATCCCAAAATCTAGTTAAGCTATCTGTTTATCTCTGTGCATTACTGTCTGCAAAGGAGATGAAATGAGATTGAGATAATTGCAAGTACAATTTGCAGGAAACAGTGGGGGTTGGAACTACTGTGCTTAATTATTTCAGATTGAAACAGACCACACAACTATCTGTGCCAAACAGCTGTAATTAAAGTGATTTAAAATAGAGAGATGCTAGCTCCAAGTGTTGATTTCCAAATGAGTCTTTATACATGCAAGAGTTACAGTCATCGATGAGTTGCAGACCTACAGCTCTACGGGGAAAAAATTACCACTATGTCCAACATAATTTAAAAAAAAACAAGCCCACACATACAGAAGCAAATAGACCACACAAAATAATCCACCCTGACGCCTCAGAAATCAATTTTGACACTGGTTACTTTCCCCTCAGAATAGAAGAAAACAGCAGAACACAAGTTCTGGCCTAAATTGGCTATATTCCAGATGAGAACCCCAAACCCTTGGGCTTAGAAACAGAATTTTAACCCAAGAGGCAATTGGAAATCATCAACCAATACCACCTTTGGTTTAGTCTCCCCTTCCTCTGCTTTGATAGCTATATAAAACTGAGTTAGACAAAGGTATAATTTTACTGAAAAGGATCCAAAAGAATCAAACATTGACAACACGTAGCACCATGGGGTCCTGGCCAGGCTCTTTACCTGGAACAATACATTTACTTCCTTATGGGTTTTCCCCATTTCCATGAAAATGACAGCTATTTTTCTCAATCCAAAACAAGATTTTAACTCCTAAATTTCAGGAGCAGCCGGCTTGCACTAGAATTTAAGAAGAACAAAATGGAATTTCTGATTTACCTCAAACTTTCCCTGAACTGAACCTTTGTATGAAGAAATTCAGAATGCGTGTGGATGTTCATTGATGCAGAAATTAGAAGATATTTGCATGCAGCACAAATGGGGTCCATCTGCTTTACACACGACACGGATCACACCAAAATGACTTGGTCTGCTGATGAATCAATGGGCCTTAAAAGTTAATTTATAATGGCTATCTGGGGAAAAGTACTATACTATTTGTATGGACGAGAAAACAGAATATGAATGAAAGCAGCACAGAAAACTTCCTCAGTATTTGCCTGAACATAAGAACTGCCACAAGCAGTCAGACTGCAGCCCTGCAAAGTCAAATTCTGCCTCCAACACTGGCTTCTAAGAAAAGAATCCTTTCACTCACAGCCTTTTGTGTAAGAGGCTTCTTGACTCTAAACAGACTATTGAATTAAACATCCAGTGATTAATGCATTCTGCAAGAATTCATCTGATCTTTCTTTAAACTTACGCACACTTCTGGCCCCACAGCATTAATTCATGTATTTTATTAGCACCGTTTATTCAGGTACTACATGAAAAATGTCTCAGCTTGCTTGTTCTAAACCTGCAACCAACCAACTTCACAGCTGCTTTCCAAAGCTCTTCAATTTGCTTTTTAAAGACCTCTAACCCCTGCCATTGGAGATTAAGTAGAGAATATTTGTCTGTTTAGTTTTTTCCTACTGTGGAAACCCTTCCATATCCCTTGAAATTTTAGTTGTCCTTTCTGACATCTCTTTGTTTTACTGGATAAAGTTTGTGACAGAGGAGGTACAACTGACACGGAAGAAGGCTTCAAGCATCAGCACCTTGTTACCTAAAAGTCTCTGATACATTTTCTATGTAGCCGCCCATGGGCAGCTCCACACAGCTCTGGCTCTCTCTCCTTCTTCCCTCTTCCTTCTGCAGTTCCAGCTCACTCCTTCCTGTCCCTGGCACAACCACCTACCCCTGTCTGTCCCTTGTAGGACATCTCACCCCTTGTGTCCCTCGCACCACCTCCTGTCCCTTCCTGCTCACAGCACGGCCAGCAGACCCCAACTGCCCCCCTCCCAGCCAACTCACTCTTTATCACACCCACAGCTGTGAGGGCCAGGCTGTTCCCACTCTTTGGTAATTAACTCAGCTGCAATACATCGGGGGCAAGACTGCCTTCAGCGCTATCCCTATCTGTCCTCCCACAAGTTTGTTGCTCTAATTCCCCCATCTTCATTTTTGTAGGTCCATTCTTATCAACGCCAGCTTCCAGAGAGAAATTCCAAGCAGATGTCACTAACAGCTGCAAGGAAGTTAAGAATTCTTCTGCTTTCCCAGGATTATAAGAGCACAAATATATCTAAAAACCTTTTCAGAACTTACAATCTTAATTAAATATCCTGCTGTTCACAGATACAATCATAAGCAGGAAAAGTAATTCCAACAAACTACAATTTTTTTCCAAGAAAAGAAAAGAGTCTGTTGCACTCATCTTTTGAGACCTCCTAGCTCTCTTTAGAGACAGGATCTTTTTTCTTATATTAAGGACAAAGCCCATCTTTGTTTTCTTACCAAACAACAGAGAACCTGAGGCCTGGACAAAAGAATATTACCTAAAACGGTCTGCAAACACACAAGTGGCAAACAGGACCTAGAGCAAAGATAAGGCCAGAATCTTCCAAACACTGAATGACCTTAAACAAGGGCACCACAGCACAGTTTGCATCCAAATATCACCCATGGCATGGGCCAGCCCAATTCAGATTTTACATAAGACTGTGTTTGATACTTTGCTTCCTAGATATATGATGAAGGTTGCAATTAGGTGAAAACAGATCTCTCCTGTGCAGAACAACCCTCATCTGTTGTTTTCACTCATTGCCTGCTGAAGCAAAGGGATTAGAGCCGCCTTTAGCACTTCAGGATGACATGTTTGTTTGGGCAGGGTTTGGGGGTTTTCTGTTATGGTTATTTTAGGGGGTGGAAGCAAGGGGATTTAAAACTAACCACTCCTGATGGCATTACACAGCTGTATTCATCTTACCTTTGGGTGTGCTCTCAGAGTGATCTCTCTCCGGCCCATGTGGGAGGTTTAGCTGAGAGATTTCCTCTGCATTCAGTCTGACCCAGGCATTCTTGGGGGTTTCTTGATCTTTTGAGGTAAAGGAATATTCCAGCTCACAAGGAGATTCGAAGTCGCAGTCAAATACTGGAAAAAGAAAATGGACATGAAGCATGCCAGGTTAATTAAATCCGGTGTCTTCTGTGCTCGAAGGTAGGTATACATACATGTGCATGCACATTCATTTTATACTTCAGTAAGTTAGGGCTTGCTTTTTTTCCATAATGAGGTAAAAAGAAACGGGGAATTCCTTAAACAGACAGGCAAAAATGGGCCTGAAATGGGCTGCACAGGGAGGTTCATTAGAGAGGCAGCAGCAAATCAAAAGGAATGCCAAAGAGCCAGTAATTCCCCTTCAGGACAGGTCAAAGGGCAGCTCAAGCTAAAGTGGGGAAAGGCATCATCCAGACTGAAAGGAAAATAGCTTAGTCAATTGATGAAATGGGACAGAAAGCCAATCTCTTCTGGGATGCTGCTTCAAATTCAACCAGGGCCATTACAGTGCAAAGACTCCTAACATGATTCACCCATGTTCCACCTCAGTGAGCACAGGTCTCTACAAAGAAAGTCATCTATCCTGGGCATATGGAATGTGCTGGAAGCCACAGGGACTGTACTCCAGGAGGTGACATTCTGATCCCGGGGGTCTGAAACTCTTTCCTTAGATAACAGAAGCAGCAGAAAGCTGCTGCAGAACTTCAGCCTCCAGGCAGCACAGCCAGCCACTGCCTCCAACAGAGATTTCTCTTTTTGAGATGTTTCTCTAGAGAAACCCATTACCCTGCTGGTTCAACGATGATTCACTTCCCAGTGTCCAGTTTACCATCACACTATAGTTCAAGTTGCTTAACACAACATGCAGTGACAACCTGCAAGGATTTTAATTACCAAGATCATTAAATTTTCTGGAATGCCCAGTATATATCTGCTTTTGTCACCACAGTCAGCACTCAACACAATATTCAGTAAGAGAAAGAAATGATTTTAGAACTAACTCAGTGTTCCTGAAGAGGCTAGATCCATTTGAAAAAGCCCAGAGGAAAAAAAAAATACAGTTGCTCCTTGGAGTACTCTGCACTCTCTTTCTGTTTTGTCATACTATCCAGGTGAAACAAATAATCTGTATTGACATTAGTGAAATTAACTGATTTTTTAAAAAACTTCGATTACATTTTCTGTTAAACATCTAATTTCTTCTCTGTGGGCACAGATTTATGTAGTTCAGCCTATTCTCCTGGTGATAAAATATTTTCTAATCTGAAGGTTAATACTGTTGCCCTCTTGCTATACTTTTCCCAGCTAATTTCCCTTTTTAACAGCAAGCTGGAAGGAACAGAGTCTTTCTTCCAGTTTATTTCTGATTTTCTTAATCAAGTGCTTTATCATTCACTCAGCATTTTAAATACTTCAAAACACCAGGGAAACCATATACCATAAAGAGTCCATTTACACCACAAGCAGCTGTAACAAGGATTAAACACATTTCCTTAAATCCAAATGCACAAGCCCCATCTCTCTTCAGGCCTTTAAGTTACCAATATAAATTTCATGATACATGAAGCACACTTCAATTTAGGCAGTGGGGAACTGTGGATATATTCATGCAGTTTATTGCTGCAATATCATATCCAAACCTCAGACCATATAGTTCTAGTCCCTTAGATGGCCTTTAAACTAAAAGCCAAAACAATAAAAAAATCTCAAAAAGCAAAAAACAAACCAAACATTTTTTTTAAAACTCTATGAAGTGTTAGGAGTCCGTTGAACTTTGTACCTAAGCCTAGATGGACAACAGAGCAACCAAACACTCAACTATAGGTTACAAAACATATATTATCTTTACTAGTCACAGGGAACACCTTGAGCAGCATGGGTTTTAAGGCTCTGTCAAAAAAAATATGGAGGGGAAAAACACAGCTCATACAAGGATTTTTTTGATGGAACTCACTGGATGACAAATGGGAAAGCCCAGGCCAAGGACCACACACAGCAAGAACAACCATCTCAAATCCACTATTTCATTCTTTATGCACTTCTCTTCCCGATCAATCTTGTATTTTCTTTAGCTTTCCAGCAGTTGCTGCTTGCTTCCCCTCCTCTTCTGCCCAGCTGCTGGGAACAGAAGCCTTTGTGCTCTCTAACCCTCTTGACCCAAGCAGAGAGGCCCTTCACAGATATCCACAAGGCACTCCTCATTCTCCTCCTCCAGTCCCCCCGACTGTCAGATCGTGGTGCAACAAGCACTCAATAGCCAGCTCTGCTGCCGGCTTTGGTCTCACTTTCCAGAATTCCCATCTCAAAAGAGAGCTATCAATCAGTTGTGGAGCCCTTAACACAGCAGGCCTCTGACCTACAACTGGTACAACTTAATTGGGGTATGTGATTAAGCACCAGTCACTGGTCATAACCAGTGTTATGACCCCTGCACACAGCTAAAGCCTCTGCCTGAAGCAGGGAAAGTAAAGGAAAAAAAGGCAAGCAGCAATGCCATTTCCTTCCCTTGCAATGAATGGCCTACAGAGAGCGGGCATGATCTAGCATGCCTTCTGTGGTCACACTGAATGTCCTTCACAACAGGTTGTACCTTGGAAGAGAGGGAGACTGTTTGGCTCACACATCCCAGAGTGTCTATGATTCAGTGGAAACACACTTGCAACTTTTACATGATTCAATAGTCACCTCACATCACCAGAATATTGGTACTTTTTATAAGCTCTTATTTAAATTAGTCCTGTATCAGACACAAATTTCAGTGCTATTATCCTATTCAGTACAAAGAAATGATGACAAAGAAATGCTATCTGATGCAACACAGAAAAATCTATGCAAACGGCATCCAGTCTTCCCAGGCTAACATTAACTTCCTACCCTCAGGCTTTCCTTCTTTCACAATGTCCTTCACTATCAACAATGTAATATACCTCATGAAAAAAGAATTATATACATTTTTTTTTTCACTGAGAAGCTGGTCTTGGTGTGTTAGCTATTACAAGACCACATAAGCCACACTTGCAAATACAAAACCTGCATAATACTTGAATTGCTGCCACAAATCACCTGCCATTTTTTTAGACCTCTGCATAAAAAAATAGTGTTTCTCTTTCACTTTTGTCTTAACATTTAAAGGCTACACCAAGTTTATTGTTTTCTTGCCCAGTTAAGCACAGAAAGCAACAGTCATGTGCCTTTGGAAGCTGGATAAAGACCATTCTGCCTTTTCTTAACTGAAAAACTAAACACTGCAGGAAAGGCAATTAAAACCAATACAACTTCTACTGGTTATTTTTTAAACCCACTATCAATATAAATTGATTAGATACAGAGCTTTTGGACTTGAATACTGTGCCTGGTCAGTAAGGTATTTTCTTGTGATTTTCTAGAAGAGGTATCACAGAGATTTAAACCAAATACAGGCATTTATGTTAGAGCAATATTGACACTACAGATCCTAAGTGCTCTATAGGAGTTAAAGTTCCATATAGAAAAAAAATATCAAAGTCTCTTCTTAAATAATACATTTTAAAAACCCAAAACAGAACAAACACCTCTTTGCTCAACAATCTCTTCTATCTGCAACTGGTGGGCATGAGAAAGGCAGATCAGATAATTTATTAGAAGTCCATTTCATCATCATTACACCTTTAAAGAAGAAACAAAAGGGATGCTTACAATCAAAATAAGATAAAAACCTGTTTAAGAAAGGCTGTAGATATAAATCAGTTCAGCTTTTAGTATGTAAAAAGATACAGAATATTAACCGCAGACTGAAAAGCCAATTTAGCTAGTATTCAATTAAAAAGACACTGGAATCTGTGTATGTCTGATCATGTTAGAGTCTTGTGAGTGTTTCAATTTATTTATTTTTTATAAACATACCTAACAACAAGAATTTGTTCACAGATAACTGTATCTGGCAATCACATCTGTTTCAATTAAACTGCTTAGAGCTTTCTAATAAACAAATGCCTTAAAATAGTAGTATAAGTAATACACCAAAACACAGTAATCAGTGGGAAGTGTTCTTTTATGTTGCCACAGGTCAAATTATGGATCATTCACTTTTGGTCATCTTGGATCATTTGTGTAACCAGACATCACAGAAACATACCTTATTTAGAACAAAAATACACTAATATTGAGAGATAGATTAAAAAAACCCCTGTTCTTGTTAAGAAACTACTCTGGTTATCCTTTCTTCAGCTGCCCAACAAAAGATTAGGTTTATTTGGTCTAAACCACCTCTCCCTTCAACCACAGAAATCTTACCAGTAGGTAGTTTTCTCTTAGACTGCTCCTTTCTAGTTCTACAGGTGTCTGACCTTAAAGAATCTTTTTCCCTCCTGGTCTGCTGACTCTTACAAACTACTCCTCAATTACTCTCAGCTGGGCACACCTTTGAAAGGGTGTGGTTGCTTGCTGCTTTCTACCACAGCCAAGGGAGCCTAGAGAGGTTCTCTGTTCTCAGCAGGACCAGCTTAGTGAGGTACCTCCTCAGTGGCACCTCATCAGCTTGCACATGACTAATTTATACTACATCTACAGACAAATGCACAATGTAAAGGTCACTCACACCGATCAAGTCAGGACCACAATCTCCCTCAAGAACTCTTTCAGCAGCAACAATCGCAGCAGCAGTGTAGAAACAGATAAAATATTCTTGCACAGGATGTCTTTTTTCAATACAAATATTGACAGATATTCCTTGTGGAGGAGACATAATTTAAATTGTGTAGTAGAGATCTGCTCTGCTGAGTGAGCTTTGAGACCTCCATCAATACCCACTAACCTCTATTTTACTCATGTTATAAGGCCTATAAGCTTTTAATTTATGACAGGAAAATGACAAATTGATTTTGCAGTTATTAATCCTAGTGACAGAGCCAGTTCCTAAAGCCTACCCATTCCCTCTGAGTACAAAAGGGCACAGGGCATTCAATCTAAGAGTTTCAATTGCCTCATCAGGCCTTTCTGAATTTCTATTCACCAAACCAGGGTGCACATGTGGGGTGTCACAAAAAAGCCTGCAGCAATAAGTATTTCTCCCTGAAAATAGAACATAAATAGGAGACACTGTGCTCTCTGCTGTCAGCTCACCCCCCTGCTGAACACCCAGGGGGACCCAAATACAGGCCAGGTCCTTGGAAGTGAGCATTGCCCTACTGGCACAAAGAAGAGGTGAAACTTCTTGCAAATTAATTCCTAGTGCTATATTTTAGCTTTGTAACTGAGTTACAGCAGCAATTTAAAATAGGGGAATCTACCACAGGATGGAAGGGCACAGCAAAAAAGCCCAAAGGAAAAGGGAAAAGGTGTTGGCAGTCACACAAGTTCAAGAGCAAAAACAATTGCAGGGTTTAAGTGCCTTGTTCCTGCTGAGCAAGCAAGTCCAAAGAGACAATTTCACCTATTTCATGCCATTGCCTAGCCCTGAGAAAGGGCAAACTGCACATTTTAAGGGATGCTTAAGTCACGTGTATCCCAGCCATATGGGATCATATGACCCTGGGTCATACTACCCTTAGTAAATGCCTGTGCCAACAATCACTGTCCACTCCTTGGGCTGCTGCTCCAGGAGCTGACAAATATGAAAGCAGCAGCATGGCCTGACAGGGGATGTGGGGAACAGGGGAAGCACCTGAGGAACTGCACAGCTTTGAGGTCCATACCATCTGAGGAACCTCAGCCACCTGCAGGTGCAGCAGTGAGATCAGCTGAGCACCACACCAGCTCCTTTCCTTGCCCTGAGACACAGCCTGTGCTCACCAGGGACCTCCTTTTAATTTCAAGCTACTTAGCACTACTTAGCCTATCACTCTCTGTGTCCTTCCTCCGCACCAGCACTCTCTGAGCACAATGCCCTGACCTGGAAATTACTGACAGCACTGCTGCTGTACCCTCACAGGGCTTCAAGGGCTTCTCAGAGCTTCCTTGCTGCCTGCAAGGAAGAGTTCAGTGGGGCCAATTTGTCCCCAGCACCCAAGAGGTGGTGGCTGTTGGGCAGGGTCAAGGCTGGTAGTGCCAGCACTGCTTTGATGCCCACCTTGAAGGACAACTATTGCAGCAGCCCTCTTGTTAGAGGGTAGAAATGAGCCAAGACACAGACTTCTTGTTTATCATAGCATGAAAAGGGTCCTGATTTATTCCTCTTTACAGCTGTGTTGGATTGTGGAGCCAGGGGTGTATATTCTATTTTGATTTGTTAAAAGCAGTTTGGGGAGATATTTTTTCTTTATCTCTTGTAACTCAAAGGGAGAGAGGGCCGGATGCCTTCTGATCATGGGCCATTAACACCTCCCCAGGCTATACCCCAGCATTCCATCATCCTATTGTGAGATGCACCACATCCCCCCTGGCAGTGGGGGGAGCCAAGCATTCCTACCTGGATAAAACTGAGACACAGGAACACGAAAGCATCTAGTTTCACCCAATTCCTGGGAGGAAGAATGGACCTCATCTCACCATCACCAGACCCCATCTCACCACCACTGGACCTCTTCTCACCACCCCTGGACCCTTTTTGCTACAGGATCATCTCTACTTCAACAGAACCACATCTGCCACTCCAGGAGGACTCACTTTTGGACTGCTTCCAACACCCTGACCAACAGGGTGTCAGGTTGTAGCTCTGACTCTGTCAGGGTTCTCCAAACTTGTTGTTTCTTTGTTTGCTTGTTTGGTTGGGTGGTTTTGTTTTCTACTATATTTGTATTGTAGAATATTCCTAGTAAAGAACTGTTATTCCTATTCCCAAATCTTTGCCTGAAAGCCCTTAATTGCAAAATTATAATTTGGTGGAGGGGTGAGGGGTTTACATTCCCCATTCCAAGGGAAACTCCAGCTTTCCCTGGCAGATACCTGTCTTTGCAAACCAAGACAACAGCTCAGCCATCCTGAGTCTGGCTACAGCAAGCTCCTACTGTAGGTTTTCCTTGCAGCCTCTGACTGCTGGTTATGTCCTGCTAAACTCTGACTGCAGGGATCAGTTTGCAGACTCTGAGTGCAGGATTTTACCCAGGTAGACTGTGACTGCAGGTTCCAACAACAGGCTCTGACTACAGAGCCAGACTGACCTCACAGCAGTGAGTCTCTCTGCCAAGGATCCTTCTTCTTCATGATCCTCTCATTCCCTCTCCCCAACGTTCCTCCCTCTCATTCCCTCCTCCCCAACGTTCCTCCTCCTTCATGACTCCCCCCTCACCAGCTAACCCCTTTTATCACTCCCGTCTATCACACTTACCTTTATTGGCTATAGCAGTGACCCATCAGGGGCAAGACTGTATTGGGTAAGTAACACAGCTGTTACTTACCAGGGCAAGGTCACCGGTATTCCCCTCTCCTACAGAAAACCACTCAGGTTTCCTTTGGAAGGGGCATTAAGGCTAGATTGCATTCTGAAGAAAAAGTTTTAGAGGAGTAAAGGGAGTATCTCAGCAACATCCTGGGAAGGGTGCTTGGGCCTGGATGCCCAGTACAGAGCAAGATGCCTGCCTCCCCGTGGAGCCCAGAGCTCCAGATGCATGCCAGATGCATTTAAATTAATCCTCTAGGGAATGAGCCACAGTGGATGGGCCACTCCTAGAGAAAACAGCAATAATGCAGCTATTCATTTATTTGTTAAGAGAATCGTAAAAGTGACAGCATCTACTTTATATCCACCCAGTCCCTCAGCGTGCACCAGGGACTGAATCACCAAAATCTCTGACAGCTGCTTTGTTCAGTGAAAATCAAACTACAAAGAAAGGGCCAGGACTCCTTCATCAATCAATTATAAACACACTCTTTCAAGACAGCTACAGAGAGAAGTGTGAGGAAAGGGTGTTGGGAGAGCCACTAGCAACAGCTCTCATTTTCACTTCTCCTGCTCCAAGAAGTGTCAGAGCTCATTCTCCACACAAGAAATATTTGTCCACCAACTCTCCCATGCATGTAGCAAAAAACAACACATGAAAGTGCATTTCTAATGCCAGTTCTGGGGGGAAAAAAAAAAAAAAAAAGAAAAAAAAAAAAAAAGGAGTACTGACTAACAGCAGTTGTTAGAAAACATGCTCCAGTTGGCACAAAACAGTAGTTGGATGAACTGTCATATTTTGTCAATTTATACAAGGAACCTCTCGCATGTATTTCAAAAGATCTCTAGAGAAAATAAATACATAAGAGATGGGAAGAAAAGACATTTGTTGTCTTATTCTGTGTTATTTTGTTATTGAAAAATGTTGAGCTGTCATAGACATATTATCTGCAGATGAAAGATGATATAAGGAAAAGAAAGTTAAAATTTCTCCCTAATAAGATTTTTTCTTCCTTCTTGCTTAACATAGCTTTCAGTTTAGCTAGGCAGATGCTGCGCTCCCTGACTTTCCTCCTCTTGGATTTCAGCACCACTGCACATAGCCAAAATACCATCTAATTGCTAAACAAGAATTCCTGCAAATGTATACAGGGTCACAGGATCTGCTGTTTTATATGGAGTAATTCTGTTAATGTGGTGTGAGTAACTGCTGTTAATTGAAGCCTTGCCCTATTCCATTCATAATGCTATTTCCAAACTATGTTAGAATACATGTAAGATTGCAAAAAGGATGTGTTTGAATTAAGATGATACATCACTTTCCCAGTATCTTCACTAAGAAAGCACTGATTCAGTTTTCCTCTGGGATGAAGTAACATTCTCCTTGTTCTTCTCCTGACTTTATCTCACCTCTGAACAGGATCTTGCTGTAACAATCAGTTTGTATCCATACATCTCACTATGCCACGCCGAGCCAAGAATCACAACAGCTTTATCATTTTGAAGATGTCAGTAGTAGTCTGATTTGTAGTAGAATTATCAAACCAGTAGTCATAGGATGCTAGCTGTAACATGAATTCATCTGGCTGGTGCCCTCTTTCTCTCCATCTTCCCTTTTGTTCAATATTCAGACTCAGTGATTTTCGTGGCAGCAGTGTCTATCTAGTACCCAACTGACATGAATGAAATGGTGCCTATGACCTACCAGGGGAAAAAAAAAATCAATCATATGACACCTTGCTGAGCAACTGCCATGCCACTGAGCATCAAATACGCAGCAAGAATGACCCCAAATTATCCCACAGTAAAATTAGTCCAATGCATTTTTTATTTTTTTAGTCAGCAAACCAAATTCAGGAAATTAGGAACACATCACAGATGACATTCCATTAGAAAGTGTTAAAAAAACCTCAACAACCCTGTCAAATTAGTTTTCTGAAGACATAGGGCTGAGTGAAATTATTAATAAGTTGTTAATAGAGGCCATCCTGTGGATTAGGCTTTTAGTACCTATTAAATCAAAGCTGTGAATAATTATGCATTCTTGTAGGTGTGTCTTCCTCCTCTGCTGAACTCACCTTTTGTAGATATTTTTAAGCACAATAGTGACTAGGTAACCAAATTTGCTCTCATCCTGAGTTTTTAGTCACAGCTGATTTTGCCATCCAAACACCACTATTTCCTAAACTTTAGGGAGAAAAAAAAAACACCAAACAAAACCAACCAAAAAACAAACCAAACCAAACCAAAAAACAAACAAAAACAAAAAAGCAAACAAACAAAAATCCAAAACCAAAACAAAAACCAAACCAAAACAAAAAACAAACAAAAAAACCCCAAAAAACAAAAAAACAAACCAAAACAAAAAAAAACCCCTCTAAACTATATAACCTGAGAGGTACTTTGCCCAGTGCTGGTTCAGAGTAGCCAAGGAGTTCAGCTGCTGCTGGACAATAATAGTTAAAGAGAAAAAGCCAAACCCAGCAGTCCAGCATGGCAAACTTAGGCCTGTTATTCACATGAAATGTGTTCTTTTAAAGCAGAGTTTAGGTGGGTTGAATTGCATTTGATTTTTGCTCCAATTAATAACACTTTGCACAGGTGCCACCACACCCTGCCAGGATTGTGCTCCAGGTGCAGGGTTGTTGGCTGGCACAGGGAGATGGAGAGGATGGGGTAGGGAAGGGTGTGTTAACTTCATGAAGGTCCGGAGGGGCAGCTGTCATCTGGAACCCCTATTACACAAGTTTATAAGATTTTATGTAGTGAACAATTGATTTCTTATAGAATACCTGTACAGAAAAGAAAATTAACATTCAACCAGCCAGGACAAGAAATGAAATATGTGGCTGGGTGCAGTTAATCATGTAAGCCTCAGGACAGAGATCCATCAGATCTGCAAATGGGAGATTAATACGCTACTGTAAGTCCACATATGCAGAATGCATTAAAATTTGTTCTAGCCACAGGAAACAGTCTGAGTGTACCTCATGAGAACAAAAGGATATAAAAAAATTTGAGATTTAAAGTCTCTTCCTGCCTCACAGGTTGAAGTCCCAGATAATTTTGACTTCACATGCAATTTTTACTTTTTATTTTCTGAAAGGCAGGTGGATTTTGCATCTCTGAGATGACTGATGATTAATCAATGTTTGGATTGAGACAAATCTAAAAATATCTCAAGACAAAACAAAAAAGCATTGTGAATGCACCACTCAAGTATCTTCTTGTGCCAGCAATTACTTTTTGGGATCGCTACATATGGTTTCAAAGATATCATCAGGCACTGTTCCTGCCAGAACTACCAGAGAGAGTCTGTCAGAATTTTTAATTCTGAGCAAAAGAGAAGAGAACTAAGTTTGGCAGAGGAAGAAGGACACCACGTATTAATTTACTCGCTCTTTCAATCAGAGATTTCTCCAACAGCAGAACACAGAGAAGTGTAATTAAGACAACTAATATTGCCCCACTCCAGCAAAGTCAGCCAGTTAATTAGATGAGTCCCATCAGATGATCAGGCAAACCAAGTTTTGATGGAAGTTTTATTGAGCACTCCGTAATCAGTCACGCTGGGAGCAGTATGGAAAGCTGAAAGAAAAAAATCACTCTTGCAGTAAAAGGCTGCTGGGTTTTATTTCTGCTTATGAGTTTTTGTGTGATTTTGGATTAACTGCTAATCAGAAGGCTGGGTCCTGGAACAAGAGTACTCGCCTAGAGCTTCGATGGTCTAACTTTGTCTTCCTCTCTCTGCTGAGTCCCTTCATGACCTTCACAGAACCATGTAGATCCAGGGCCAGTAATCAGCCACTGAAAGGAACTATCCACCCTGTCATGGACAGAGCAGCTCTGAACAGAAATCCAGCTCCCTGCAAGGTTTACTAATAAACATGCCAGTGGGAACTCTAGAACCCCCCGCAGGAAAACTTCCAGCCTTTGCCCTGGGAAGATTTACCATAGAGCTCCCTGCCTAGGCTGAAAGAGAAGACTTCCTTCATGGTGTCTTGCAGAACTATTGCCAATCTATCTTGGCAGTAAGTGGCCCACTGGCCACTTAACCCTGCCCACCCTAATTGTGCATCTGTCCCTACCCCTCTATAGGCTGCCTTGCCCTTTCCACCACCTCCATACCCTCAGGTCATTGGCCACTGACCCTTCCTTCACCCCTGAGCAGCACATGGTCTGCCTCTTCTGCCCAGGATCCCTTTGGCAGGCTGAAATAAGCCCTGCTGGAACATTTCATACAGGAGACCCTTCCTGTCTTTCCTCTGCTGAGCTATCTGTGGTGTGTGTGTGTGTGTGCAGGGACTTGCAATGGCTGTTCCTGTGGCCTGCTCTGAGCAGCTTCTGAAGGAGATGCTTTGAGAAGGTAGCAGCAGCATTTTACAATCCTGCCATGGTGCTACACCAGTGGATGTAAGCTGAAGGTATGCAGAGGAATAGAAGTTTTAAGAAGTGTCCTCTTAGTCTTGGGCTATGCCTACAGCCTCTGCTGCACATACACACCCCAGTCCTCTGTGGGCTGCAAATCTCGAGTGGCAGGAAGTGTCTGCACAGTGATGCTATGGGGTCTTCTGGCCTGAAATGTGTGCCTTCCAGGGCTACTACCCTTTAATTAAATTAAATTTAATTTAATTAAATTAGATGCTGTTACCCTTTAATCTAAATTTTTGTAAATGTTAAATTGCAAAGCTAGAAAAAGCAAATTATTCCTGCCTCTCTTCAAGATTCTCCAGAAATTTCAAGGTGCATGTCCTAAATTACACCTGCTGAGTTTAGACTTGTCCTGAGTGAATATTGTATTTTGTGTAACACCTCATCAAATTCCTGCCTTTCCTTGCAAAACAGATGGTGGGAATATGGTAAGATTTGGTCTTGTGCAATCAGCTAAAATCATCATAAATCATTTCTGCTGAGATGCAGTACATTTATCTCCATGTGATGCTGTCAGATGGAATCAGTGCTCTTATGTTTTAAGAACAAAGCCTTCCCTTAGAATAGTATTACTGAGAAACTGAAAGAGTTTAGAAAGAAGTAATAAAGGATAAATTAAAAATCATTCTTGCAACTTCTGAGAAAACCAAGTAAGGGAAAAAAGATTGTACTACTGTTGCTTCCAAAATGAAATTGGTGTGTCCTCATCACTCAAGCAGATACAACAGCTAGGAGCAGATATTGTATGCCAGTGGAAAGAATATATATTGCACACATAAAAGGCTGCAACATAAATTTGAAGAAATATGGGGCTCCTTCATATAGGTAGGTCAAACTTTTCCCTCAAGCAGATAATTACAGGCTTGGGGTGAGTAAATCTTATTAGCCTCTCAGCACCTTATCTCCCTGTGTAGAGACTGGTAGTAGATATATAGTAGATATATTCTACTGCAGTCACTTTCTGGATTGCACATTAGATATTGCCTTGTGCAGTCCAGTCCTAACTACGGCCATCGCACTTCACAGTGGAATGGCCATGGATAGGTCATACCAGAGAACAGATTCCCAGGTTTTGGAAGGGATGGGTGTTAGAAAAGGAGATGGAAAGTAAAAAGTTCAGCACGCAGCTCCCTCTCTTTGTAAGATTGGTGAATTTCAACACAGTACTCAAATATTGCAGTCTGGCCCCTTGTTTTGGAGGGAATAGGGCAGACTGGGGCAGCCCAGGTCACCAGGCACCTCCACAGAGATGGCAATAACCTCAGGTTGGGGTTATTTCCCCACCTGGGCTGAAATGGGACTCCTGGGCCCTTGGGCATGGTGGGGGAAGTCCCAGCTGGTAAGGGGCACTAAGGCTGGTGCCCTCAGATGCTGCCAGTACAGGTATTTTACCATCAAACACTTGACTTGTGTTGCTTTACTCCAGTATTACACCAAAACCTTAGGCAGGGAGTTGCAGCCTCTTGAGGATAAGATATTCATGCTACTCACTGTGTCGTCCTCTGTGGGAGAAGAAAGGGGATGTATCTCTCATGACCCAGGTCAAGTTCCAAGCAGGGTAACCATGAGGAAGAGAAGGGCTCCGTGCTGTGTGATCCGAAGGGCTCAGACCTTTAATAAAAAAAAAAAAAGGAAGACATGAAAGAAAAGCCCATTAGGTATGATGAAACTGTTTGCATGCTACACATCAAGTGCAAAGAACTTAAGGAGCTTGATTGACCATATGCAGTAAGCACCAGTATTCAACTACTTCTTGGTTCTTCTTTCCTGATATGTACATGCACAGGGACACAGGAGAGTTGTTGCTTTACCATGCAAAACCATCTAGAAAATTTGTCAAGTTTCATCTCACACTAAGTTCTCTTTGACCTTTTAGTCCCCCNATCAGTTTGGTTGGGTTATGTTCGGGTTTTTGTTCATTTGTTTGGGTTTTTTTTATTATTATTTCTGCTAGCATAAGATTATGTACATGGAACAGGCAAACATGTACCCAAGTTGTGTTCAACAACCCAGTGCATCTCAAAGATGCTTTTCGTGATCCAAATACTACAGTGACCCAGAACAGGTGAGCTCTGTACAAACCTGCACTAACTCTGCAAGACCATGATGACATTAGAGGTGTAAAGAGAAACAGTGTCTGAAATAACACACAAGATCAATGAGCAAAGCGGAATTCTGCAGGCCTTGAAAGTACAAATTTTTCCTATGAATGTTTAAGTTGGTTTTTCAGATATCAGGATCTTGGTCTCATTTTTTGAGATCCTCAGGAAAAAGGTAGGATTTAAACGTGTAGAAATACAGGCAGGAAAAAGTTGTGTTTGGGAGATTTGCATGATGGGAAAAAAACCCCAAACCTCTGGATTTCTGATTTCTCTACAGAAACCATAAAAAAAAGGACACGTTTTAGAGAACAATAGTAAACAAAGTAAATGGCTGAAGTCTTGGGGAAAACACTGCTTTGATTTTATAAAAAATTCTACTTCCCACTTCCACCAAAGAAAAACGAAAATTTCAGAGGGACTTGTCAGAAGCTTAAACACCAGGTGTTAGTTGTGCCCTATCTTGTTCTCAGTGCAATCTCATTTTTTGCACACTCTTGTAACCGAGTAACTCTGGCACAACCAAGAGAAAAATAACCACTCTTATGTAAGAGCTGTAACTCTTATTTCTTGCTTAGAGCAATAATCTTCAAGATAAAAATGGACTTCACACTGTATTGTAAGACATCCTTGAGTGGCAAAAAATGAATATTTCTAATGGCTCAATTAAACCTCATCTCTATGCTAAGTGCCATAACTAAATACCCCCTATTGTTGTTTAGAATGTGGCTACAAAGAAGATTGGGCCAGAGATTTATGAAGGGAAGTAGCAAACCTGGTGTCCTGCCTGCAGCTGTCATTGATGAAGTGATAGGTAACCATGGAATAATCTTTATATTGGCTTTTCCTCCCTAACATCAGGACACGTCTTCCCGTAACCCCTGATAAAGCTGATTGTGGAAAATAATATCAGGTTTCATTACAACAGTTATTATAACAGCTGCTCAAAGCATATTTTTCCCTACAAATGTGCTTCACTTTGATGCTACTATAAAATAATAAATAAAAGAAGAATATTAATAAAAAATGAGCCCCTGAAATAGGCTGGTTTTCAAAGCCATGTGTGTTTTGCCTGATGTGAGATGTCTGACCAATATCAATGTCCCCCTTATGTAACATCTGTACCCGGTGACTCTCCAAAAGGGGGAATGATTTAATATCCTGATCTCCCCATAGATCTCCCCCAGACAAGAACTCTGGGGTTCCTTTGCCCCAAAAAGACCCAATTACATGCAGATGTCACTCATTTAGTGCTACCAGAGAGTCAAGACCTTGTGCTGCAGTCCTCGGCAAACTTCACAAAAATCTTAAAAACTGACCTGCTTGCCACCTGTATTCCCATGGCAAAATAATCTGAGAGAGAGTCACTGAAGTGCATTTCTCTCCCTAATGCCTCAGTCACAGAACTCAAAATTAAATCTCTTCAACTACCCTGACCAGCCTTACCTGGGAATCACTACCACAGCAATCAGCACCACAGCAAGCAGCTGCAGTACTCCAAATTCCCTGGCACTTCTCACATTCCAGAAGGTGCCTCTCATGTTGCATTCTTCAGAAATCCTGCCTACCTTCAGCCTCAGCTAAGATGGAAATATTTCCTCTGGAACCAATGCATGGAGTGAATTGTGATAAAAAATAAGGTTGAACATCTGAGCAGAGAAGACAAGGCAGTCCAGGCACCTGAACCTCTCCTCAGCAGCAAGGGGTCAATAAGAGATAATACAAAAAATTGAAAGTTTTTCCTTTATTTTTAAAGAATTGAATGTATTCGGTTCAATTAATTTAAACCTCAGAACTATTTTATCCCCTATTCTTTGGAGTTAATTTTGGAACTTCATCTCAAATGATTTGCTTGGGCTATTGGTCTGAACTTGAAGACAAGAAGATTGTATCAGAAGTTATGAATCTTTCCCAATTAAGTTATCTTCCGTGAAAGATGCTGGGTAAAAGGTTTTTGTATAGCCAAGAGGCCACTTCACAGTGAGGAATGATTTGATTTAAGCATCAGCTTTAGGCTAGGAAAAGGAGAGACCTTTCCTCTTCCACCTTCAGGGTGTTTTAGATCGAGAAAGATAATAATAGGAGACCATTTCAGCTAAATAAATGCTTCTTGGGCAGCAAGGATAATGCAGATGTAGACCACACTCTAGCCCTTTTATAAAATAAAAGGGGATTTTCCCTCTCCAAAATAATTCAATATAAGCCAAAAGGCACTGAGAAAATTTGTCTAATTGTTTTTAGATATGCTAACCTCCAATTCCAGTTGTTTCTATCAGGGTGCTCTGTCACTTGTCAAAAGTGGCCTTAACCTTAAAAAAAAAAAAATTAATGGCTTGACAACTGGAAGCTGACAACTCCATTTTTGTAGCCAGATGTATGGTGAGGTACAAGAGAGGTTTCTTTGATATTCCTGCCTGGAGACATATTCAGGACCAAATCCTGGCCCTAGGTGCACCATCACAGCAAGAAACATGCACCTGAAGAGAACATTTGACATTTCTGTTTTTTAAACTTGTGCAAGGTATCTCCTTAGGGGATATGAAATTCAGTCAGATCACCAGGAGTTTAGGGGGAAAAAAAAGGCTCACGTGTGCCGAAGTCAAGCATTAAGGCTACAAATTCATTAAATGCAATATTTATGTATTATTTTAATGAAAAATACCTCTATAATAGAGCAACCCTTCATGTTAGCATAGAAATGGACCAAAAAGAAAAGCTTTCTGCATGGGTCATTTTAAAACAAATAGTATTTCCTCCCTTTTTTGTCTTCTCTGGAAGAAGGAATATCCCCAGCAATTAACATAGGTAATTTTTTAAAGGTTCATGTAGTGCAGAAATGTGAATGAACTTTTACCAAAACACTCAAACTTTCTTTCACCAAAAATGCTCTGCCACGTAACCATTTATTGCTTATTGCTCCCTTTGGATATTGCTTGATTACTCAGCTCTCTCACTGTGCTGAGCTGTATTATTTGCAGTTTCTCAGTGGTAAATCTAAGGTGACAGACCAGCATGTACCTGTCTTCTAGATTTCAGGGTTCCAGCAGATGTGTAAGATAATAACTGAGATCAACATGTACTTTCTGCTACATCTACATCTAAAAAATATCTCAAAATCCCTCATGTTTGTTTGTGTGACAATCAAAAGTCAACATTAGTGGTATTTGTGGCTCTAAATTATAACAGCCATCAACAGAGTAGTTCCTAGTAATTATTACAATAACGTATTTAGAAGCCGCCACCATTACGATCTGGACTTTCCAATCTCTGGGAAAGCCTGACATTTCAGAAAAGGTTATTCCAGTTCTAAGAAAAAAAAGGTAGTGATTTTCCACAGAAAGGATATTACAACATTAAAAATCTGGATTTTCCAGTCTCTGGGAAAGCCTGACATTTCAGAAAAGGTTATTCCAGTTCTAAGTAAAAGGTAGCAATTTTCCACAGAAAGGATAATATGCAGTTATCTTTCCACTATTAAGAAAAAGAAGGACGAAACTACTCAGAACCAAGGCAACTTCATTTGATTAAAACAAAAAAATCTTAGAGAGAACTGACTGGCCCAGGTAAGGAAACCTCTGCAGACTTCTCCTATGAACCAGAGGCAGGCCAAAGGCATCCTTGGGAAGAGGCAGAGCCAACACTGCAGGATCCTGAAGCCAAACACTGTGATCTTGCAAAAGAGCTCTCAGGACCCTGCCTTTAGGAAGCCTTGGCTGGCTGTGACCAGCAGGATGTTTGAGCTTGCCTCTGTTCAGCTGGAGGTGTAAACTCCAGAGGCCTTGATAAAGGATTGCTGAGCTCCTAGCTCCACAGAAGTTCTTGGCTTCTGCTTTTTGGAGGATATCTTCCATCCCTGACTAGAAAAGATCTCCTGAGAATTCCCTCTCATATTCACAGCTGATCCTCACAATCACACTAACAGTACTCAAGTCACCACTTGGAAGCTTTCATTTTTCCCCTCTTCCCATCTACAAACATACTCGGTCACCCATGAAAGTGCAAAAACACATTATACTGAGGTGACCAAGCAATACCAAACCCAACAAACAACCCAAGTAAATGCTTTATGAATAATCCATACACTCAACCATGCTCATACAAATCATTGTCGAAATGAAATTTAGCAGTAAAATTCAAATTCTGTTTATGGTCCTGATGGAGAACAAAGCAGAGGGCAAGCTCTTTGCATGAAGTTTCTTGCTCTGAGTAGTTGCCTTTTTTACATTAATAGGTGGATGTACTTTAGGGTTCTTTTTTTTTTCACTAACCTTTTCTACAGTATGAAAATGTTCGCTGACAGTCTGTCAAGTTTATCTTTTTCAGCTGGAAAATATATTCAATAATGCATTATGTTGCAATGATTTTATGTCATATTGAAAGCCTGATGAGTGCAAATAAACTATAGTGTGTGTGTCACAAAAACTGTGCTGGATTGCTACAGAGAGGGAATTTGCATTTAGTGGGCTGTAACAGACCTGTGGATAGTGAATTCAGTCTGCATGAGGCACAGGAGTGATCAACAATGCTGACTGGCAGGTGCTTGATGAGTAAATTTGGGAATAGCATACACTTTCTGTACACACAGCATGTGTCTCTAATAAAACTGTATTAACTCCATCACTGGGTTATCCTTCTGACCCTGACTACTTTTTTTTCTTTTCCTTTGTAAACCTTGCTTAAAAATTTGTTTTAAACTCTTTCTGTTAGCCAGGTACTTTCTCCTATCTCCATTTCAACTGGAATATTATCTTTTTATTGAAAAAACCCAAATGCATCATGACTGATTAATCAGCAAGTCAGCTTCCCAGCTCCATTCTTTTTCTACTGACAAGGCAGTTCCTCTGCCAAACATGACCCGTAAACATTTATTGATGCAAGGAGAGTCTGTGCTAAGTCTGGGAGATGTGGCCTGATCAGCGGAGGATCTGGATCTGGAGGAAGAAGAACACCCAAATTGCAATTTGATCAAGACATTGCAATAGGGAAATATTAACTAGGTATAATGTGCTGCTGCTCATTACAGGAAAAGAAATAACCCACATTTTCCTTACAAAGAGCATTAAAAAAACCCAATTAAGATGACCAAGCTTATAGTAACTGATACAGTTTAAAAATGTACTGCCATCTAGAGCATACTACTGCATCTCAGGTGCTCTCTAGCTGCAGAAGACCTGCCCAGTAAGACACCACAAAACAGCCATGATTCACTGATAAAGAGCTCAGGGCCTCAATTACAGACCAGGCTAGGAATGGCTTAATGTTGTTACTCATCTGTGTGCGCACAAGAAACCTTTAAAAATCCAACTGCAAGGCTGAGTTTTGCTGTAATAATCTTTTACAGCACAATTAAGCACCTCTGTGGGCAGCACAGAGAAAACAAAGGACTGAGTGTTAGTAATTGAGCTGCTCTTTGCTCTGGTTTGGAGCCTCAAAAGCTGAGGCTGCTGGCAGGACTGCGTCAAGGGATGTGCTTCTCTGGCTTCCCTAGCCTGCAGCTTAGCTAAACCGGGGGGAAGGCTCTGCAGCAGCAAAGCAAACACATCCTCTGAATTTCGGATGCTTGTTCTTTGTATGAGCTTTTAGACATCTTAGGGTCACAACTGGAAAAGGAGTTTTGGGGCCATGGTTTTGTAGGGCTGTGGTATTTCAACACAGGGCAATTCTTGTCCTTGTCTCTGGACTGATAAGAAATGCATTTGAATTACTGACCAGATATGCAGTGAAAATCAAAAGGTATCATGTTTAGCTGTTTCCTGCAGCACAGACAGACCTCCAGACACTGCAAACAGTAGGAAAATCCCAGGTAAAAATCTGCAGAATTGGTAACCTTTCTACTCAGGCACACTAAAGTACTTCAGGTTGCAGATATCTGAATTTTTTCTCCACATGTGGAAATAAAATGACCCTTCCACTGTCATTTGGGATATTTCTGTGCTGTAGCTTAGAAAAACTTCCAAAGGAATGACTGAGAGGCAGAATTAATATTTGGTACATGTGTCAACATTAAAGAGTTCCTCCATTCATGGTCATTGGGAGCCTGCTGCACTGGCCCCCTCCTTTAAGTGTTCTTCATCCAAAGGATTCTTCAGCGGTTGCTCACCAGTCTGACTATTATCTATCTATCTATCTATCTATCTATCTATCTATCTATCTATCCATCTATTCACACACACCAGACCACACCAAAATGATCACTGTGCTGGTGGTATGTCTGCTGTACCAGTATGGTTCTCATCTTTCAGACCTGGGGTCCTGATCCCACATATTGCCACCGCTCATCTCTTTGCATGTCTCGTATTACCCCTCTGCACTCTCTATGTTCTCCTACTCTGTACCCAGCTAACGAAACCTCCAAAACCACAGTGGCCAGACTTTCAAGCAAAAGGAATAGTTGTTTTGACAGTGTTTTAATAATTCATTACACACACTGACTTCAAACCATTTAGTGCCTTCACCTTGGGTTTCTGCATAGGTACACCCAGTTGGAATCTCATCAGATCTGCACAATTCCTATATAATTTTTAAATAGTGGGATTAAAGAAATGGAAAGAAACAAACCCAGGAATAATCCCCTGCTCTTTATACACGTAAAGCCTTTTTTCTGTGCTACATTGACTGCATTCTAAATCAATACACACACAAACTTACACCACTAAACAGTTATCACTTCGACACAACTGCAGATACTTAGATATTCAGTGGCCCACAGCCCCTGCAAATTTTAATACAAGCTCATATTTTTCTCAACATCTGCATTTTGAATCTGTCTCATTCTTTAAGATGTGGCATTCAGTGCTCACTTATTTTCATCTCTATATTTCTTGTCAGTGGACAAAAATATATGCAAAAAATCTTCAAACATTTAAATGCAGGGGAAATGAGTATTTGAACGTTTTACAGATCTGAATCTTTGGTCTGCAGGAAGGCTTTCACCCTCAGAGCAGGCAGCCTGCATCACCTTTTAAAGACTTCTTTGATCAGGATGAAAAAGGTAATAATTCACTTCTCCTCCCACACTTTCATGCCATGTCAGTACCTCTGGCTCTGGAGACACTCATAACGAAGTTTGGGGAACGTTTATTTTTCCTTTCATATACAGCATCTAAATGACTCCATTCTCTGTCAAAGCCATCCACAGTCACACATGACCTGGGCGTTTACAACCCACCCTTTGACTGCACTGCAGCATTGAGCTTGGATAGCAGGGAGAGAGGAACCACACAGTTCAGTTTCACACACCTATTGCATATCAAGGGAAAACTAAGCTTTTATTCTTTGTCGTTTAAAGCTCCAAGTTCAGCCTGAGTTAATTTGGGAAGTGTCTTTACTTTGCTCCACCTGATTTGTCTGTATTTGCCCTGAGAATTCTCATTCCCTGTAGCCCATAATACTGCTGCGTGTACCTCTGTGTGGAGGGGGAAGAAAAAAGCAAAAAAAAAAAAAAAGGAA
>VWYO01016099.1:41722-80938 GCA_013400275.1 Rhadina sibilatrix | reverse complement strand
AAAAAAAAAAGCTTTTTAAAGATGTGCACCATCCTTGTTCCTCAAAGAGCAGGGAATATGTCCAGAACAGTGTCTGGCATAAGCCCACCTTAGGTGCAAGCTGGCTGTGTTTTGCTGCCTGGAACGGTTCAGTAATGCCAGCTGGGAACAACAGCCAGTAAACACTGGTGATTTGGAAGAAAGAAACAGCAGTGGCATAAGTCAGCCTTATTTTTCCTTGTTATTATCATTATTACTATTATTGCTTCTATGAAAGAAGGGGAATTCTGTGCTTAATGCACAAGTACATGTGCAAGTTAATGCTGGCAAAAGGCTCAATAATGGCTCTTCACATAGAAATACAAACCCAGGGGCTTTTTTGGTGTTTTTTTTTTTTTTTTTTTTTTTTTTTTTTTTTTTTTNGGGTGTTTTTGTGTTTTTTTTTTTTTTTTTTTTTGTTTTTTTTTTTTTTTTTTTTTTTTGGTTTGGTTTTGTTTGTTTGTTTGTTTTTTGTTTGTTTTGTTTTTTTATCAGACATCCCCACCCCTTCATATTTAAAATAGGCCACTTTAAAATACAGCAACTTCAGTTAAAAACTGGAGATTTCCTGTACAATGGAGGCAGAAATCATGAAGTCATGTTTCCCATAGAAACTTCACCTCATCTGTATCAGAGGCAACACCTGTAGAAAGGTCACTATAGCTGCAGAGGCCTTGTCCAATTTTAATACATGGAATAGTTCTGAAAACTTTGAATCCAAAGAAGGCATTTTCAAAGCAGAAACTTTTAAATTATGCCTACCATATCAAAGCATAAAATGAATGCTCAGAGGAATCACGTGGAGCCCTACATGTGTACAGCAGACACAAACTGTGAAGATGTGACAGTTATGAATTTCCTGCCATTTGCATGGCCAAACCCATTTATTTGCTGCATTAGGCACTTCTGTTAAGTTACAGTGCTGCAGAGTTGCAACAAAAGTGCAGAGTGTTTTGGTACCAGAGAAAATACAAGACATTTGTTATTGGTAGGCAAGCTGCATTATTTCTAGAAATAGAAAAAGGGTGTGATGACTATTTCAATCTAAAGCACAGCTGTCTTGGCAGGAACAATAAAAACTACTTCATATTCCCTTTACTGGGAAGGATGCCAATGTGCTTATATTGTCTATTTTCACTGCAGCATTTAATTTTGCTTAAGGTAAAGGACAGCATCTCTGACTACAACTGTGGGGTATTTAGATGTGAAAGTACTGCTCAAGGAAGTTCTGTAAGTGCTGCCAAAATTAAGGCCATAAAGCATCTGAGCAAGGCATCAGAAAATCCTGTCTTCACTCACACAGACATCTCTAAATTGACTATGAGTAAAGATTGTAAAAGGGAAATTGCTTGTCATTCTGTTTTTCAGGTGCTGAATTAAAATAAGTATCTCTGGAGATACCCTGAGTTCTGTAGGATGTTTTGGGTTCCTTGGCACAATTTTGTTCTGTGTATCTGCTTTCCAAAGATCTTAACTGTTCACTAATCCTCATCATTCCTGAAGGAGAGGTGAGTGATGTAAAGCAGCTGATGCCACCAGCCACTGCTATCCCTGCTGGATGGCACCAGAGCAGCTCTGTTATGTGGCACAGAAGAAGGAGCTCCAGTTCAAGGTACCCACCCCGCCCCCATGTATGGGGCAGGATGGCCCAGGTTCTCTCTGCTGATGCAAATTTTGCTGCTGTGAAGTTCTACTCAGGCTTGTATTTGGCCTCTGGTATAAAGACAACTGTTCAAGTAGCCAAAAAGACACGGTCTAAAGTGAGTAGGAAGAGACAGGTTACCATCATCTGCCCCTCACACAGAGGAGGAGCTTTCTGGTGTCTCTCTTACATATTCCTGCATGCTGCTACAGCCTTCCTTTTGGGGAAAAACTGGTTAGGTGGGCTGAACTGAAAAGCTGGCCCATAATGAGCTTTAAAAAAATTCGCTCATTCACTACACAGAAAAAAAAAAATGGACACATAAATTATATGCCTCTTATGTGTAAGGAAACCAAGAAACCATGGGATTAAATGACCTGTTCAAATTCACACTGCAAAGCAGTAGTAGAGTTTAGAAAAGAAAACAACTTCTACTGTTTCCTTCTTCCCAGAAATCCCTGCTTCTGGTGGTCCAGCCTTGTCTGTCCAACCACATCACCCTACCTTGTAAAAGGGGGATTCTGAACATTTGAACAGAGCCAGTCTGTGGATGGAGCTCTGAGCTACACAAAAAGAAAACAAAATAGCTGTGCAGAAATATCTAGAAGGACAGGCAGATACTTCATATGGATATTTTGGTTTTTATTTCCCCCTAAGTTCAGGTCTGTCTAAATCCTTCCCTGCAACAAGAGAAATAGCTTTTCTTTTCTTCCCCCCAGAACCTGCATGTTCAAATAGGAATTTCCCAAAGTGATTACCAAAAGGCCTGTAAGAGGAATGATTACAAATGGCTGAGTTAACTGCTACAGACGGCCTCATCAGTCATCATAATGCGATCTCAGCACCAGGGTCATCAGGACAGGCAACTTGTCTTGACAGATGACACCTCTTCAGGAAGACTTCCTCCCATGACTTTTCCCCAAGAAAATCTCCTGGGATGAGGCGCTTGCAAATAGTGGTCCTTAAGCAATAATCAAGGAGGAATCATCACCAGCTTCCCTCATGAGCTGCTTCTATGATGGGGTTTGTTGGGTTTTGGGTTTTTTTTTTTTTAGTCTCTGAGTGTGGAATGTTTTATCTACGTGCTCGTCTTGAAATCAAAGTAGCTTTGGCAGTTGCTCTAAAGGTGATTTTAGAGATGATGATAAGAGAGACAAATTAAGAGACATGAGGCCTGAAAAGGCTGAGGCAGCACTGTGAACCTCCCTCTACTTTTCCACTGCCAGCCCTAAATGCTGCAAAGGAATTTGCAATCTATGCCTTGTTTTCCACATCTAGAAAAGAAATAATGTATGCTTTATTGTACATCTGCTATGGAAACTGCTAAGCTGAATTTATTTGAGTTATACAGTGATGTACACCTTCTGTGATGAGCACCACACTAACACCCATTATAAATAAAGGCCAGTTTATCATCTCATATATTATACTCTTTTGTAAACTGCATCTCAAGAGCTAATTCCATTCCCACCTCATCTTATCTGCAATGGGATCTAAGATAAATTTTGTAGTTTCTCCTTTTGCCTTTTTTATTCTGCTACTAAAATGGAAGTAATGATGCTCACTGGGTTTGGAAATCTTTGAATAAAAGGCAGTAAATAATTTTATGAAGAAATATTTAAGCAAGGTTTTCAAAATATAATTTCCCTTAAACTCTACTGTCCTGCTCCTCACACATACAGCTTTTACTATGGCTATGGTTAAAAGCTTGTGTAAGAAGCACTGTTGGCTTCTTAGTAACACACATCTCTGTCACAGTGAAGAGGCAAACCCTTCACAGGGAACAGTTTGCTTGTGAAATCTGGCACTTGTTGGCTGTTTGCAAATAGTCCATGGGCAGAATGCAGCTGATGAATACTTTGAAATTACTCAAATATTTACTGGGAACAGATTTCAGCCCTTGGGGTTTTCTGTTTGTTTGCTTTGTGTGGTACTCCAGTCATGCACCAGTTGGTCTTTCAAATGCCTGTGGTACACAATAGGTGCTGGATCTGAACAACATTACAAATTTCTGCTTTGCAGGAAACCCCATGATTTCTTTTTGTTTCCAGTCCATGTGTTGAAATGAACAAGAATAAAACTGAAGTTTCCTCAAAATAAAATCTTATATAGGAAAACAGCTGGGGAGCAAATGCTTCTGTGCAAAGGAATTAAAATTAAAGTGTTTCATGTCAACTTTACAGTAAAATATACCATAGTATAGTTGCAAATGAAGTAAATTATAGCACTGCTTTATCATAGTAAGGCCAAAATACTTCATTTTGATTTTCTCTCAGACTGAAAAAGACCTTGGCATTTTGTGTAAATTGACATATTCCCATAGGAAGTCTAGTTTTCAAAATGATATTTCTTGATGGAAAATTTGCCATTAGAAAACAACTTAAGTAATTCTAATTCTTATGCATCTGACATGATAAGAGTTTGCTATTCTACCACCAGAGCATCTCTCTGAGAGTCCCCTGATAGCGACCTTGAACTGGAAAAGCCACTCAGAAAAACACTCGTGGAGAGTCAACAAGGTCTTTTAGAAAATTTAGTAAAGAGCAAAACAGAATGAGCACAGCTATGGTAAACTCATAAGAAATTCAAATTTTAAAAAATCTCCATTGGCAACAAACTTCAGGCAGATATTTATTTTTCTTGACAGAGAGGGAACTGCATGTCAGAGGCAGCCCAATACACTGCGGGAATTACAACAACAGACTGAATTCCCACCAGAACGATGCACTGCTCCTTATATCCATACCCTGCTCTAATAACACTGTCAGGCATTTTCAGGATGGAAAACACACATTCTCCTTTCCTTTGCAAAAAAAATCTGGCCGTTCTGTTTACAAGCTGCCCATGCCTGCAGTCACAGTCACATCTTTGGCTGTCTTGCAGTGCAAGCAGCTGATCCATCACTGAGGGCTTTAAGCTGAACTGGCACTGTGGAGCTGCAGAGAGCCCCTCTGCAAGTTTGAATTCCATCAGGGAGGTAGGAGCATTCAGACTTTTATGATTACTGGTTTCAAATTACATGAATTTTGGAACAATCCGTTTCCCAAACTTCTTTCAAGGCCTGCCTAACATCCCTCTGTCAGTGGCAGTATAAGTAAGCACAGAAACCATCAGGTGAAGATTTGGGGTATTTTAAAGGTTCTTGTCATACAGCTTAACAAGTAGAAATAAACAGGAGCCAGTATCACCTTAGCAGTCAGTCCTCCAGAGCTTGCTATTGAACTGACTAAGCATTAGCCAGGACTACAGCTTGAGATATTCTGGGAAGATATAAAATTATACAAGGAATAAAGTACTTGTACTAAGTAACTTGTTATTAAATTCTGTTGTAGAGAGTTATCCTGCCTTAAGAGATTTGCTGCATGCCACAACACTGTCTCAGAGCATCCTCCCCCCACTAATCTGGGAGCTGTGGAGGTGCCTGTGTGGGCTCTAGGCACGAACAGAGACTGCCCTGCATTGCACATGGCAAGAGGCACCTCGGGCTCAACCCACTCAGATGATGTGTTGGAGTCACAAAGCTGTATTTATTTCTCTCTAAACAATGAAGTACTTTGTGATTCTTTCCCAGTTGCTAAAAGAAATCCAGGCAAAAAGAAAACCAGGGAGCATGCTTTTCTCCCATGTTAACTTGATCTTAGGAAAGACCCTAGTTCAGCAGGGTGTCTTAAGTCTGGGAAGACAAATAGGTAATAGAGAAAGACATCACCATCCTCCAGATGCATTGCAATGTGCAGAGTGAGGATATGAATAATTCTTAATAGCTTCTGAATTATACAGAGGTGACCAGAAGGCACAAAAGAACAGAGCATTTGGGGATTTTTTACCACCAGCTCACTAACTTCACTGCCTGGCCACAATTCTAATTCAGTTGGTGGTCAGGGCCTTGTTGTCTTGAGGACATTCACCCCACATATTTTAATACTGAGGCCCCTCATCCAGATTCTCCTCAGTGCATATCTGTCACCCCCTGAAGTGCCCCTAGGCCTTTGTGTCTTCCTGCTCATTGATGGCCCAGCCAATCTGCTGGACTGCTAGAACCAGTCTGCAGGAATTTCGTATATCTGCTTCAGTTTTGCCTTGTTCCTTACCCTCCTCTGTTTGAGGAAAGTAGGAGGAGCAGGCTCTCTCTCTGCCCCCTTTTTTTTACTATATCCCTGCTCCTGACCCATGACTGAGCTGAGGGGGCCTAGGATTTCTTGTGCCATTGAGAGGAATCTACTTTCTTGGCTCTGGGAATGAGTACCGAAGGTGGCACTGGATCTGAGGGGAGGTCTTCCCTGGTGTTTTACAGCCAGGAGCCTCTCACCAGGGCAAGTGTTGCTCTGGAGCACCTGAAGGCCACTAAACAGATGGCAGGATATAGGAGCAACCTGATTCTCACAGTGAGGAGCTGAGTATGTACTTCTGTGGATGAAACCCTGCCTCTGTTTAGCTCCTGCAGAGTTTTCTATTAGTAGTCACCATCTCAGATGCTTGTGCTCCCTGAGAACCCACAGTCTAATATTTATCAGGGAAATAGTGCTAACTTGCCCAGTCTGTCCTTATTACATTGCTAAAAATAGTAATTAACCTGTTTTTCTGCTCCTCGCTATCTCTGGAGTACACCTGCTTACACAGAGTTGATCAGAATCCAGCTCACTACTCACAGGAATTAGCATCATTATCTCCTTGTACAGACTGTCTGAGCTGCAAATTCACTTTTGTGGCTCTAAGTTTTAATCTGCTGGTAGTTCTTCTGCTTTCTGACCATCACATCCTGGGCTGCATGTGGGAAGATCAAGAGCTTTCCCTCCTTCCTCTCTGTTCCCTCCTCTGAAATGCAGCCTGTCCTGCTTTCTCAGGGCACTGGCCTCTGTGTCTACAGCAGCATTCAACCTGCATTTCCATTATTACCAGCTAGAGTGGGAAGCTTCCTACATTGCAGCCACTAAAAGTGAATCTAAGTCAGACTCTCCTGGATGTTGAGGTGTGCAGTATCAAAATCCAGCCTGGAATGCTGGCTGGGAAGGATCTCTGTCACCTCACATTCAGTAACTGCAGAGTATGATGCCAATCCTGTTGTAGTCAAAAAAGGATTTATGGCAGACCTATCACCACTGACAGGTCAATCACAGTGCTCTAATCAAAATTCAAACTGCTACTTTTAAGTCTGTTTTTTTTTGAAAACTTGACGTCGCACAATCAGAACTGATACAGGGTGAAATAGGTGAGATTGCTCAGAATTTCTTCTTAACTTCTTAAAATAATATGGCCTCTTTAGTTTGTTTTTTTTCCTCTTTTCTAGGCAATATTACTTTTCCAGTAATATAGACTCAAGCTATATTCTCACCAGTCACAGAAACAATCAGAATGCTGCAGGTACACAGGTTCTCCTTTTCTTCCCCACCCAGTTTTGCAGGTGTTGGAAGTCAGTATTCAAATGATTGCTTCTCTACCTAAATTGAATGAACCCCACCCCCAGCTTTTAATATAATTCTATTGCACAGGAGTCAGCTGTGTGAAAAATATTATAATGGGGATTTATATTAATTCAGGAACCGTACTCAGATGGGCAGTGAAAAATATAATAATTTCCTAACCTTCAAAGACATCCTGGGGTCAGAATTGAGACATTCTGTCTTTGTAGAGTGTACCCAGTAGCAACCCCTCTGTAAACTAAAACAATGATCTCAGTAAAACCAGTGTAATCCCAGTGCTTTCAGTGGTCAGGGTAGGTTTCTCACCAGAAGCTGGGTTACCAGCACCACTATTGACAGCACTTGGGTGCTGAGAGCCTCTGTGCTGTATTTTCAGGGAATATAATACAGGAAAGTGGAGATTCCAGCTTGCTCAAAGCAGAATTGGTTCTGCAATGCTAATAGAAGTAAAAAGCAATAAAAGCCATCATGTTGTCACTAACAGATTTTATATGTGTCTGAATGTACACGGGGAGTTACTCTATTGATTAAATTAGAACCTTTTTTGAATAGTCATTCTCTAGAGTAGAATAGCATTTTAAGATTGGTAGTGAATTACATTCATTTGGGGAGTTCATCAGGATGCTTTGGCATTCACAACTTTAGCATACTCCAGTCCTGCAGTAAGAGCTAAATATCCCACAACACATGCCTGCAAGGTTGCTAGGAAGTGGAAGCAAAAGTCAGCACAATCCACAGCTATTGTGGGCTCAAAAGCCAAAGATTGTGCTAATATGTAAAGCTGCCCTGCACTGGCTAAGCATCAGGGATATCCTTTACTGAAGAAATACAAGAAAATCCTCTGTGTGGTTAAAGAATTACCTCTACCAGTATCTTACTAGTGGCTAAGCTCTGGGCAATACAGAACTAGCAAAAAACCTAAGCCCAAGTGGGATACAACCTAATAGCATCCTCTGGCAGAGTCAGAGAAACAAAGTTTCCTCTGTCAATGTATTGATTTTTCCAGACTCCTCTCATTTTTTTTTACAACGAATATTCTTTGGAACTTAACTTCAAACTGAAGTGGCAGTGCATAAGGAGGAATATACTATTTTTCTACTTTTCTGTTTGTATATGAAGAAAGTTTTGATCTCCAGGAATGGAGCTAGAGAAGTTTACTGGCCGCTGAACACAAAGACAGGAGAGGTTTGTGGGCCAGTCAATTTCCTTAAACAAAGAAATCTCTCCTTGCAAAACACTTCTGAAGTCTTATTAAATTCACCAAAATTAGTGGAATTACATGGAAGAATGAATAGAAGTCGTTGGTGCTTAGATTTACCTTTCAATTTAAAATAAGTTTTGTTTTAAAATCAAGAGTGTGGATGACAGTGAACCGAGGGGTGCAGGTGGTGTGCCAGAGGGCAGGGCTGCCATCCAGAGGGACAAGGCCATGCCAGGGAAATGGGCCAGCAGGAATCTTGTGGTACCCAGCTGGGACAAATGTGAAGTCCCACACTGGAGCAATACAGGCTGGGCGCTGCCCGGCTGGGCAGCAGCGCTATCGAAATTCACTCTTGGCCCTGCTTTAAGCAGGAAGCTGGACTAGAGACCTTCCATGTTCCCTTCCAACCTGAACTGCTCTAAGATTCTATAAAAATACTAGTTATGAGCCACAGCACATTTTCAAGATGACTTAGAGGACTGATGAGTTTTCATTTAAGAAAATTATGGCTTCTGATGGCTTGGCAGAAATGCTTTCCATCAGTAAAAGCACAAAAGAAAATTCAGCTTGCATAAATCCCAGCAGGTCAGCACCAAACATTTTGCCTACAGACATATTTTCTGGCTTCCCTGGATAGTTTGATGCACTCAATAGCTTCATTTTGCAGATGGAGCAGTAGATAGTCCACTTAAGTGGCCTGCTCATGCTTGTACAGATTTCATATCAGAGTCCAGAGTGTAAAGGCATGATTTGCTCTTCTTTTTCACCAGAAACTCACCTTCTAAGCATTTTGGAAACATTCTGAATGCTTCCCAGTACATTCGTATAACACCTATAATATTTTAAAGACAACTTCTTGGTGCTTCTTTGAAGAAAAGAGTGCTGTATAATTCACTACTGAGAACAGCAGAAACTCAAAGCCCAGTACTGAGATCTAAAACAAAAAATAAACAGAATTTCCTCCTCTTTTTAATTTTTGTTTTTCATTCTCTTTGTGTTCTAGGAAACCGGCCTAATAATGCCGCAGTAATTCCATAAGTACAGCTTAATCTTAAACAATAACAACAAATGAGTTTCATTTGATCTGTTCAAACACAGAGCGTGTTTGACAAAAGCGCCAAGGGCTGCTGGTGTTAGAGGGATATTGGCAGAAGCTGTTTCCTCAGTTATAGAAAGGAGCAAAGGAGGCCATTTTTAGCATTTGCTGAGGCAGTTGCAGCAGATTAACTTTAGATCAATGAGTTGCTTGATTATTCTGCTTCACTCTCGAGTCTCTTTCAAGGCTTCTCTTTACCAACCAGAAAAATAAAGACACAAATTAAACCACTCTCCTAGTCTTTATTTTCACTCACAAAGAAGGGCTTTTTCAAAAGTGACTCCATGTCATCTGCAGCAAGGCAGAGGTGCCAAAGTGTCCCTGGGTGTCACTAATTACCTAGTGATGCAGTGGGTACCCAGAAGCATTTTCAGAGGGGCTTTGACAACTTTGGCTCCACTGGGTTGTCACTGTGTTCTAGTTGAGAAACAGGAAAAATAGTAAAAGACTCTTATTTTTGGTTACATGACTCCCTTGTAATTCTAAGGTACCCTTTTAACTTGCTTCCCTCTTTCTCCTTTCCCCCCACGCTACCCCATCTTTGGCTGATGAGTCATTTGGAGGAATTGCAAAACACTACACCTGCATGCATTTTCTGTGGGCCCTGCTTGTGCCCAGCAGAGCTTGGAAAAATTCAGGCTGAAGAATTCAGACCTTTAGCTGGCATAGTGAGGGCTGCAGCCTTGCAATCATGTTGAAGGGCCAGCTTTTAAAGTGTCTGCACAAAGATCCTTAAAAGTGCCTTTCCAGAGCTCCTTAGCTCTGCTCCAGCCCTCCTGGCTCTGTGTTGCTGACTGATTATGCTCAGATCCAGCTGCCTTTAGACTCAGTATTACCCTACCTGAAAGAGTGAAAAAAGAGCTGCCTCCTTGACATCCACAGTCCATAGGAGTCACCTTTGGTCATAGCCAGGATTGGATCAGTCTCTGGAACAGAAGGTTTCTAGGAAAGCCTTTCCTCTAAACACTGAACACAGCTAAGTCTCTGCCATCAGAACACTGTGAGACTGGCCAATCTATGCCCTCTGATTTTAGTGATATTTTAAAAGGAATACTAACATAGAAAAATTCCAGCTCCAATTGACTGTCTTAAAAAAAAAAAAATTATAGGAATATTTTGAAAGCTTATCTTCAGTAAAACTACCTTTACAACAACCTCCTGCAGTATATAAGATTTCTCATTTTTCAGTGAGTAGAAGAAGAATAGTCTGAGTTTCGTATCATTATTTTTTGAAGAAGCTATGCCTGTTCCTGAGATGAGGTCTGCTTAGCAGACAATTACTCCTCTACCTTTCTGTGGCAGTCTGCCTATGCCCAGAAGCAGAACTTAAACCATTTCCAGTTTGATTCTTTTTCAGCTTTGGTTTGTTGAGTGTTTAAAACAAGATATACCATCCCTTTCTGGACTGATATCAGGTTCTTAGTAAGAGTGCTCTGGGATTTCTCCCTGTCTGGCAAAGTCCTCTGTCCTTTCAGTTGCACAAAGTAATGGAATCTGTAGCCATATAAATGCATTAGCATTGGGCAATGTGATGAACAGGCTTGTGTATTTGTACTGCAAACGAGCATCATAATGTTTTACTGCCTGCAAGTAAGGAGCCACTGCTACAGTCTTGTGCTCATCCCTGTGTACAAGATATCCACTACTCCTAAGGGTGTGAGAAATAGCTCACCAAATCAAGAGACAGAGTAAAGCAACAGTTAACAACCTGATGTTTTTAAAAAGTTAAAAAAAAAAAAATCCAACCCCAAATACAACAAATATGATAGAATCTTACTGTGTCTTCCAAGGTGAACCTAGAACCTAGGCAGGGTAATCTCATCTCTTCCTAGACAAACTTGCTTAATGACTTGGGAACAAGACTCCTGTGCTTATTGTATCCCAAATTCTCTCTTTTGCTTCTGTTTATGCCTCTGGTGACCTTCTATAGGTCATGTAACCGTCCAAACCTTGTTTCTCTTTTGGTCTTTTGTGTCATCGTTTAAGCTTGTGAAAGCTAAAGAGGACAAGGTTAAAACTACTTTTTTCTTACACTACTTGATATGTGTATGCCCACAATGTCTAAATTTAGTAACTAGAGTACAGCAAATCATTAAAAAATATCTGAACAAATAGAGAATAATCAGATATTTACTATCATCAGATAAGTAATATTTTAGAAGTGTATTAACAGGCAAAAGCCAAAAGGCAGTTGAGATGGATGAACTGGAGCAGATGCAGCAACACTTAGCAACATGCTGCTACTGCTTTAACCAAACTCATAACATTATTTGCATTACAGCATATTCTTCATGTTTCTTCCTTTGCCTTCCCTGGACCACCTCTCACTACTTGGACTCCAGACTACCAGGAATATCTTGCATAGACCTGGATTCATATGGGAGCCATGCTTTTTTTTCCCTTTTCCTTCCAACTGAGGTGTGGATTTTCAGAGGAATCCAAACAGAGCTGGCTTTGTACATGCCATGGAGATTCCTTTGAAGCAGTGGATATTACAGTGTTTTTGTTTCAGCATGTGACTAACATGGACTTATAGTCCTCGTATGCTTTACATCCACTGGGCACATTCCCCTTTTTATTTGCTAGTATTGGGGTGGCACTCACATAGAAAGGGTTCGCAGCCAGCTCCTCATCAGGTTCCCAGAAACAGTTGTATGGGATTCCTCATACAAATATGGCACAGAGGTAGTGCCTGAACATTTTCTCCAGTCTTGTAATTACATTTATGCAGCTGAGCTCTTCTGGAAAATTCCAGGTGTCTTAGGATCTCACTTGTTTGGACTGGAAGCGGAGCAGTAAAGATTTTCTTTAAGGAAAATGCAGCACAAACATTCAGGGGCATGTTAGCACATGAGAGCCAGAAAACAAAACAGTTATATGGAGGTACTGTTTACCTTCCCAAAGTTGTTTTAGCTTGAACAAATATCATAAAGAAAGAAAAGCAATAAAACTGAAGTGTGTAGGTCAGAATGTTCCAACTGAAGTGTTGGATAGGAAAAGAATGAAAACTTATATAAAAATCAAAGGTTTATAGATTGTTCTCTTTGCTCAGAGATATTAGGGAACTAATTCAATCTGCTAGTTTCCAAGTGTAGTGATTAATTAGAAAAAAAAAAAAAAAGGGTTTTCATGTATTTTACCACTTCTTTAAACCACTTAGATGGTGGAAAAGGGCTAGAAACCTGGGAGGTTTTCATATCTCTTAAACTGACAAGATCCATTCAAGTGTCTGGTTTTCTGGTGTTCTGCAGGAGATGTGAACTGGCTCTGCAAGCCCACCCTGCCTTGCATCAGACAGGAAGGAGCTGACACAGAGGCTGAGCTGCCGGGACCGTGCCAGGGGAATATTCCCTCTTTCAGCACGGCACAGCAGCTCTGCATGGGCATGGCTTTCCCATGGTCCTGTAACCATCAGCAGGTTAAGTACACCCCTCTCCTCTGCCTGGAAAGTATCACAGAGACCTGCTTGAAGGAACCTCAAACCTCCTACCACCACACACAGTCCCATGGTCAGCCCTCTGTAAGCTGTTCAAAGCTCTCTTGGATGCCAACTCTGTCCACCAAAGGAATAAGACCTGGTTGGTTTTCTTCCTAATAAACCTGCAATTTTCCTCAGGTTTCTTGAGCATCTCTCTTCCCTCTACGGATCTGTTTTGGTTACAGCAGGCACAGTAGCCCCAGAAGACTCAAAGCTATTGCCACAGCAACAAAAGGAACTGGCATCCTTAGAATTGAGCTCCTGTGCAGCCAAGGGGTGTCCTGGTGGCAGCTCTCCCTGAAAACCATGTTAGGTCAACTGAGCCCTCAACCAAATGTATTAATAACTGATAAAGAAGAAAGAGTTCTTGCAGAACAGGTGGGCTGAGAGACATGGGAGCTCCCTTCAGAGCTGCTTCCCTGTGTCATTCCATAGACACACAAAAATAAAGAGAAATTTAAAATGAAGACTGATTTGTGTGTTTAAGAGGCTTCCTCTGCTTCCAAAGACTCCCACTAGCAAGAGAAGTAGGGAGGCTCAGCAAGTGTGTGTGTTAAAATTAGTGCTTTCCAACATTTTACTGGAGGCAGGACTGTGAGATTTTTCCTGACTTTGAGTGGTAGAAAGAATAGTTTCTGTGAACATAACAAATGGATCAAGCTTAAAATCTTGATGATTTTTACCAGAATTCTCACTGATACTAAGCACTAAGCTTGATTTGAAAACAGAAAGGCAGTATGAACATCTAATATATCCAGTAGATGACACTTTGGTTCTTGATGGACTTACAGCTTTCCTGCTAATTACAAATACATGAAGTGGGCAAAAATAACTTAAGGAATTATCTCTTCTTTTTGTCCTTTTTTTTTTTTTTTTTCTTTAAGGTACAGTGAGCCCTGCAGGAAAAATAAAAGTTAAGGTTTTATTCTGAGCACAGTTGCTCCAGTCTGTTTCAGACCCTGACCAGCAGTGTCCTGAGCCTCATGGCTATTCAGGACAGAAGCCTCACGAATTTGAGTACTTTAACTTCTTTTTTGCTTACTAACAGTTAAGATTTTTTTTCCCCTCACTATTAACCCAGTCAAGCTACTTCCCTCAGTCATGTTTCTATGTATTGGCAACAAGTTATTTTCTCAATCCTTGAGAAATTTAAAAAAACCCAAATACATATATGTATTATATGCATAATACATATGCACACACTCGCAATTCAGCTGACTGACTGTAGGTAAAAATCAATTCTTTTTGGCATGCAATCAAAACATTGACTTTTGGCATTTTCCATATAATATTTTTTTTCAAATCTTTCATATTCTTTGGTTCTTAGACCAAGAGCCTTCAGATTTCAAAAAGATATTCAAGTTTAACATTTAAAAGTTAGTTCTCCCTTGATGATGATTAGAACTCCCATTTAAACAGAAATGATTATTAGCATTCTGTAACCCTTTGTAAACGGGTCCATTGTTCAAATAAACTGACCTCTGCAGCAATTGACTTTAACATTGCTCAAAAGCTTGACAGTCAATTATCTTCTGATCTCCCTTCAATGGGCCTTGTGGCTGGAATAAGCAATCCATCACCTGGAAGGTGAGTATAGTAGTGTCTCAGAGGCATTTCTTTCCCTACTTATGACATAAACACACTGCTATAGAATCAGTCAAGGAATTCTGTCCCAGTCTCACTGAAGCAGCCCTAAAAAGCAAGGATGCATCAAGAAGCTGTTTGCCCTAGTGAATATCTCTGAATATGCAGTGTGAACCAAGATGAAAAGTAATGGGTCAAACACAACATCATCCACTGCTTGGTGAAACCATCAGACTGGTACTGGACTGTGCCTCCACCAAATATCACAACTCTGTTTATTCTTGTCTTGATTTGAAAAGACAGGTATCTGCCAGGGAAAGCTGGAGTTTCCCTTGGAATGGGGAATGTAAACCCCTCACCCCCACCAAATTATAATTTTGCAATTAAGGGCTTTCAGGCAAAGATTTGGGAATAGGAATAACAGTTCTTTACTAGGAATATTAACAATAGAAATGTAGTAGAAAACAAAACCAACCAAACAAGCAAACAATCCTGGAAAACCCTGACAGAGTCAGAGCTACAACCTGACACCCTGTTGGTCAGGGTGTTGGAAGCAGTCCAAAGTAAGTCCTCCTGGAGTGGCAGATGTGGTTCTGTTGGAGTAGAGATGATCCCGTAGAAAAGGGTCCAGTGATGGTGAGAGGGGTCCAGCCTTCCTCCAGGAATCCAGTGAAACAAAATACCTCATATTCTTACATCTCAGTTTTTATTTAGGTAGGAATGGTTGGCTCCTCCCACTGGGTGGAGCATCTCACAATGGGGATGATAGAATATGATGTGCCCTTAAGTGAGTCTTAATGGCCCATTAGCAGAAAATATCCCCCTGGAGGGAGGACGGGTGGTGACAGAGATAAGAAACACTGCCCCACCTGGTTTGAACAGCTTGGCCCATTATCAGAAGGCACCCACACCCCTCCCCCCAGAGTTACAAGAGATAAAGAAAAACATCTCCCCAACTGCTTTCAACAGATGAAATAGAATACACATTTTTGGTTCCATAACCCAAGACATTCTCTAGGACATGGATTTTGGTGTGCTGCAGGAAGATACAATTCTCTTTCTCTCTCACACCCTTCCAGTCAATCTGATCCCCCTGGGGCCCTGGGACCTGCTGCTGGTAGGAGCTTGCAACATGTTTGATATTCCCCTTCCCTCTCTCTGGCTTCCAAAGCACAATCTGCCCTTCCCCATACACCCCTGTGAGTCCCACGTTCCCCATTCAGCCCATAAGGACATGAGCTCTCCCCCATCACTCTGGCTGGGCAAGCCAAGGAGAGCCCTCAGCACAGCGCCACCACTGTGCCCCAGGCAGACATGCACATGGCTGGATGAATATTATGGATACTGGAATAATTTTTGCTGCCCAAGATCCTGCCACTCTTTGCTGACCTGGTCATTCATAATTACTGCACTTGATGACTTTAATACACCACTTTTGTCCAGTGCCAATTCAAAGTTGAAAAAGCTATTTACCATAAAATCTAGAACACTGAGGGGCTTCTTTTCAGCAAACAAAAAAATCTTCTGTAGTTGAACCTCTGAACTTTAGGCTTAAAGGGTTCCATAATTTCTAATATCACAGACTACCCAATGTCAACAGAAATACTCGTTCATTGCTAACAAAGTAAAATTCAGCTGCATCCAGTATTGCACACCCAAGAGGAATTACTCCTATCCCTGGCACACACACTGTTTCAGTAGAGACTATGCATCTTTACAACACAGGCCTTCACAAACTAGTCTCCCTAGAAATATAAACCCCAGTGTAGCCTTTGTCCAGGCCTCTTGTGGAGGAAAATACAGACAGTATCTTGGGAACTAGAGAGCAGCAAGGAAGAATAAAAATCCAGACTGATTGAAAAGACAGACAAGAAAGCATGGGGAAGGAGGATGAAGAACAGCAGGCCAAGAAACAGGAAGGCACATTACACTGGGTGGTAAATCCTGCACTGCAATTCATAACTCCTCAGAGATTCCTTAGCCCTACTGAGGTTTAGGGAAGCCTTACAAGTAGCCCTGTATGAGCCAGCAGAATGTTCTGCAACCTTCGCTACACAACCAACTTTGAGTTATTCCCTGTGAGGGTCTGCCTGAGCTGGAGCAGCTCACATGTGTACACACACTCAGTGCTGTGCCCGCACAGAGCAGCTCAAAAATGATGCCAAGACCTGAAATATCAAGCATATAAAAATAATCATTGATAAGCAAAGGTAATTTCTGATGGACAGAAAAGTAAGATGAAGTGAATAAAAGATTATTACAGTAGAATGAAAGCATTTAAAAATAATAAAAGAGATAAGCTGTAGATTAACTGCCTTGACGTTTCGTGGTACCTCTTCTTCTGACATTTAAAACATGATTAAGATTATCCTGAATAATCAAAATAGTCAAAAGCAAAAGGACAACCACCACAGGACACATCAGCCATGTGTCTGTTATTACTGAACTTATTAACCATGTGCAACAAAACACTTATGACTAATGTCCATAAAAGAAGCCATAGTTTTTGATCCTCAAAGGACCAGACACCTCATTTTTCAGGTCTGTCTGGTCTACACAAGGGTCTGAGGCATTTCAATAAAGGCTGAGGCCTCCTGGGTGTCTCTCTTCTGGGGGCAGCACTTGGCAGGGCTGGGACAGAGGGGTTGGTTCAGTAGTGTGACACAGTTTAGGATCTAGTCTATAGGACTAAGCCCAAATTTGCCTGCTTGTTCTTTCATGTGCAGGACTGAGGGTGCTCATCTGCCTTTTGCCCTTTTTTACATGGCAGGGTTAACATCTCTAACTGGTGATTAGATTTTCTAATTCTGTGGAATCTCAACTCCAAGAAACTCAGTCCCCTTAGTGTCATTATATTTAGCAAAATATTATGCCTCTTGCAAAGCTGAAGAAGTGCCCATGCTGGACCACAAGTCAGCCAATGCCAACAGGGGACATGCAAATTATAAAAGAGCCCATTAGGTACTCCAGGGAAACATTAATGTCTTTTATCACTTGCACACAGCAAACCCTAAGCAAAATGGCCACATTAGTGTGAATGTGGACAGCAGACTGTAACAAGGGCAGAACTCTGAAAGCGTGCTGCACATAATTATTATAATGAGTGATCAATGGTAGAAGGGGGAGAAAGTGCATCTTCTTTGAGACACACTCTGTTTTCTAACTGAAGACAGAGCTACAGGTTTAGATAAAAATGAGATCTGAGAAAAACAGTATAAAGTAAGAATACTTAATGCTTCAGTAGATTATCACTACCAATTAGCGAGCTCCCACTTCATCTTGGCCATGTCTTCCATTACTGAAAGTTCCCAGAGGAAGTAATTTTGTAAGAGAGCACCATAAGGGAGGATATCAGACAGCCAACACCAGCAAGTGTGCATAATTTATTAGCATCCTAGAAGACAGCACTGTGCAAAAATTTTGAAGCTTTCTGTAAAGTCCAGCTCCAGGGGAGGAGAATTACATTGGTTGCCACTACAAGCATTCCCTGCTTCTGTCATGACCTGACCTATCACCTCAAATCCATTTTCCTGTGTGTGGTCTGAAAACAAAGAGAAATATATTCCCTGCTCCAAAAGCTTTCTTTGTGCTCTGAACAAAGCCACAGGAGATGTGTGTTGGCAGGGAGAGGACTGGATCCTGCTGCACGGGTATTTTGAAGACACTGGCCAAGCAAATAGCCAGGCTCAGCATACGATAGGAGTGTGGTGCTACATGTATCAGCACCAGGGGTGTGAGAGCAAGGTTTTCATGGTTTCTCATCTGTAAAAGCCTTTTGGAAGGTTTTTGAGGAAACTAAGATGTGAAGCACAGGCTGCCAAATAAGTCCTGCTTGGGAGAATTGCCTGGGGCTTCATACTCATGTTTTATCTGTGATTTCAGATGCAACATTACACCTTGTCTTGCAATGGCTGGGTACGTGTTCCCTTCTACTAGGAACTGGTTTCTCTCTTAGGACTTGAAAGTCATTGTTTCAATGGTAAAAATGGGAGAATAATTGCTGGAGATGTGCGAGAAAAAAAGGCAAAGCCACCTGGTTGACAAAAGTAGGAAAAGCTTTTGCTCTAAAAAAGTTCAAAGAGAGAAAATCCCACAACACACAGGTGATGTAGACAAAGCTGTTGCCAAAATGGTGAGCACATTGTGTCACTTGTTCTTCATTGCTTGGTTGTCATCTGAACCTCCCTTGTATCCTACTGTTTGATAAAGGAAGAAAACACTGCATAAGTGTGGCAGGTCTGCAGAAAGCACACCTGGATGAGTTACCATTTAGCAGGAAAGAAGTTTCTTTCTCCATTCTTTATGAGAATTAAAAACCTGATTTTTCAATGCCTCTCTGGAAACTAAATAGGCCTTCAAGGAGGACCATCAGACAACTAAAAGGTGTTTTTTATTTGTATGTTTTTAATAGCACAAATAAAGAATCTCTGGCAACCTATGACAGGGTGACAAATAGGCAACCATTGCGATTGTTATTAGCCCATCTGTGAATATCCACAGTGGAGTGCTCTGAGGAGAAAAAGCATGAGACAGAAGAGAAAAAAAGTGCCCTGTCATAATTTAGATTCATAAACACAGAAAATATGAGCACGTTTCATTGTAGTGTGTAGCCTCTAGTGCCAGGGACCTTGGCTCATAATAATTTAAACAGCCAGCAATATAAGATTTATGGAAATAATTTAGCACATCTTAAAAAAGAAGTCTGGCTTACCCATCTCATATGTGTGTAGACTTAACATTGAAAAAAACCAAAGCCGATAACAAAAGCCCCTGGTATATTTACCAGAATCTTAAAAGGGTATTACTGGCTTAACTTAGGTCCCAGATACACTGACTTGCCAGTCTTAGTATGAATATTTTATAGGTGTACAGCAGCATGCCTGTAGATGGTATTTTTCCAGGCCCAATTAGCAAAAACCCATGGAAAGACAAATAGACAGAGTTGTGAGTAGAATTTTCAGTGACCCCTGAGTTACAACAAACCCAGGGAAAATTAAATGCCAACAAATGAGTGAACAGCGCAGTATGTGGCTGTATCAGTGCTCAGGCTGATGCACAAGAAAGGGGCAGCTCATGAGGGAAAATGCATTTGGAAAATCTTGGAGAGGGAAAGAACTTGGTCTAGCTGCTGGGGTAGACCAGAGTTAGTTCTGGGTTTGGGTACTTTGTTTGTTTGTTTTTTCTCAATGGGAAGAGAAAAGTAAAATTAAATTTTCAAAAATCCTTTCTTGCTCAGGAAAACAGAAGATTTCCAAAATCTCAAATGCACACACTCATCTGACATGAAATAATACCTGGAAGCAAACTATGCCATGAATTCAGTGACATAGCTTTAGATCTAACCCGAGCTTTTCCATGGTACTGGCCCCTACATTTCACCCCATTGCCCCTTTTTCAGGTCCTATCTCTTCTGTTTAAAACAGAACTTCAAGAGGAGGCATCCAGTTGTGACCTGAAGGGGAAGGATTTGATACTACACTTTGTTTCAACACTTCATTACCCCTTCCCCTTGACAGAAATCTGTGTTTCGTGTTGGGATTTGTCGCTTTGCACATACAGGTCCTTTTCATACCTCACTTCGTTGGATTAACATCCATAACTGGTGCCAGAAGGAGAAAAACAGGATGTAAAGTCTCCCAAAGTGACACCTTGATCTTTTCCTGAAGAGGCCAAGGGCTTCAATTCTCTCACACTAAAGCATTTCCATCAGCTATTAAATAACTTTTCAGGCTTTTCTTCATTATAGTACAGGCCAGGTGAAGGGAATGGATGACTAAATATGACCTTCAGGTGAGAGCATTCAACCAGGAAATGGGTTATTGAGGTTCTGCTTCAAAGAATATTCAATAGTCATATACAGAGCAAAATAGCTTCCAGAGAAGTTGAGAGAGAGAGAGAGGGAGGGAGAGTGCCTGGCCAGCTGAGATTATCACAAAAATGGATTTAGAGGTCATCTGAACTTCTAATGCCTGGTATTTTCATCTGCTGCCTCCCCAGTAAAAATTTGTTCATTTTTGCATAAGCCCAACTTTTATTTATGTTCTGCATTATTTTCACTCTTACACCTCTCTGGAACCTCATTTTTGACTCGCCTGTATGTACATAAAAAGCTTGAGTCTGGAGATCATTTGGATCCTTGCTACATTGTAGGAGCTGAGGCCACACTTTTCAATAATGCATGAAGCTGCAACACTTGCTCCTGTGCTCAGAAATGCAAAAAGGATGTTTTCTAATGGCTTGCAATGTGACAGAGACAAGTGAAAAGCGAGTTCAGTAAATATCAGCCTATCTCACAGCAGAAGTTCACCTCTCTATAAGGATTCAGATGCAAATAAAAAGTTACATCCAAGTCCCACTCATGTAAATTTAGGTTAGGTACTGTGCTCTGAATTTCATATAGGACTTTTTAACACAGTCAGATGTCCTTATACATACTACACCAGCTCTGGCCCAGAATTCATTTAATAAATTTAAGGGTCTGACTAGACAGATGTAGTATGGGAGGATAAACTAGCATGTGGATTTACAGTGCAATAGCCACTCCAGAATTCCTGTGCACATCTTATCCAGCAATACAGTAGGTCATAGTCTACTCTTTCTGAGCATGCCTTGCCAGTGGGATACGTTGGGTTTCTCACACTGCTGCAAAAAGTTGATGCCAAATAGAGGCAGAATTAGTTGCAGGATGTTTGTCCTGGTTCCAGCCATGATAGGGTTAATTTTTTGCAGTGGTCAGGAGGGTGCATGACTAGTGCATGGAAATTATTCTATACCACCTCACCTCCTTGCCAGGGGTGGGGAAAGGGACTTTATTCCAGAGAGAAGGAGTGGTGCTGGTCCCGAGCCAGAGGAAGTGAGACTGGTCAGGTTGGTGTGGCTGTGGTCAGGGCAAGCTCCTGGTGAGCATTTTTGCATGTGAATCACTGCCCCTTCTGTAAACTTTTGTTATTAATATTGCTGCTGTTACTGTTTGTTTTCTTATCTCATTGCTGTTTCAAGTAAATTGTTCTTATCTCAGCCCTTGATATTCTTATTTTGTGCCTCCAGTTCTCCTCTCCAGCTTGGCACAGAGGGGCAGGGAGAGAGGAATGGGGAGCATGCAACCAGCAGTGTGGTTTGGAGAGCCTAAATTAGGGAGCACTAAACTGGGGAGTACCATTCTTGACCCACAACAACATCTAAACACATCCACCTGGATATGTCCTAAACATCAGTTTCAGATGCAGAATATAGAACCCAGGGCACATTATTTTGCACCTCTAGAAGCTGATCAGAGGAACGTGAAGAAGCTGCTACTCCTCCGTGCCAGAATGGTTTCTGTAGCTAATGTAAAGGTCTGGTTCTTCAGTCCTGCTGTCCCTGGTTCAAGTCTCTTGAATGAACACTATATCTCATGGTAATAGCATGTGGTACATTAGAAACAAAAATCACTCCAAATAAAATGTATGATGACAGCATAATCTTTGTAAAAGAAAAAGCAGATGGGCTGGGAGACATGTAGCTAAGCTGAACTGTCTTTTCTGATCTGGGAGTTTCCTGGGAATTTTGTTCAAAATTATGGTAAACAACAAAAGTTGTGGAGATTTTTGTTTCTTTAGGTGAGTATCAATCTCTAGGGCTGACCCAGAGTCCTAAAACAGAAATTAAATATCTCTGGTTAACCTGAAGATCAGGTCAATTTTGCACATAATCAATTTCATGTTTCTGTGAAGAGAAATTTGTAAGTAAAACCAGCTGTCCAAGATTTTCTTTATTCTGAAGTTGCTAATATTGTCATTATTGAATAGTTGACTTTGTGATAAGGGCAGGGAGGGACACAGAGATGACAGGATTAACCCAAAAACCATCCATGCTTTCTTTCCAGATGGCAAAAATACTCAGGGAGGAAGAATTTTTGTGGGATTTCAGCAATTCATTTTTATTGGTTTTGTGTAATCCACTGCACACTGGGCACACATTGAATCTCAGCTCTCCTTGTAAAAGGTATTTCTGCAGGAGCTTGAAGTACAGAAACTCACACCTAGCTTGAACTGTCATGTTTTCCCGAACCAAGGTCTCTGATGGAAACGTGAAGATTCTAACAGTAAGAACGTGCTGGTTGTCCTGTTGCTAAATGAGTTCAGTTCACATCCATCATAATGAAAGTAATTGTATTTAATGCAGCATTAATGCAGACACAAAAGGTACAGGAGAATCTATTGTCATTAAGTGATTCATTGATTTCCCACCAAGGTGTTAGCATTTTAATTTATTTAATTTTTTTGTTGCATGTTAAATGAGCAAAGTAAATATGCATGTTATGTTTAGCTCAACTCCTACTGCTCACAGGAGCAGTGTCAGCAATATGCTCTGCTTGCATTTGGCTCATCACAGCAACCTCTCTGGAGTAAAAGTCAAACACAGCACTCAAAGTCAAGGGCTGAAAAGTCAGATGACTCAATTCACACTGAGCTCTTTACAAACGCTCTGGGGCTTAGCTGTGCTGAGCACCCACCAATAAAAAAAGCCAAAATGCTCTAAAGGAGGTGAAATTCACCCCAGAGGTGAAATTTCCTTTTCAATGTCATGGCTTTGCAAAATGCTGCATCTTCATCCCACAGGAGATAATGACACACACCCCGTTTCTTAAGTAGAGTTTACATCTGTCAGTGCTTCAATGCACGTCTCTTAACAGATCTCACCTTGCTACTGCTTGAATCTACTTCATGCACTAAGCTTGCTGCCCACCTTATCTTGCTCTTTGTCTCATTTGCAAAATTTGCAATTATTTTACAATTTCTCCAGATCTCCAATGCAAGGTTAGGTAGCAAGAAGCTTCTGGAAAATCCTGTGTAATAACATTCCATTTGTGCAACATCTTGCTACCTCAAAGTGCTAAATTTACTTAATATGGCAAATATTATGTAGTGCTTTGTCATACATATAATACTGGATAAAATAAAATACCTCAAACACATCTTAAACTGTGCTGGATCAATACAGTAATTTTGTGACATTATAGAATCTATGACTAAGACTTACACTGAGTCAAGTGCAATGTCGTTTGAGTCTGTTTAATCTGTGTTTTTACAGTTTGGCAAGGAAAAGAAAAAGATCAAAGATAGGTGGGCAGAGGGAAAATAAATATCTCTTTGGGGTCAGATAATGGATATACCACGAGAAAAAAGTGCCTGGTGAGGATGTAATTTATAGGCTGCTGGTGGGGGCTCTCAGACATGGTGTGAAGAAGGACTGTGACCTCCAGTCTGCCCAGCTCAAAAAAGGGAAGACCCAGGGAATGCCACAGCCCAGCCACTGGAGCAGCTTTTCATTTGCTCTCCATCTCAATCAATACACAATTATTTTATGATAAATTCAACTGTTTTAGAGGGAGAGAGGGAGTGCTGAAATGTGCCCAGCAGTCTGGCAGAAAGAGTGTGTCACTGACAAAAGTGTCCCAAATTGAGCAGAGATTAGAACATGGGTCTACTAGATGAATGTCTCTGCTGATACCAGGGAGAAGCAGAGCTCCTTGGTCTCCACATCCTGTGAATCTCAACAGCAAGATGCAATGGGACACCATTTTTCATTTTATTTCATTTTCCATTTTATTAAACTGTTTACCAACATCCCTCCTCCTCCCTATCAACAACTTCAGTAGCTGAAAAACCATTTTTTGGCTAAGCAGCTGCTCTCTTCAATCAAAATGAAGCAGAGCCCACACATTCCTGCAGCAATGGGCCTTTTTTTAAAGCCCTGCTCACTTCATTGTTTGGTCTTCCAAGTAAGTCCCTCAAATAAGTGTGCTGATACAGCTGTGGTGAGAGCCAGAAGGACAAAGGCAGGGATGAGTGGACATGGTGAAAATCAAACTGCCTTTGCCACTAGAGACACCACAGAGTGAAGCCTTCATGCCTGGCAAAGTTGTCAGGAGATCAGAAGGAGCTTTTTAGTGATAACTGATTGTTTTAGGACTTTTGTTTTTTACACTTGCTAAATTGTGTATCTGCACTTAGCACAAAATTTGAGGAATGGTGCCAATGAGAGTGAAGGAAACAGAAGATTAACAAGGCAGATTTGCACTTGTGAAAGTCAAACAGCAATTTTTATAATGATGAATGCTCAATCTCCTCAGTTCTTTCTTAATAGGACCATGAAACAAATTTACCATGATCTATTACAAAATCATCAGGCAAAGCTTCCACGCAACCAAGGCCAATTTCAACATTGCTTTTGCAGGCAATTTCACCCGGAGGTGAAAAATTCCTGGAACAGCTTATCCAATATTATGCAAAAAGTATGTTGTATTTACCAAGAGCCAATTTTGAGTCTATCACCATAGCATCTAAGCAAACAAGATCAGAGCCTTGCAATTATAATAAGGATGAATTGGTTTTGTCTCCCCTCTGCAAGCCCTGGCTTTTACAATGGCCTTCAACAAAATAACATTTTAATTCAATGCCATTTTTATTTTAAATATAGAATAATCCTTTCTTTGCCATAAGAATGAGGGATTAGGACATACACTTTGCTTGTGCATTGATACAACACTAAAGACTATGTAATAAATCTTTATTTTCAGTCTCTGTAGCCATGTTCAGTTTTTCTACTGAAGGTGGTCAGGATGTAGCAAGAAGAAAGATCATCTCTTGTTAACAGTAATATTACAATGTAGTGTAGAAGGGAAATAGTTCTAGTGTTAAAGAAGGAACAGACTGTGATTTTGGCTGAGATTCTGGAGATGTGACTACTTTTATGAAATGATACTTGGTAGGTGTATTCAGGCCTGTGGAGATACTCAACTGAGTTATGTTTTACTGGACTCACAGTCCTGGGCAATTCAGTCACACCAGGATTTTTCTGTCACTATCAAGAAGGCAGTGTCTGGTACCTGTGGAGCAGCAGCTACACACAGGCTGGTGAAGGCAGTGGTGATGACTTAATGCATGACTGAGCCCTGGTGGAATCTTGCCACAGCAGCCACTCAAAGTGTGAGCCTTCCATCCTCCTTAATCTCCCTGTAGGCACTTCCCTCTTCTGGATTCTACCATTCATATTTATTCAGCATTTTGGAATTGCTTTATTTTCATCCATCCTATGCAACTACTTGGAGGAACTTACTGTTCTGCTACCAAATTGAAAATAAAGCCAGGATATTGGATCACAGCCTGCATGATCCAACAGACATTGCAATTCAGAGAAAGCTCTGTTGGATCAGATTGAAAGACAAGGCAGAATCTGAACACTAATAAAATGTTTCCAAGCTGAGCCAGTTGGATTTGGAGGCATATAACCCACAACACTGCTCACAACCTTTTCAAGCATCTCCATCTGCTGATCAGAGCCAGAGAGCAGTTGCATGAGATGCTGCTCAAAAGTTAAAATCACTCTTGTGCTATGCTTAGATGTGCACAGTGCTGTGCAGGTGCACACTGCACATAGAATCAGGCCCATTTTATGTCATTAAGTAACGTTTCATTGATGTTTCATTGGCATTATGCAATGCTCTTAATAGGTTTGACAAATTACATCTTAATTTCTGTCTCAGATTAAAAACGCAAGAGTGATCTCTCTAGAAATATAAACCTCTGGAATTGAAGGGAACTTGCAAGAAATAGCAATACAAGGCTTTTATCCTGCATAAGTCCTCTCCATTTCCCTATTTAGCTCCTACAATACCATGAATTACTAAATTTCAACATGAGATAAGCAACAAGTCATTGTCACCATTGCACATGAAAGGAAAACCCAAGGTCCAACTGATAAGAAAGCTCAGACCAGTAGCAGACAAGAGACTAAATGGAAAACCCTTGTCAGAGTAACACTTTCCCCTTAGAATTAATGGAATGACATCCTGAAAGCATGATAGTCTTGGCCATCTCAGGCTGGCTATTAAAGAAAATCTCTTGGAGAACAAGTCACCAGAATGGGCCTGTATTCTCCATTTATCTGTAACTGCAGGTCAGAGATGCTCACAAGTGCTTCTCAGATGGGGAAAAAAAATGGGTTCTTCCAGAAGCTCTAAACCAGAAAGTTGCAATTTTTGTTCCTGTCACTATTCAAGACAGTGAGGCCATCAAGTACACCCAACGAGGGAACCAAAGCTCTGTTTAGCAGTACAAAATGTTAACATGAGGAGAACAGCAGGACATGTAAAATGCAGGGGAGTAGGATTGTCTCACCCACACAAATGCAGCAATAAAGCCAGAGAGTCATGCATTTCTCTGAATTACAGTCAGATAGCTCAGCAGATAATCTGTAATATTGTCAGTTCATAGAAAGATGGAATTTTTGGCCAAATAATTCTCTTGGCTTCAATGAGCTCATTGTTCATGAAAACTTCTCAGTTACTTTAAAAAAAAATGAAACAGGAGCACAGGAGCAAGCTACTCAAATCCTGAATAGAATAAAATATTCAAGTGGTTTAGAAGTGAGCAAAGAGCAGAATCTTAAAGAAGCTGATTATTGCTTCAGCAAGTTACATGCAAGTGAAAATACACCACAAATGGGACAGGTCAGCCTTTTTGAAGGAAATGGATATTGCTTTTTAAAAGCATATCAAAGACTTCTTGCAGGCTGGGAGTATTTGTCTGCTGCAAGATGTCTGTCTGCAGGCACTCAGTTCCCCTACGAGAGATGCCTACAGGATTTGCAGCCACACTGAGGGGGAGAATTCCAGAGTTAAGGAGGGCAGGAGTGATTTTCTGGAGAAGGGACATGGGAGATGTAAGCTGAGATTTCGCAGGAGAACCAAATCTCAGAGCCTCCCTGCTGATTTTCCGGCTGGTTAAAAACAATGCTGGTGGGACAAAATGCCCACTGGTTCGAAAGAGCTCTTTGGGAAAGTGCCCACAGACACCTACACAAAAGTCATGGGGGGGAAAAAAAAGCAGCAGTGCTATTTCCATGTTGAGTTGATCCCTCTCCAAGGCCAACCTCCAGGCACCTGAAATCAGCACCATGCTAAGACCAGCCCTTGTTTCTCACCAGGCAAAGGGGCTGGATGCTGTCTTTGTGGCCTCCCACTTTCTAAGAAATGAAAACAAAAAAAGTGTGGGAAATGTCCTATCCATTCCTATCCTTAGTGTAGAGGAATGATACAGATTTTTCTCTCCAGAAATGCTTTCTAGCATTGATACTTCCAAATCTTGCTTTGAAATAGAAACATAAGCAATCAAATATTTGTTAAAAAAATTTCTTCTTTTCCAGTGACAGATGAGGAGCTACACAGAGGAAGAGATATTGAAATTTCACTTTCTTAGCATTTTATCTTTCATTCCTTTCAATGAAAAGGAACAAAGCAATCAAATATTCTCTGCAGTTCTTGTAAACTCAGCATCTAACCAAGATACCAGCATGCAAACCAGGACTGACAGAAAAAAAAAGCAAAACTCACTTGTCTTATTTCAGTGGGGAAATATATGATGAAGTAATACACAAAATGATGGTTAAAAGTAATTATACTTACATAGCACAGGGCTTAAAGACACCGATTTTTCCCCTCCAAAAAAACCGCCAACTAGATTTTCAAAACACTTGTATAGCTGATATTTGGTAATGTTATTCTAGTGGGTATGAAAGAAGGTTTTTCTCATAAATACATTCTTTTTATCTTGAGAGAATTCCACGCAAATGAAGTAAACAGGCAAAGACAGGCAGATGAATGGGATGGGACCCTGGCCATCCTGTTCTAGTGGAAGGTGTCCCTGCCTGTTGTGAGGTACTTGGAATGAGAAGATCTTTAAGGTTCCTTCCAATGCAGACCATTTTATGATTCTGTGATTCTATGAATAGAAGGTGAGAATATGAACCCATCACTTAAGAGCTGGACTCAATGATCCTTGTGGGTCCTTTCCAACTCAGAATATTCTGTGATTCTGTGAGAAAAGGAGGGAGAGGGGGAGAGAGAAGGAGAGACAGGGATGGAGTGAAAGAGGAGGAATGAAGGAGGACACAAGGAAGGCTAAGCCAGCTAGCTTCAGTAAAGTCAAATAACCCTGAATTAAGTACTAAGCAGTAATAGCAAGTGCATATGGGGATCTGGATGTATTAATGTATGTTTGGAACAGAAATAGAAAGAACAAAATAGATCATATTTCAAAGAAGGAGAGATTCAGAGAATGAGGAGAGAAGAGCCAGGAAGTAATATAGTATTTTTTCCCATTACTATAGGACCAAATCTAGAGGCTGTATATCAGCGAAGGAGGCAGTTAGAATATTACAGGATGGATATAAAATCTGTAAAATATATGCAGCATTATTCAAAATGTATTTCAAGCAGAATGGTAACTGCGTATCTCCTGGCTCTGGCTGTAATACCAGGGTTTAGACAAAGCATGCTGGGGAGCTAACCAAAAGGAAATGGAGAAATGCCCAGCATGCTTCAAGGACTAACAGGAATGTCATCAGCAAGTAACAATAATAAAGGCCAACAGAAGATGCCACAGTAAGGCTGTTTACAACCATTGTCACATCCTAGAATTGCCCAAATATGATGCAGCCTCATGGCTTTCCAAATTTTCCAGACCTGCTCCATAAAACAACCCTACCTTCTCTCAAGCCTTCTTTCCTCCACACTGTCCTCTCTTCAGCTTTCCCAAAATTTTATTTAATTAGGAAAAAACAAACAAACAAAAAAACCCAACTAAAATGAGAATAAATAAGGTTTGGCCCAAGCATTCTCCTTATCTTTGTGTTCCAGAGCTCATGTCTCACCTCAGGACTTCATCAAGAGGAGCATTATGTCCTGCCTCCCCTCAACTGCAGTCTCCAGAGTGGCATTAATAATTCAACTTCAGGACTTATTTAGCACTTCCTTGCAGAACCAGCCCCAGTTAATAAAGCTGGTCCACAGAAACATAGGTACTTAGTCCTGAGCCTACAGGAGACAATATATTGCAAGCCTTATTTTCTTCCTCAACTAAGCTGTACAGCACAGCCAACTTCTCCTGTGTTGATGAGTGCTTTACTTTGCAAGTTGCTGTTCTGAGATTAGTGTGCAAAGTATTAATTTATCACCCTTGCAAGAGCTGCCATCAGGCCCTGCAGGTAACCTCTTAGAAAACAACCTCATAAGCACAAACTCCCCAAGAAGAAAACCTCTGTCAGCCAAAAACAACCAACGCACCGGGGTATGAGCTGTACCTTTACCTTCTCCCAGCTATTAAGGTTGTGCAGTGAGGGCTTGTATCATCTGCATACCACTGTGTCCCTCTGCCAGCCCACCTCAGGATAGCTAAGAAATTACTTCTAGGGAAATGTTATGGAGCCACCCAGAGAAAAAGCTGGATTTGATATTATGATGAGGTACTCAGGAAACTGGGGATCAACAGGAAGATGATAATTACACTGTGAAATCAAAAAGTTTTACCTTTACACCGAGGCAGTGAAATGAATATACAACCAGAGGGGAAAATGTTCGTTCAGAAAGAATAAAAGTAGTTTTTTCAAAACCGCAGATGCACTTACTCAAGCCACATAAATTGTGATTTTTAACCTAACAAAACTGTGTTTGGAGAAATGGTATCACCGCATTCCCCAGTCTCAACACTTCACCAGTTTCAAATCTACATCAGCTTGATTCTTGGATAAAATGCCGTTTCCCCCTCACAAACCCATGGACAAGCCCTGGGCTCTTTCCAATCTTATGTCAGCAGCAGCAGCACTCATTAGCTTGTGCTATTTACATGGGGCAAAGCACTCATTGGAGAGCTCCCCATGGGACAGAGCTTCCTGATGGCAGGTCCAATGCAACCACCTCCAGATGACAACTTCTGCACAGCATCTATGAACAAGTGCCTGGCATTGCCCTCCCTACTCCTCCACATGAGGGAAACGGGTATAAATGAGCTCTTGGAGACACCAGCAGGCACCTGCAGCATTGGTGCCAAGCCCTGCAGAGAAAAGCAAACCAACTGCAACCAACTTGAGAAATGGCAGAGCTGGCCAACAGCTCAGCCATGAGGGGAGGAGTTATGACAAAGATCAGTGAAATGCAATGTGCAGGGGAAACCGCAGCCCTACTTAGACAGCAGAGCTGTGTTCTGAGTGACTTTGGATAAGCCACGTCACATGGTGCAAGCAGCCAGTAAGTTGGCAGCACATTTACTTAAAGCCTGGTGATTTGAGGGACTACTGCTGTGGGTATTAGTTTGGCAGTCACTCTTCTGATGTGCTAAGAGCAAACAATCCCAATTCTCATGAAGGAAAAGAGGACCTGCAGAAAAGACCACCTGCAGTGCCTGTTCAGAGCAAAGTGCCTTTGAATTCCAAGCCTCATCATGCTGCTGATCCAAAATTAAAATAGTGAGCTGAAGGAGTGTCTGGTTGCATGTTGCCTTTTGCCATTTACACACATGGTATACATGTAACACTGAGAGCTGCTCTTAGCTCAGCTTCAAGCAGAAAGGAAGAAGCCAAATACTTTGGCAATTTTAGCCCAAGCTGGCATTAACAATCAACCTTAATGAGCTCTGGGTAAATATTTCAGCACTTCAGCATTCATTAGTGAGCTCCCAGTCACAGTGTGTGGAATCTGCAGGTACCAACAACAGCTACAGGCTACAGCACACACAAACTGTGCTGGCTTCAAAGCAGCTCTCAGTATCCAACATGCTGCAAAGCCCACCTGAAGGGCAAGGTACAAGGCAGTAACACGGGGCTTCCCAAAGCAGTGCTGTGAAGGGAACACTCTGACAACTCAAGCAACTCCACCATTTGAAATCACAAGGCTGTCCCATCACCCCTGGGAGATGGAATATGGCAAGTGACAAGAATATGACAGTTGCTTTCGTTCAATCCATGCAAGTTCCAAATGATGGCTGTCAGCTGGATTCACTGCACAGCTTATGTGCAAACATAAGCTGGATGCATTGGCATAATAAGCGGCCAATCAATAACAGTGAAAGGACAGATTAATAAAAGTTGCCTCTGTCAGAGGACAAATTGAGGACATCAGAAAAGATGAAATTCTGTGAATACAATTGCTTCCTGAGAATAGTAACATTCAGCTCTTGTTCTGATTAGATGGAATTGGTTCAGATGAGCATCAAAAACTTCTGAATGCTTTTCTAAAACTGCTGAGGCTTGTCAAAAATACACTGCACCAATGCCAGAAAAAGACAACAAAGCAAAACACCAAAAACTCTCAAACCAATTCTGAAAAGATCCATGGGATTTTGCAGTCGTCCTTATCTGCCCCATTTGTGCCTTCCAAGTTTTCTTATCTGCTCAGTAAATTTGTATCACAGGGTACCTTCAAACTCTGAATAGGTTTGGATGAGTAAGCTGTACACTGCTTTGCCTCATGCGACTCTGAGAAAAATAGCCAGTCAGTCAAGCCCTGATTCTAAATTCCTTACTGTGGACAGAGATGATGATATATAGGATGGAAAAAACCCACAACTTGATTTTTCTAAAAGCTGTGTGAGCTAGCCACATCAGCAGCTAGAAAAAAAATCGTGTTCTGACTTGTAGCGCTGAACAAATTTGATGGATTAGTCACTCACTGAGAACTGATACAGAGTACCAAATTACTGTATTGGACATTCCTCTGACCACAATGAATTATATTAAAATATATAAATGTCATCATTCAGAAGATAGCTCTGGTGATGTTCTTAAAGAAACAAGACTCTGATGTGCCCAGCTGCCTCGGTATTTAGGCACATGCATGCATGTGAATAAAAATACCACCTGAGTCTTGTCTGAGACATTTCTTTATCCTATTGCCCTGGCAATCCATGTACTCCTCATGAAAGCAAATAACATGTTAGTGGTTGTCCTTTATCTGCTCAACACACAAAATGTCCCCAAGCAGAAATTGGAAAGCAACAGCAGAAGAAATATGTTTTGCCTTTAGAGACAAAAGTAATATCCATGGACAGCTGGACATTAATAAAAGAATATGCCTAAACAGTCATGCTAGTCCTTCAACCAAGAGTCACTGAAATGATCAACTACTTTTCACCTTATTCTTTCTGTCTTCTGTCCACATGCAAAAAAAACTGGTGTGCTGAGCGAGCTAAACAGTCACTAACAGGAGGACAGTACCTGGGGAAACAGTCAAAACAGCTTCTGACACTTCCAGCCTCAGAATCTGAGAATTTGCAGGTGGCCCAAACACTGTATCTCCCTCACACCTTCCAGAAAGAAAGAAAATATTTTCTCCTTAGACAGTGAAACCTCATTCAATTTACACCCAACAGCAATAGACAGAATGGAAAACATATTACATACAGCATGTGGATGCTATGCTGAAAACATTTTTACACATCTTCTGAGGTCCAAGAGAGCTTCCACACCCAGGATTTGAAGGCACCATAGCATGTCACATACAGAAGTGCAGAGCCAGTGCTGCAGGATGAGGGCCACAACAAGAAAATAGCCCAGAAACAGCCAGGACACGCTCCTGCCCCTCTGCAACCCTGAGCTCATGAAACTCCCTGCACTTCCCACTGCACTTGCAAGAGCTAAGCACAGGAAATACATCATCCATAGAATGACAACAGCCACCAAACTTGAAGATGTAAGTATTCTTAATATTGACTACTTTTCATTAAAGGATTTCAAATCACTTTAATTAAAAAGGTAGCTTTTACCAGCAGTCCCAGGTTACAGGCAGCGGGGTTAGGCAAACTGGTCCATGTCTATCAGCCTGCAAATTGCAGATTTGGTGACAGAGTGCATAGCCCTCATGCCATTTAGAATCATCTTGAATGACATTTTTCTCTCCTAATTTGACTTGTTTCATCAGTATAATCTAGCTTCCCCCAAAACTCAAGATTACAGCTATTGCCTGCTTCATAAATTAGACAGAACAAAGAAAAGCCATAAAGCTTTTAAAATTAAAATCAGAAGCACCAAGGTGTAGAATTGTGGTCCAGTCTTTCCACCATTACCTCCTACATCTTTCCATCATCCCTCTCTAAGCCTACACCATCACTTATTGCAAGCTTCTGGTTAGAACAATGAAAGCATTGTTTTTCTTCTGAAAAAACAAGATTTTCATGGAGTGAAAATTTTCAGTACTATTTTCCTAATGAAAGTGAATTGCTTTTTTTTCACTGAAATTTCATGTGAAAAACAGAAAACTATTTCCTGATACCTCTAAATTATGCCATTAGGTACTACAGAGGTTGTTTCAGTCTTGAACTAAAACAAAACACAGAATTTTGTTTCTGTCCAGCAATCTCTGTGCTCAGAGTCTGCTCTATATTCATTACCTTTTTCTGGTAATTCAGCCTTTTCCTGACCTGCTCTCTGCCACAAAGCACATGTAATTGCAAGTCAGCAGCAAAGATTTTTTTTTTTTAATAAATCAATTAAGTCAGTGGTGGTACCATATGACCAGAGATATAACACCTAGATTTAGTAAAGAGTTGGGTGNGGTTGTAGCCCTGAGTCTGTCAGGGGGTCTCCAAAATTGTTGTTTCTTTGTTTGCTTGTTTGGTTGGGTGGTTTTGTATCCTACTACATTTGTATTGTTAATATTCTTAGTAAAGAACTGTTATTCTTATTCCCAAAATCTTTGCCTGAAAGCCCTTAATTACAAAATTATAATTTGGTGGGGAGGTGAGGGGTTTACATTCCCCATTCTAAGGGAAACCCCAGTTTCCCTGGCAGTCTTTCCAAACCAAGACATCCAGACATACAGACCTGTTAGCCTTACCCTGCCAGAATTCAAGTCTGAACATGCTCTGAAGTGCAAGAGATTTTGGATGGGGATAGAGGAGAGGAACAGGAAAAGGGTTGAAAGGTGTCTTGGGTTTAGCAAAAGCTGGCAGATCCTACACAGGTATTTGCTAAGATAATTGGTTTTCTAAACAAGGGCAGTGCATTTTATTCCCTCTGCACAGCCAAAATGTTTGAGGCAGCACCACGGAGGTGACCCTGGAAAAGCTGAAGGTCAGTGAGGAAGCTGAAAGAAGAACAGGGGAGTAGCTAAAAACAAAGCAATGATAACAAGCTGTCCCAAAAGGGGCACTCACCACAAGAGGTCTTCAGACCATTCCTGTAAATACTGCTGGATACAAATTCTGTAGCTGCTTTCCAGACTACACTGAAACAACTGTATATTAGAGAGCTGGAAGGAGTGTTGGGGAAGCTACCTGCACACAGAAAGGGACTATTTCTGTGTTATTCACAATGACAGCAGCTCACCCTTCTGGGAAGAGGAGGAGGAACATGGAACCTCAAATGAAAAACTGGACACCTGGATAGATGTACTAGACTATGGAAAGAGTGCCCATATTGACATACATTTAGTGATTGACAGTAATTACCAGTCAATAATGATCAGCCAGAAGGAAACATAAGACACATCTGAGCTGTCAGTCTGAGTACAAGTCTGCTTTAGTGCATTCCAAAAGGATGAATTTGGCTTGGATCACATGCATGGCTATTAGTGTGGACAGAAAAATGGAAGAGGATCAAATATCAAATAGAAATACAGGGTGAAAAGGTACAGGAGTGCTCTTTAATACATCTGGAGATAAATAGCAGGAAAAAACAGTCATTAAAGCCAAACAGTGTTATTGGCATATGAGCAAACAAATACAAATTGGTGCTCAGAAAGTACTTGGAAACAAAAACAAAACTTCTGAACAGCAGAGGAAGAAGGTCCAGCAGTAGTATTGGAAGCAGGAAGGGAATCTCAGCTACTTTTAGAAGTGTTTTTTAAATCTTAACTCTTTACAACTGAAACTGTGGGGAAGCAAACACGATGACTCAATATATAGCATTCCTCCTACATTAGTTTTGTCATGCTAGTCCAAACTGGAGATCCTTCCTTGTCTTTTCACAGGGCATCTCTTCTTTGTCATGAAAGACAAGAGGATGGTTAGAGTCCTGTGTTAGCAATGTTCCCTTTAGCCACTGAAATAGTTAATTGTAATCTTATCATTTCCAATCTGTTCTTGAAAGGTTCTGAAGTCCTTCAGTTCACATGAAGATCCATAGCATCCAGAGTAATTGATGCAAGGTTCTTCTACCAAGAGGCTTCCATTTAGTACATCTCCCAAATGCCATGGATTTAGCACACACCTGAAAACCACTGAACTCTGTAACAGACACTCTGCACATCTTTTCCTTGTTTTTGATCTTTTACAATCTAGTATTGCTGCAAATGTACTTGGACCTGCACAGAACAGCACGCACAAGCAACCAAATAGCAAACCAAGCAAAAGGAAGAGAGTAGAGTTCAAGTGCTGTCATTCCTGTCCATTGTGAACTAGGTGGCAGTGTATTTTGTGTTTTCTGCCAGGCTGTGAAAGGGAAGAAGGAAAAGCTGAGGGAAATGCAGTCAAACATGTTAATGTCATTATTACATGAAGTTAACCCTGGGCATGTGTTGTGACTTAACCTCAGCCAGCAGCCAAACCCCACACAGCCACTCGCTCCCTCCCCCACCCGCAGGACTGGGGAGAGAGCTGGAAGACTCACTGAGATAAAGACCATGAATATAGAAAGCAAAAGCCATACAAACAAGCGAAGCAAAACGAGGGATTAGCTCACTGCTTCTCTTGGGCAGGAAGGTGTTCAGCCATCTCCAGGAGAGCAGGGCCCCTTCACATGTAATGGTGACATGGGAAGACAAATGGGATCACTCAAAATGCACCCCCCCTGCTCCCCACTTCCTTCTCCCAGCTTTATATACTGACATGATGCCATACAACTTGGAATATTCCTCGTGGTCAGTTGGGGTCACCTGTCCCAGATGCCTCTCCTCCTGTGAACCCCAGTCTCCTCGCCCGTGTGACAGTACAAACAGGNAACCACTGAACTCTGTAACAGACACTCTGCACATCTTTTCCTTGTTTTTGATCTTTTACAATCTAGTATTGCTGCAAATGTACTTGGACCTGCACAGAACAGCACGCACAAGCAACCAAATAGCAAACCAAGCAAAAGGAAGAGAGTAGAGTTCAAGTGCTGTCATTCCTGTCCATTGTGAACTAGGTGGCAGTGTATTTTGTGTTTTCTGCCAGGCTGTGAAAGGGAAGAAGGAAAAGCTGAGGGAAATGCAGTCAAACATGTTAATGTCATTATCACATGAAGTTAACCCTGGGCATGTGTTGTGACTTAACCTCAGCCAGCAGCCAAACCCCACACAGCCACTCGCTCCCTCCCCCACCCGCAGGACTGGGGAGAGAGCTGGAAGACTCACTGAGATAAAGACCATGAATATAGAAAGCAAAAGCCATACAAACAAGCGAAGCAAAACGAGGGATTAGCTCACTGCTTCTCTTGGGCAGGAAGGTGTTCAGCCATCTCCAGGAGAGCAGGGCCCCTTCACATGTAATGGTGACATGGGAAGACAAATGGGATCACTCAAAATGCACCCCCCCTGCTCCCCACTTCCTTCTCCCAGCTTTATATACTGACATGATGCCATACAACTTGGAATATTCCTCGTGGTCAGTTGGGGTCACCTGTCCCAGATGCCTCTCCTCCTGTGAACCCCAGTCTCCTCGCCAGTGTGACAGTACAAACAGGAGAAAAGGCCTTGGATCTGTGTAAGCCCTGCTCAGCAATAATAAAAACATCTCTGTCATCCTAGTGTTTAGCACAAATCCAAAACACAGCCCCATGCCAAACCCAGCACAACCTGTATTGAAAATGTCAAAAAGCATCAACAGTCAATCATTGGGATTTTAGCCTGGCATAAATTGGGAAAAACTACTCTAAGATGGCACAGAGATGAACATCCCAGCAAGCAAAGGCTACAGAACATTGTCTGCACAGCCAGAGAACCCCTGATCTTAGCAGCTCAGTAGTTCCTGATAAGGGAACTGCAAACCAGAAACTGAGTGCTACTGCTGCTGTAAGGGTCAGTCTTGCCTGCACTGAGGGTCACAGCAGCAGCTGAAGACTCTTGCCACTGAGGCTCTGTTCAGGCACTCAGTGAAGGAAGGAGGTGTCCTGGCCAAGGTGCTGCAAAGAGGCAGATTCAGAGTATTTGTTAGCAAATACTGAGCAGTGGGAGGAGACAATACCTGTGTCTACCTGAGCCACAGTTCAATGGACAGGATGGCACAAGGACAAACAGACCACAGAGGGAGATTCCAGCACTGCCACTGTTCCTGCTGCCACCAGAAGCCCCATGTAAGGCTCTCTGTTAAGGTTGGTGCACAGCTCTGTAGAAAGCAGTAGCCCTGGAGTGCCAGAAAAACAATGGATGTGTGCTGTGGTTTAAAGATTACCCAGCTTGTGCTGTTTGCTGAGAAAAGGGAAAATACCACATTATCCTTGCAGATCAAGATTCAGTTCTCTGCCAGAGGACTTGTTAGGGATCTGATGTGACCCTGGACTCTGTGAGTCCAGCCAGCCATATGGTACAGGTTGAAATCTTCTAATCTTTATTTAAGGTTTTGAAGATGGGAATACCAACCATTAGTTCCACATGGTTACTGCAAAGGTAAGTAACTGAAAAGATTGTGAAGTACCCAGATGTTACTATATTAATAACTTAGAGTTAACTTTTGAACATGTGTTTGATGATTGCTACATAACAGAAGGGTCTACCTGAGGCCCACTTCATTTCTGAGAAATGCAAGGTGAAAAGAGCAGATCTTTGAGATAATTTAAGCACACTAAACTACCCTAATTATCCATATTTCTCTTCAATACCTTCCATCCTTCCATCCTGCTTGCTCAGGCAGTTATCATTGCAGGAAATAAACAAGATCTCAACCATACAGTCCCTACTTGTATTCCCTCCCAGGTGCAGTGAAACAGAGGCTGAGGAATGAGAAATATTGAGAAGCAGAAGGTATCCATTAACCTCTTCAACAAATAACATTGAACACTAGGTTTTATTAGGCTGAGTAGGACAGCTTAAGAATTAGCACTCCTTCCTGAAATATTTAGTTAGATTATGATCAACAGCCCTAATGTATTTATTCAAAATGAGTAAATTAGCCAATGCTTCTCTGAAGAAAGATTTTGGACTTCTTGTTCACAGTTCCCTGAAAATACCATCTCAGACTTAACAGAAGTCAAAAAGGCAACCTCAGAAAATATCTATTGTAAAAATGCAGGAAATGTCATGATTTTACAATTCTGGTCCCATTTTCCTGTCTGAGATGCCTTCCTCTTCCCCTCATTCTGAACACAGACATGAAAACTAGAATCACAGAATGTGCTGAGTTGGAAGGGACCCACAAGGATCACTGAGTCCAGTCCCTGTCCCTGCATACAACACCCCAGGAGTCACACCAAGTACCTGAGGGTGTTGTCCAAATGCTTCTTGAACTCAGGCAGGCTTGGAGCTGTGACCACTGCCCTGGGGAGCCTGTTCCAGTGAAACTAGTAAAGTTTCAGGTAACAATAGCCAAGGAAAATGATCAGCCAAATGGCACACCTGGAGAACTTCAACAGGCTAGAATTCATCATCCTGGAAAATAAATGACTGAAGTGGTTTGTAATAAGGGAATATGAAATTATGACTTGCAGAGAATATATGATAGTTATTTTTTTGTAAATCAAAACCTAGAAATTTATAGTAATGTCATCCAAAAACTTTTAAACCACAATTGTTTCTCAAATGATGCAGTTATTAAATAGTGACACTCTGGTCGGAAAATTCTATGGAAGTACAAAGAAAAGTTCCAAAAGAAATGAGAAAAAAAACCTTAGAAGTAAAGTCCATTAAAAGCTATTCAATAAGATAGTTAGTGCTGGTGGGACTTCCACCTCAAGAAGTTCCTGTGCTACAAATAGCTGGAAATTTGAGCACAATAATACCAAGGAATGTACCACTTTAAATATGCTCTGTTCTTACACTATTTAAATTTTTTT
>VWYO01016099.1:20574-41695 GCA_013400275.1 Rhadina sibilatrix | reverse complement strand
TTTTTTTTTTTTTTTAGTTATGATCATTGGCAAAGTCCCAGGTTCCTGGTCTGATCTGGTATAAACATTCAGAGTTTGGCTGGTGTCATCTATTTTTGGAAGCTAGCAGGGATGATTACACTTACTTATTCCACAAAACCAACAAATGTTACAGAGCTACACCATCAAACCTCTACCTCAGTGTCAGATTTGTAGTACAGCTACTACACAGAGGATGTTGTTACAAGGCTGCAAATGATACGAGTCACCAACTACTTTGTGGTTTTCTCCCTTAGCTTGTTACCAAAGTCTGTATCTCATTTCTGAACTGGTATTACTCAGATATTCGGCTATTTTACTCCAGCCATACAACTTGTATCAGCAAGAACAACTGAAGAAGTCTTCAGCATTACTTGTGCAGTTAATAAGATGAGAAACTGCAGTGACATTTATCCAAATGAAAGGTCTTGCTTGGAGCTGTGACCACTGTTTTAAGTCACCGTATGCAGCCGTGTAACTGCTATTCTGCCAGGTGAGTTTGAAAATTAAGGGAATTCTGAAAATGGGAATAACAGGAGTCTGGGTATTTTTAAGGCTTGTGGCTGAATTATCCCAGGAAGGAAAACAAAACATGACAAGACACCAAAGTGTGCTGGCTTACCTATCAGTTCATCCAGATAAGACTACACAATCTTTGCTGCTTGCTTTCATTTGTGCTTGTATGTCATGGTTTTAGCATTCATAAGATCATTCAGGCTTACAGAAGCCTCATGCAATATTAAAATGTTTATGCAACCCCTCTCTGTGCTTTAAGCAGCAACAACAAGTTCTGAGTGTGCAGAGAACAAGAAAAAATAGGTTCCCAATCTCAGAAGAAAACCCTACTCCAGTCAAACAATGATGTCTGAGCCACATTATGAAAAGTTACAGAACTGTAATTTTTACCTCAATTAGCACCATTTGCATTCCACCACTTACTCTATTGACATGTGTTTTGGAATTTCTTTTTGGGCTCAGATGCATCAATAAGCTAAAGACTGTGCTTTTAGTTAAAAAAAAAAGTCTCTTCAAAATAATTTAGTTTCTATAAGTAAAGCATTCAAGTTGTATATCATGAAACAAAGATTAAGATACCTAAAAAAAGCATGACACTTTGATCTACGTGGCAATTTAGAGAACCACTTGCTGCTTAATGAGATGTAAGTGCTGTAAGCAGCAAGCTTCAGAGGATGTGGGGAAGATCATTGTACCTTGGCTTAGCAGTATGAATTTCTTCATGGCAAACTATCACGAGCAGAGTAAAAAAGAGAAATAAAAACTAAGAGGAGAAAGGCAGGAAAGGGTGCTGCTGCTTTGTGTGAAGGGACTCTGATGTTGAGGACCAGTTTGCTCAGATGCACAGCTGGAATGGCACTGTTTGACTCACAGAGGGTAGAAAAAGAGAACATGGGATAAGCAGAGCTCTACCCTTGTACCCTCTGGAGGTTTCATGCCAATGTCTGTACTCCTCACGTACCCCCTTGGAGTCCTGAACCACAATTCAGATGGAAGCAGCAGACCTTCATTCCATGCAGTTTTCATCAGCACGTTCCTTTCCTGATCCTCTCTACTGCAGAAATGCTCCATTCATCCTGTGTGCAAAGCTCAAGCCTTGGTTCCCAGCTCACTTCTGGCTCTCACAGTTAGCTGCAGTTTTGGCCAGAGTGAAAAAGTCAAGCTTAGTCATAGGTTTGGGTTATGTGCACAAGAGACTGCATGACCCCATCTGCTCACCACTGATACTGTCGAGCAGCAATACTTTATCTACATGGTGAAGCTGAATCCTGATACCAGTCTGGATGATAACCAAGAAATTCTTTACCTTTATTTCCATCAGCTCTTTTTATGATGTTTCCTCATTAACTGTAAACATCTTATTATGTGCTGTCTGTTAAAGATTTAGAACTCAGACAAAGCCAAGCTGAAAAATTCATTATCTGCCCTTTGTTTGACCATCCCTCACACAGCTGCTGTCATGCCTGACTGGGAGGCCCCTGATGAGCACAGTAAGCTGTATATGCACTAGCAAAGGCCCTGCAGGACAGCAATTCTCAAAATGGCACTTTAACAAGGCACCAGAAGATTGTTTAATCCGCTGCTACCACCTTCAGAGATAATCACAAGAAGACTTCAATTGCCTTTTTTTTTTTTTAACTGTTTTTTAAATTACCTTTGAAAGGTTTTATTATTTAGAACCAGCAGGGTTTGCATCTTTCACTAACAGTGTGGAAAACATGTGTTTGCAAACTCCCTGATTGATGTTCCTGTTACAAATGACACATTCAAAATGGTTTCTGAAGACCACCCAGTGCCACCTGAGCAGCCTTGTACCCAGTACTGTGCTGCCTGCTCTGTCCCAGCCCAGAACCTCAGGAACTGGGGAACCTGGGGTTTCCACACTGCACAGACACGCACAGCTTCCACTCACTCATTTTAACCCAGTCAGAGGCTTCCCACCAATACACAGCCCAACATGGATTAGAATTGGTTGTTTGGTCCAGTGATGAATTCCATGTATCAACCAGCCAGGATTATTGATCATTTTTAGCTTGTTTACTTTCAGAGAGTCTCAAAAGTGATTCTTTTCTGAAAGAGTTTGGAGGCACTAGGTTTCACAAAATGGGAGAAAATGAAAGGTTTGACAAGATTCTATGCAGCATTCATTCAGTCCAACAAAAGAGCTGCAGAAAACTAACACCTATAAATATCTAGCAGTGTTTCCCCCTTGTTTCTAGGCAGAGCATTGGCTCATTTAATATCACAGACAGTTAAAATTCAGTCTAAATACACTCTTCTATTACCACCTTATCTGCTTGCTCTAAACCCACAACAAAAACCACTGAACTGCTGCTCCCTCCAGAAAGATTTGCTGTTTTCTCGTTCTTTTTTCTTCTGCTTTTCCCTGCCCTAACTTGCTCATCTCTTCTCTCTTCAGATTAATGTTATGTGAGGAATTGAATTCTCAGTTCTGCTGCAGAACTGGGAGAGCATGTGTATGGCAGGGAGGGGAAGGCACTGTGGGAAATAGGGTACAGTGTTTTTGCATCTGATATCCCTTGAAACGGTCCAAGACTACAGCTCCTCTGAGACCTGCTTCCTAGGAAAGCATCCTATAGCCACAGAGATGCCAGGTCTTATCAGGGGCACTGCCTTCTGTTTCTCCTGCTGGAGTTGTCACTTTTTGTACAAAAGCTCTGAAGGTTTGTGGCTTGTCCAATGCACAGAAGATGAAGCAGTGACCTCCTGGAGATACATCTCACCTGGCACTGGAGTTCCAGCCCTTGCTGAAACCAATATTCAAGACCTCTGCACAGACTGGAGGAGCATCTGACAGACATGCAGACAGTCCTGCCTCCCTCACTGAATGCAGCACTACTTGATGACTTAGTTCTCTTCTGTGAGGGAGTTGCATGCCCAAACTCCTTCAGGCAGAGAAAGAAATTAAACCCAACTTTCTACACCCTGTGTGACCCCTCTAACCAGTTGTTAAATGCACAAAAGAAAGCCGCTGGCCATTTTAATAAACCTAACTCCTGATATATTCTTACTACTGCAACTCATAACCTAATATGTCCATAATATGTAAGTAGTTGCAAGGAAAAATAAATTTCTTTCTTTATCAAAGAAATTGTTCTGCAGATGTGCAACCAAGAACAGTGAGGTATCTTTTGACAGTGACTTCTCCATGGCAAGGATGAATGAACTGTTCACTTTACCCAATGCTGAACAACAGTGGAGCTGGGACCTTGTATGGTCCTCAGGCAAAACGTTCAAGAATACAATTAACAATATTTATTTCATCAGTTTACACCCAAACAATTAGAACGTTATCAGATAAAACTCCCCATCAATGCACAAGGCACTATGAAGTGTTTTTAACAAGAACAGGTACGGTGACACCCTCCCAGCCCCTGTGAAGTGCTGTGACCACAGTTCCCATGTGTGAACTGCCCCAGTGGCTGAGACCTCTGTGAGCATCTCACTTGGAGATGCCTCAAATAGCTTGAGAGGATGTGCCCTGGTGCTGCACATATGGCCCCCCCATCTACCAGACAGCAGTTTTGGGATTCTCAGTCTTCAACTGAATTGCCTCAGTGTGATTAATGTGGAACGTAGGTGCCCCAGAATCTCTGTGGATCCAAGCCCAGAAAATTCTAAATTGTATTAACATAAATTAATAATAATGTATGAGTTTATATTTCTAGGTGGAAAGCATTTGCCCATTCAGGTACTTCCTTCCTTCCTGTCTCATTAGAACTGCCCAAAGGATATCAAAGTTGTGGCATTTCAATCAAGGTGTTCAAAGTACAGCCTTGCAAATTCAAATTCATCTTGAAAATCAGAGAGAAAGAAAAAGAAGAAGGCCCACAAGAACAGTTTTCTCAATCAAACAAATTCAGCTCTATTTTAGTCTTTTTACGTTTAAAACAAAATACATCAGAATGGAAAATATCTTGTCTGCTTTTTAAAAGCTAGAAAATCAAATATCTTCCACTGGTGAATTTGTCATGTTTTATTTGAAAAGCACTGATTTGTCTCTTGTGCATTTCATTTCCAAATGAATATATACAATGTAAATGAATTTATATAATATATACAGCCTCCTTTCAAAGGGGGCCATTTGTCAATGGTACATTAGCTGAGCTCTAAGCTGCTAGCACAACTGACACAAAAATAGAGCAACTGCAAAATAAAACTATAGGCAGCTCATTGCGGATGCTGAAACCTGTTAATGGCATATTAGGAATTTACAGAGAGGATATACTGCAACATTTTCAGGCACCATGGGACCACAACATATACGTTTGTACACAGCTAAAGCCTCTTCTTCAAAATGCTGCTTACTTCTTTGAATGCTTAAGAAATTTTTTTGAGTAGGGGCCAACTCCTCTCCTTATTTTTCCCCTGCCCTTTTACAGGAAGGAACAGCCTGAGTAAAAAAAAAGTAGGAAGAGTTAAGAACATTTTCCACTACCTCCCATAAAGCTGTAAATCAAAATTCTATTTAAAAGATCTATCCAAACCAGGTGTGATTCCAGCCTGGAAGTGTTGCTACAGCAGCTCACAGCCACAACAGCTGAAGCAAGTCAATCTGCTGCTCGTTGCTGCAGTCCAGCCCCTGCAGTGCACTAAACCCTCTGGGCTGGGCAAACTCACGGATTGTTGACATCCCTGACTGAGAAGCACCATGGACAGTGTGGCTGAGCTGATGCCAACCCCACAGGAAAGCATTCAGGTTCATATGTTTTTGAAAGCTTGTGATTTTAAACCCGAGTATTGGAGGTTGGGTTTGCTCTGCTTTACTTGCTCCTTTCCTCCCGCCTCACCACATGAAGAAGAGATGGCTTTTCCAGAAGAACTGAAGTCCTGTTGATTCCACGAGTGGAGGGTTGTTCTGTGGCTTTAGTTTTATTTTTTTCAAGAAAAGATAGCAAATACTGTAAGGCTTGCTGTAAAATTGCAGGAGTTGGCAAAAGTGCAGCTGTAATTATAAAGGGCTGTTATTCTCTTCTGTGTGAAGTTGCAGAATATTTATATATGGGTGGCATCCATCAGCTAGAAGCCAACAGAGCAGTCACTCCAGCACCCATCCGTGGGCCAGGGCAGGGCCAGGTAGTGCAGGCAGCCCACCAGCCTCACTGGCAGTGATGACAAAATGATTTTTGTTTTTAAATATTTTCATGTATATTCATAGCTCTGTAGACTGTTATTACATAGTTATATAGTTGCCTAACTTCGGTACTTTTCCTATTAAGACAAAAAAATTCCTGAAGGCCTGCTCTAATCTTGCTTCTTATGGGAATTAAGGACAAGACACCTTCCCAAGACACTTTTCCATGTAATTGACACAAAAAACTAGCAAGGAGGGGGGCTTCAGAAGGGATTGAACCAAGAGGGGAAATTACCTCATTACCTGTGTTTTTAATTGGGAATTCTTATCAATTACGCTAATTGGCTAAACTTACAAACCTGGACTTGCCCTGTGTCACGTGAGCATCCTCGACATGTGTTTCAGCATGTTGTGCACCTGGAGAGACCCTTCATTAAATGGTAACCACATTTTATCACCTACCCTTATTTGGCTCTTGATTTTAGGGCTCAAAATGCAATTTGGGAGCTCATCCCAAGGCACCGTCTCCAGCACTGACGTGGTGATTGTCCAGCTTTGCTCATGAACACTGGTGCTGCAACAGCCCAGAATGCAGCAGGTTTTAGCTGTATGGATCACAAGAGTGAGTGGGGAAGATCTAGTATTCACATAAATTATATTTGTGATTTGACACTCTAATATTCTTTTGGGGTTTTTTATTTTTTGCATACCATCTATGCAAATTTTCAAGAGTGCAATGCTTTCTTATGAAATAAAGGCAGTAATACCATGATTAGGCCGTTCCTCTAAGTGACACAAGTAAGACAGCTACAGTTCAAAGTTGAGATCTGTTTTAGCCCGTATTAGTCTTGGAGTGACTGTACCATGGTTTGGCCATATATTTAGATGTGCAGTTGGCTGACACCTAGGATTTTATGGCTTAGTCACAGAGAACTTTGATTCTCTCTGAGCACAGAAGAAGAGAAGGTGCTACAGCACATTCAGATTCCTAGAAAGCAGGATCTGAATTACAATGAGATGTATCTATCTAATCAAGAGCACGTCTTAATATCCTAATTATAGAGTCTCGGCAGTTGGATGAAATATGAGATATTGAGAACCACTGACCAAGCAATTTTAAAGGTTGGTCTAACATTTTTTGTATTCCTCAAAGGGGGAGAGAATAAGTACTTTACCTTTCTGATGAATAATGAAGTAGGGATGAAAGCAGTGATCATGACTGACTAATACTTAATTGCCAAATAAATCTGTGTAGCTGTCTGATACCTGTCTAAACAAATGCTCACTTCACTCATATAAAGGCTTCCAATACACTGGAGATTTCTTCTAACCTGGTTCTGATTACCTTTGGGTGACAAATACAACACTATGGAAACAGATCTCTAGCCTGATCTTGGTTTTGATTCCTTGGAGGCAATCTGCCACATTAATGTACTAACCTTTGTTATATGTTCTGAAACGGTACCTGCTGGGCATTTCTGGTCAGCAGAAAATGGGACTGGTTTAGTGATAGCAATGCTCAGGGTTGAACTTCTACTTAAAGATAATATTAGATGCCTCTTCTAACTATATTGTTTAAAATTTAAATAATTTACATACAAGTGTCTAAAACTGAGAAGAGCCCATTAATAATTTGTACCTAGACAAAAATAGACATGTAAATAGAAAATCATCTTCTGAGCCAGTTTCCAACCACTCAGACTTCAGACTGAACAATTCACCTGTCAAGTGAGACATCAGAGAAATCATGAGACAGTGCTGAAGAAAACCTCATGTTCCAGGTGAGAGGCAGGCCATGGGAGAGAAGAGGGGACAATTTGCCCCCTCACATTCCTTCTGTGCTCGTTTGCAAATTTCTACCCATTCATTTCCTATGCCAGAAAGAATATCAGAAGAAAGAAAGAAAGAGGGAAAAAATAAGTATTATACTACTAGGAAAATACAGTCCTCAGAGGAGATAGCAATAACTAATACCTGAAATAATTGCTTTTATTTTACCACTGTGATTGAAGGAACGAGAAATTCAGCTATGCTATTACTTAAACTCAGTACCTATACCTAAAGTAAGGGGGGGAATATACAGATGAGAAAAAGAAATACACGCCTTATGTCCAAACTATTTCATGTAGGTGACTCCAGTCCTTCTGTCGAGGACTAGAAGTTGTTTGTTACCTCCAGCAGAGCCCTGCTGTTTAAGTGTGTGAACACACATGCAATATCCATGTGTGGGCCATGTGGCCAAGCTTTGCTTTACAGATTGATCAGCAATTTCGTACACACTTGTACTAGATTTCAGCCATTGGATCACAGAGACACAGATTCGTGGAGATCCATCTTAATGTGCTAATAGTCTCATTACCTGCCCATTTCAACCAGGAACATTATACACTTACTGGGGCTCAGAATTTCAGAACAAATCCTTGATTAAGAGCCAACTCATAACCTTTAATTAATTAGCAGACATCCAAGCACAACATCCTTGAACTTTCAGGAGAATTAGCGTAAGAGATCCAAGCAATTAGTTAGTGCATTTCAGAATCAGACAAGACAAGGGTGCATGAACAGAGAAAAAACATTTTTCCAAAGACAAAACAAGATTTAATCCCTACTCCATAAACAAAAAAANAAAAAAGATTTAAACCCCATTCAAAAAAAAAAAAAAAAAAAAAAAAAAAAAAAGAAAAGAAAGAAAATCAGTTGTAAATGTACTTGTTCTAATTTCATTAATATTTCCTTCTTAACATCCAAGATGTTCTGTGCCTTTTGAATTTTTGCTAAATAATCAAAACACTATTCCCTATATTGCAGTGGACTTCACAGTTCAGGCCAACTCCAAGAGACTTTAATCCAGATTTCCCCACAGTCACCTCTCAGCAGAGGATGCAGTAGAACCTTGCTGGTGAATTTCATCACCCCACCTCCCCCACCAAGTTCTGGCAGAACCACAGAACCTATGAGATCAGATGACTATGTGGTGGTGCAATTAAGAGTAGCAACAGGAAAAGTCATCTTTACAAAGCCTTGCTAAGTAATCTGAGGTAAGTCACTTGGCCATAGTCTACACATTTATATAATCCACCTACCTAATAGAAATTTAATGAGGATTAATTAATTTTTCAAGTGTTTTGAGATCCTTGAGTTAAAGCAGTAGCTTTTGCTTGCAATACTTTAACCCTGCTAACTCCAGACCAGCTCAAAATTGACCAACCATAGGACATGAACAAATCAAAAAGTCCAGGAAGTATTCAAATCTCAGAAGGAAAATGAATCAATTCAACCTGGAAAGAGCTGGATTCAGCCATATTTTATACAATCTGAAATGAGAGAGAAAAATGACAGGTTCCATCCCCATTCTAGGCCACTTCTAGTGAAATTTTATAACATCTGGTGATGCTAAATACTTCAGACTAGAAGAATCCATTTAAGGCTATTTTCTGCAAGCCCATACTATTCTCCAGGGTTACTGCTTAGATGTATTTAAGCCAAGCACCCGTCAGAACACTGTTTCATGCCCGGAATGGAAAGGAGGGTGAAGACTAAGAGCTCACTGCTATTTGAAATGTATAATGTCACTGAGCTGCCAGATTATGACGTATTAAAATCCCATTTGCTATCCGTGACCTGGCATTAGTTCAACAGAAAACAGCAAATCTGTTTGAACTCAAATTTGATTGATGAAATTTTTTACACATTTTATTATCTGGCATGTTTTTGTGGCACAGACCTGACTTTTAATTCTTTCCCTGCATGGATTTTGGGAGCCCCAGTAATTTGCTTCTGCCAAAATCTTCTGGGCATGGAAAAAGACCTCTTTCCCACCTTTCCCAAATTTTGGTTTTATGTATTACTTTTCAGAAGTCGCTTTTAATGTAAAATTGTAGAAATATTTAAGAAAATTATTGCTTTAATTTTCCCTAAATATCTAACAGAATTTTGGTACACCCCTATTTCTGGTGAGGTCCTAATGTAAATTTTTAATCATATGCAAATAAAAAGAAACTTATCTGTTGAGAAAAATGCATTAAGTTCCTCGCAAAACAGCTAAGCTTCCCAAAACAGTAGACTGGTGTGCTGGTTTTCACACCAGTTTCAAATTAAACTACAAATAAGCCACTCCCTTTCCCCCCACCCTGTCTGGTAAGGAAGGGACTAAAAGGGAGATTATGGGTTGAGATAACGATTTACTAAAATCCCAGAGCAATGGAGTAAGATACGCACAAGAGTGATATTAATAGCAGAAATATACAATAAAAGAGAAGGTGTTTTACCACGGAAGCAAAAACAAGGTGGTGAATGTTCCCTGCAGGTCATGTCCACAGGGTTTTCCCAAACAAAGACAGTATGGACACCATTCCTGCATGCAGCAGGATATGGGAACAAGGGCAATATGGCAGGGGAGCTCCCACAGATGTTTTCCTCCCCCCAGCCCAAAATAATAAAGAACAGGGAGAAGAAATCCTCCTGGAAGTAAGATTGTCTGAAGAGGGGTCATACTGCAGCCCCACCAAGCTGCACACGTGCTTGTGCTGCTGCTCTGAACTCTGCCACCTGCAGGTTCTGCCACTTTTCCTACTGCTCCACTGCACTCTTTTCAGCTTGGCTCAGCTGGACTCGCCCCCTCCACGAGCCCATTCCCTGCCAGCAGCTTCCCCGCTGGCGCTGTTGTTCCAGCACTATGGCTGATGGTGTTGCTGCTGCCGTCCCTTTCAGCAGCAAAGGTCCATGGCTGTGCTCTGGAGAGAATGGGAAAAGGGATGACCGAGGGGGCAGCGGAGACACCGAGCCCACAATGGTTGGTGCTGACGCCTTCCCAGAGTAAGACAAAATGGCTGAACTCCAAAATGGCGCCCTGGCTCTTCCCGCTGAAACCGTGTGCCCAGAGGTGGTGTGGGTGAGATAACATAACAGCCTGCTGACACCCACACAGTGCTGAACTGCACCCCTCTCTGCAACCCGCACAACGGGAAGAAAATAATGCCTTCGGAGGAGCTTGCAAAAACACTCACACAGGAGCACACACCCCAGCACCTGCATATGCTGCTTATCTTTGCATGCACAGGGAGCCTGGGCTGCCCTTACATCTTTTGTTGACACAATTTCATGTGTAATTTTTTGTAATAAATCATACTGAACCAAATTCTTCATGTCTCCTTCTTCCCAGTTAAGGCTGGGATCAGAGTGTAGATGTGCAAGCAGAAAGAAGGATATATGATCTATAGAGGAGAGTCACTGGGAGAAGCCAGTTTTCATTTCAACTATTTAGGTGATATTTTTCTTCGTGTTGAAATGTTACATAGATATCTCTATGGACTTTTCCTTCATCTGGGGGAATTTTCTCAGCCATCCTCTGGCTAGCCATACATAATCTTCAATACCTTTCACTCTGTACTGCAGAGAGTCAAGTTTTTCCATAATTCTGTTTACCTTGGCAAAAATCTCACAACACTTCAAAGAAGTACCATTTTATACCCGCCAGGGACAGCCGGACACGGGGCCTTTTGATGGCCTGCTTACGAGCACACCACAGGGCAGTTGCAGACTCGCGGGCCTTTCTTTAAGAAAATTGCACAAGACCCCATCAGATTCTTTTTTTTTTTTTTCCCTTGGCCTGACCTTCAAAAATAATCACCAGATTGTCACAAGATCAAGAAGACCTCAGTAGACGATTAAAGGATGCAACTACCTGCCAGTGTGATTAGATCTCTTCCACATGCAGAACGAGGGGCCTCATTCAGAAGCTGTTTAAGTAATAAAGAAGGCAGTTCACCCTTTCCAGGAGCTGCATTCGTTCATCTTTTTCCAGAGGAAGAGGTGGTATTTGAAAAAAAAGCTATTCCACCAAAGAGGGAGAAAAATAAATTATACAGAAACATTCATCATCATTTGGAATGCCACAGAACTTTCGGGATGTCCAAATATATATCAAACGAAAAAGATGTATCCCTTGTTCATGAATAAAGAACATTTCAGAGAGTTCAGAAAAAGAACCAAAACATGGCCATAGTTATGCAAGCCAGGCTAGATAAATAAACAAACTAAAACAAGGACACCCAAAAGGAAGAGTCTCCTATTGGGAGACAGACTCAGCCTTGACTTCAAGAAGATCTGTAAAAGTTTATCTTAAATGGCTGTTAATTCCAGCCTCTAGAGCTTCAACCTATTTTAGGCCATGTATATGATTTGAAGTCAAAAAAAAAAAAACAAAAAAAAACAAAACAACAAAATAAAGCCAACAGAGAGCAGAGGCAAATGTTTGGTTGCATTCTGTGCAGTATTTGTATCAAACACAAGCCACAATAGAATATTAGGATGATAATTTTATACATTATAATGTTCATATGCATATAAATACACATCCCTTAAGAATGTCTTTACTTCTGTTGATACTCTGGAAATTCTTCATCTGATTAATGAATTATACACTGAATTTATACATTAACGCCTAATACTTATGCCCAAATAATTTCTGGACTAATATATTATTTAAAACCATGTAGGAAGATTAAAAACTGGGTTAATTTACTAGTATCTAGCTCAGGGCTCCAATTTTCTTAAAGACAAATTCAGTACATGAACAGGCAATAAGACTGTGAGGACAGAAACTTTCAGATGTTCCAGTTATTAGGGCTGTTTAATAGATTATCTACATAAAATGGAGATTACAGCATAAGTCAGACTTCAAATGGTAAACTAAGAACTGCAAATTAAAAGCTCCTGATAAGCAATTCATGAAGTTTTGACTTCCCCAAATGGATTAATGTTACGTGAAATAGAAAGAAATGTCATCCATGGCTGTAGGGACCTTTCAGATCTCTGCTCTTAGACACAGCAGAAGCTGTCCATAGTCTTGTGGCAAATGCAGTGTCAGATCTAACTCAACAAAAATGGAGGGGGCAAACCAGCACTTTGTTTAAGAGTTACATGCAATTCACCCTGGCATGTGGGCATACACATAAAAATCACTTCTGAGAAAACTGGTTATGTCACTGCAGTTCAAAACTGCAATTCTCAGAAAACTCTACCAGATGGAAGCCCAGCTACTTTTTCTAAACCAGACTTTGATTGATTTTAATCTCATTATTTGCAGATGTCCTTAAAAGAGATGGTTTTTTGCACTTTCACTTCATTCATTTAAAACACACACATAAAACAAAACAAATATTAGGGATTGATTAAATTGATGCTGTCGAATTAACTGTCTCCCTCTCAATTATATTTTCCTAAAATAGATATAAAATAATAGATCAACTACTTTTGAAGACCTAACATTGACATGTGGTGGAGAGATTTGGCATATAGTGTACATGAGTTTTTCAGGTTTTACTTATTGTTGAACAAACAATTCTTTTTTATCAAAACATTGTTTTAAAATTGCTGCCAACCTTTTGGAAGACCCAAGGTGGCAAAACTGTTCCTAGTGTTGCATTTATATCTTGCAGATAGTGAGATTTTTCAATTGTTGACATTGCCCAGCAATCCTTCTATTGCAACACTAGCTCCACCTTTCCCAGCTCAAAGAGAGTACAGGGACTTGGTTATCAATTATTTAGAATTTAAGTTTTCCCATAATAAAATACCTTAATACGCTTTTCTTTTTGAGAGAGAGAAGGACAAGAAGATGTCCTAGCTGACACACTACTCGAAGAGAGTTTTTGGCAGATGATCAGCGTGGAGAAATCTCTTTTTTTATGCTTTAAAGACTGAAAATTATAAGCAATCAAAGGATATTAAAAATGGAAAGTTTTGGGCAACATTTTCTATAGGCAGTGTGATCTGGTCTCCAGTAATATTAAAGTGCTGCACGATGCCTCTTCAAAACACTGCATCTAAATTAATCCTTTCAGTAGCTTTTACACCATGCCTTTTTGGTACCTTTTACACTGTCCCATGTACTAAAATGTGATATCAGCACTTCCATGCTTGGTATTAATTCAGGACTTACTACTGCATATCCACAATATGGATATGGCATTGGGCACTTACACAGAGCCTCAATTATTTCAACATATTGCCAGCTTTCAGGGGAAAATGTCTTCACTTGGACCCACTATTCAAAACCAGCTGTACAGACCACCACCACCAGCTCCAAGGGGAGATAATCAACTTTAAAGTCAGGTCAATGGACCACTGAATAGATTTACTGATGACTGCTGTTTGAGAGGAACTCTTCCCACCTCAGAGTTTCACATGATTGCAACACATACTTTTTTCAAATACAACCTGAAGTTTCACAAGCTCTGCATGTTAGGACACTACAACACAAAAGGAGCAGGGAAAAGCTTATTCCAGCATTTGTTGTACAGCCAACCATAAATATTTTGAATTCAGCTGTCCCTAAGTGCGAAAAAGGTAGAGACTATGAAATAGAAATCAATGGCCATGCTTCATATACTACTTGATGTTTTACTTTTTCCAGGGCTTTGATGATAGAATGTAACACAGAATGAACAGATGTGCATCTCCTGCTGTATGCTACTTTTTCTGCTTTGCTGCCTTCCCTGTTTCTTGACCTCCTGCTTTACATCCAGGGAATGTAAAGCAGATGAATTTCTGCAGGGAGGTGGTGCAGTCACCATGTTTCTTTTCTGCTGCACACTTCTTGTGTTCCAGAAGAATAATTAAAATCAGGAAAAAACCTGCATGGTATGAGCTTAAGTCCAGACTAGATCCAGGATCATTACAAATAATTGACCTCTGCTAGTGGCCAAGTGGCATACTCAGTATTTCACACCAGTTGAGTGAAAAGTGTAACAGGCAATTGTTCCCCCAAGACCATCACACCAGGGCTTGCACTCTCCAGAAAAGCTTCAGCACAGTTCAGTGACTGTGTGAGCTAAGGGTGACTCAGTTCCTTGCTGCTCCTAAAAATAGTCCTATAAAAGCAAGAATGAGGCCTCAGACACAGGAGCTGGTCATACCATCACTTGTGTTACAGCTCTGCAAATCGAGTCCAGGATTTAGGAACTTAGAGTGCATCAGAGCTTTTGGAAGTTATCTTCTGTGCTATGTGATCAATCATGTACTGAGAAAACTGGATGGCCAATATGAGCATATTACAAACTTCCCAAACAATGAAATATATCCCCTACTTTCTGGACTTCTGTTTTTGAATCTGATGCACGCAGTCACCAGTGCTCTGGAAATACAGTAATTCATTAGAACTGTATGCAGAGTTTTATTCAATTTACAAAGAAAGGAGAATATGAGCAAAGGGGAGTGAAAGAATATTTTACTGAAAACAATGCTCCAGATGCATCCAGAACAGTCATCCGGGAGATATATAAAACCATTACATATGGAAGAGAGTTTCTGTGTTTCTCCCAAAGAAAGTAAAAATACAATATAACTTATAATTAGTACAAACAAAAACGAGGTTAAATTCACAGTCATATACTGCCAGATTGATTCTAGCAGGCTGAATGGAAAAGCTTACGTAGGCAGAATTTCAGCTAGCAGAAAATGTAAGATATTTATCTGAGTTACAAGACAGCAAGAATGACAGAACTACTAAATTCACACGCAGGTTTCTAAAATTAATTTTTGTTTGTAGAATGAACTGCCAGATTACCAACATCAAATCCTACACACTTTGGAGCCACGCATTCCTGTCATACGATGTTTTTCTTACTCTCTTACAGAGAAGAACTCATTTTTTCTTGCTCCAAATATAATATTTTAATGTTTCGCACTGATTAGGTGCATCTTGGACTGCGGGACCTTCCTGACAGAGACACTGAGCGGGGTGGGAGGGTGGGGGAGATGAACCACAAGATAATTTACGTAAGTGCGCTGCAATTATTCCTCCCTAATTATGCATGCAGCTGGCTCTATTTTAAGCCGTGCCAGTGCGCTGTGCACACGGAGCACCAAGGGTATCTGTCACTCCATGTGTCAGGCCTTTAACATTCTCACCCACCTGCCTGCGAATCACCAGCAGCAGCCAAGGAGGAGCAGTCAGGCTTGTGGCCACCTGCCATTCATCAGCGCTGTCAGGACACGGCTGCTGCCTCTTGGTATTTCTCTGGTGTTGAGACTCCCTCTGCACCGTGTTCAAAGCACCAGGGTCGATTTGCTCTTTTCTACCAAGTTACTCCGTGAACTTCTGATTCGCCAGCAAACTAAGCGGCCTCGTTTTTGAAAACACAGTCACACAAATGTAAGCTGGCAGCTAAAAACAAGCTGAATTAGTGGGGAAAAAAAAAAAAAAAAGTAATCACAGTTGTGTTTATATTAATTAAATTAAATAATTATATACTAAAACTCAGCTTGAATTGCCTCTCAAATGACACTGCTGCACTTTTTTTTTCACTTCCTGGCAAAGATTCTAATTTTTGTACTAATGCTTTGTCTGGACAAATGTTGAGGAAATGCTATGTTTGTCCAGACTTTCAGAGCATGGGGGGAACATTATCACTGGTAGATAATCATAATCCTGTTTTGCCAGTGCTACGTGGAGATGCTCAGGAAAATAAGGATCTTTCCTCAAATACAAGACACCACCTAGAAAACTCTGCCAACCACAGCACAAGGAGCTATCACAGCCATAAAATACAAGCATGGTAAATCTGTTCTAATAAGCCCTAGCTCTATCATCTCCACCAAACAGGATAAAACCGAAAACTCAGATAGACACTCTCACGCCCACCTGGCAGCCCACCAAGTCCCCCCTGTGCTATCACATATGTTCCCAGTGTCTTTACATAGATACTTGCATTATTCACTAAGTCCTGCCCACCACCTGCAGTTTCTCTGGGACAAAATATCTCATAGAGACTTTTCTCCTGGCCTCAGTATGAAAGTGGTCACAATGACTCCACGTGAAACTGCAGAGAATGTTAAATAGTCTAGAAGAGTTAGATATGCCTAAGACAATTCAAGTAATGGTCTGTTTCCTAATGGGAAACCCTATAAACCATTTAGCCAGAAACCAAGGTCTTTTCACATAGAATTTCTGTGTATGGACTTGGGGGTTTTGGCATTTGTAGCACTGCCCATGCTATTTTGCCAGAAATACCCTGTATTTGGGAGGTGAACTTGCATAACAGTCTGATTCTTACTAACAGTAAGGCAGCACTGCTACCTTCTCTCCTTTCCACTCTTCGTCTCCTCTTCTGCCTTTCTCAAAAGAAGAAATAGTAACACAAGTGGCAAAATGGGAGTTTTGTCCCTTCTTATCATGGAAGCTTGTTTTAATTTCAAATACCATTTTTATTTGCATTTGAACTATGGTGTGCGTGAAGCTATGAACTCAACTTCTAATTTGTACTAAAACTGACACACAGTCAAGACTGAATGCAATAAAACACATCAGGTCCTCAGACTGCACTAAATTATCACTATAGGCCCCAACCATGTAGTAAGCATTAGACAGGATACTAAAATCAGCATTTTATTTGGTACTACAGGTAACAAAAGTGATTTCACCTAGTTTTGAATTTTTTCTTGGAATTCTGCTCTTAAAGGTGTTCCACCTGCCTTTGGTATTCTACCCTACAGAGAAACATGGGGAAGAGCAAAAGATATGGTTTTATCACACAATAGATAGTTAAAACTATGCATGCACCACACAGGCAAATAATTCCTATGGTATTCACTACTGAAAGTCATTCATTGACATAAACAAATCTAAGGGGTTGCAGGAAAAGAGTACACAGACTCATCAAACACCTTTCTCCAACAGCTATTTTTGAAGCAAAGGATACAGGCTATTAGAGTTCAGTAGATTATGAAACCACGCAAAATCCACTCATTCATGGAGATAAGATTTATCGAATCACTATTCCCCCTGTTCTTTTAAGATATTTCATAATGACACTGACAGATGAAAGGCTTGCATGCCTGGCTCCGTAGCCCAGAACACTGCCAATACTCCAAAATTTATCAAAATGACAATTCAAAGCTATTTTCCCCTAGTTATTATAGAAGGGTCAGTTGGATTTTACACAACTCATCTTAAATGATTGATTAAAGACACTGGAAAGACAGTCACTGTTGCCTTCCAGGTATGCAATGCTGGAATGCTAGACACATCTCAGGATGCAAAACACACTTCGTAGAAGTTATTGATAAAGCATGGGCGTCAGGGAAGCACCACTATTTTTTGCTAATAACAATATGCATATTCTATTCCTGTGAAAGGTATGTGTATTTCAAAGGATGATTGAGGAGGAAACAGGAGAGGGGTTGGTTACTGACGGAGGTTACACAAGTTGCAGAAGCATTCAATGTTATGGTGTTACAAAGGATTCAGGCTGCCAAAACTCAATGATATACATCTTACTAGTTTAGTTTTTCTCTAAAGTTCAGAAAATAATAGACTGGTTTGGTTGGAAGATCATCTAGTTCCAACCTCATAGTCATGGGTGGGGATATATTTATTTCACTGGAGCAGGTTGCTCAAAGCTTCATCCAACCTGGCCTTGAACACTTCTAGGGATGGGGCATCCACCACTTCTTCCTAGTATCTAACCTAAACTTCCTCTTTTTCAGCTTGAAGCCATTCCTCCTTGTCTTGTACATGCCCTTGTAAACAGTTTCTCTCCATCTTCCCTGTTCTGGACTGGAAACGTATTTATAAAAAGGACATTGTTTGAAAAGATTTTAGTCATATGCAATATAGAAGGTAACATCTGAAGCCACTGGAATCTTCTCTTCCAAACCCTCTATACAATATTTTTCAGCTTAAATTCTTTTCCTGAGATTTTCTGTCTTTCCTTAATAGAGCCAAGGCCTAAGTAGGATGAAGGCAGTTCCATGGTTAATCATACCACCCCAGAAGAAAACAACCCAGCTCAAAAGAGGAAAAGCAGTGCTTGTACTTCCACACCCTGACTTGCTAATGCCCCACTCTGATGTGAAGAGGCAAAGGTCTGCAACAGAGCTGGAAGCCACCTCTGCATTCCCAGTTATGCTAACAGCTGAAGAGAAAGAGCAGGGGGTTTAGGGTATTTGTTGGAGGGTTTTCTTTAGGTTTTTTGTAGGGATTTTTTGTTTGCTGGTTCATTTTTAGTATACAGACAAGAGTAAGTTTCACAAAGAAATTAGCTGTGTTCCTCAGTTTCTTGAAGCTAATCCAAATGCAGGACATTTCTTGTCTCTGAGAGTCTTTGCTACCTATACTCTTAGCAGATGTCTATTCAAAAAACCCACAAACTATTTTACAAACAGCAGAAAGCCCTGAGGTCACTTCTACCTACCTTCCTGCAATACATAATCTTCAAAATTAATTTCATTTTTTCATTATAATTTTGTGATCTCTTTTGATGCCAAAAATGTTATTTTCTTTTCTTTCCTGGGAGGAACTGCATTTTTAATCAGGCTTCCCAGAAAGAGCTTTTGCTGATCTTAATGTGAAAAGAAATCTATGAAAAAAAATATGCCTGGGAAATATTACTTCAGAATGACAGAGTCTATTTGACAGCACAGAAGATGAAAAGGCTTGGGTCCTTAAATTCTCTCTTCTCTACAAACCACAGAAGAGTGTTTGGAAAGCTGAACAGTGAAATACAGTTATGCCTAGAGACTGCTTGGCATCTCCTGCACATCACAGGAACATCTGGAGAGATGCAATTAGAGCACAAGCAGCTGCAATGCCCCCACTTGGTAATCTGAATTGTTTCATTGTCACCTTATGCTCCCTCACTGGCTGCTGCATCTACTGAGTGACCTGCATTTTATAAATCAATTCTCAACTGTGTTGCATTATCATAGAAACATTAGACAGCAGTAGGTTCACTGATCTGTTAACAGAGCGGGCAGGTGTCAATGGGATGACCTGCTGTCTGTTGAGTGAGCCAAATACTCGTCCTGTGTAACAAGCAGACACCCAGGCCGTGCCCAAAAGCAGTTAGGGAACTCATGCATGACTTGGGATTCAACAATCTTGTCAAAAATCTGTCAGCTCCCTAATGAGAGGCAGTGCTTTACTCTGCTGATGTGCGTGGTGAGCTATCACGTATGCAGAGTACCATAAATCTGAGCCTAATATTCCAAGCAGCCACACTCGGTTTGCTGGCATCCACGAAAAGACAGAATAATACAGCTAAGAACATGTATGGCAGGGTAACACAGCACAGCTCAAGCTGCCCTAAAAACGCCCAGCCAAATGTCTGAAGTCACAGAAGCACAGAATGGTTGAGGGTGGAGGGCAGTTCTGAGCCTGTTTAGGAACTGCAAAGACAAAACTTTTTAAGTTTTTGGTGTGCCAAGAAGCTTTTCTGCAGCTCCTGATCAAGCTGCAATGGTACAGATGTTTCCATTTCACCTTTCTCATCCAGGCAGGGAGGAAAGCCATGATGTTCAGGCCTTGCTCAGCTGACGCTGTTACAGAGGTTTGACTGGGGCGTGAGTGGGGCAGTGACCTGGGGGAGCTCACTGCCACCCGTTGTCACCCATGGCCAAACACTGACATGGCAGGCACCAGGCTGTGACTCACTGCTGGGTTTCACTGGGGTAGCAGCATGCATCCATCAGCACTAACAAGCAAATCACATCAGACACCAAAAAGGGAGAAGAAAAGAACAAAGTGAACTCCATGAAGTGTTCCAACATCAAAGAAGAGGAGGTCAGAATCCCTCATCTTCCCTGCAGTATCAGAGATGCTTCCCAGTGACTCAGATTACAGCACAATGCATTCAGCACAATGCCTCAGGGAGAAAGCCAAAATCACTTCTATTCCCTTTTTCCTTCTGCAACATCACAAGGTTCATCAATGTCATTATTTTACTGAAAAATGAGAATCATGAAGGACCATGGAACTGCTACAAAACTTCACCTTCCACATCTCTCAACTCTAGCAATTTGTTATTTTCTTAGGTGTCAGCCTTACTTGTGTTGACCTCCTCAGCAGCTCCCAATATAAACACTTTTAAAAACTGTATTTCAAGGAAGATGGTTAACAGGTGAAATCTTAGTTGTTTAGTTCATTAGTGAATATCTTCAGTTATTGAATAGCACAGAAATAGGCAGAATACTAGTGAAAAATGGAGTCCTTCATGCTGAGACAGCAGTTTAAAAAACAAAGTAACTCTTCATTTTACAGATGATTGTGGCTGGCTGTGAAACAGTGAAACTGCCCTTATCTCTCTCCACTTGAAAGGGTAAAGCTGCCGGCCGCATTTCCCATTTAGCCAGCAAAAGAGTTGATAAAAGTCAGTATTTTATCACCTTTCTGTGGAACCTCCCTTAGGTTTGTCACACGTTTAGTGCTGCTCAGAGGAGCTGCACACACACTGCTTTTATGAAGTGACTTTATGAGAAGAGCTACTTGTTCAGGATGCAATACAAAAAAAAAGAACTTGTGAAGGACCCTGCACAGGAAGTCACATTAAGGTAGATCTGTGTACAATCAAGTCATGGCACTGTCAGTCACAGCAAGGCACAACTTCCACTGTAGTCAGCCTTTTTGGAGGAAGAGGCTATTTTGGGAAAGGATTCCTGTTTGCTGTAGTACAGAATCATAACACAGAACCTAGCTTGCTCAGATAGAGGGGA
>VWYO01016099.1:4186-20557 GCA_013400275.1 Rhadina sibilatrix | reverse complement strand
AAAAAAAAAAAAAAAAAAAAAGCGCCTTAACAGAGACACCTATGGCAAAAAGAAACAAATGAATTTTCCTGGAAAATAAAGCTTGTCTGGTCTCTGCATTTAAGGCATCTGAGATTCAGGTCATCAGAGCTGAACTCACCTCTCTGCTGCATCTGCTCCAGCTTTGGCTCTGATCCAGGAGGCTTTTACCTGCAACGTTTTACAAGAGGTGAATTGCCAAACAGAGCCTTCATAGAACTGCAGCTCTAGAAGTCAAGCACCTTCCCTGTCCTTGGGTGTGGAACTGAAAGGAACATCTGAAACCCCCTGTGTGTAACCCCAGCAATCTGTACCAACAACAAATGCTACAGAGAGGCAAGAGACACCTGTGTTTTACCCAGAGAAAACAGAAATGCTTCTGGGCCCTGCAGGACTGTTCTCAAGGGGCACTGTGATCCTGTCAGGATAATGGAAGTGCCCATGAGGCTCGGGAGAGAGGTCACTTTCTTTAGAAAAGCAGTGACTGGGTTTGGGAGGTCAGTGATAAAGCTTTAGACAGTACCATGTTCTCAAAGCCACCCTGAAAGTCAGGCTTTCATTGCTAGGCTAGAGATGTGCATGGAGCAGCTCAAAAATTGCCACATAGAACTTATCTTCTTATGGCGATCCTGAGACACAATCCAAGTTTATACTAAGATGGCTCACAGTGCACCCATGAGAAAAAGTCTTGGTCTTGCCATGAAACCAAAATTATGAATAAAACAGATATGTCCCAGGATGTTACTCCACAGAAACAATCAATGGACCAGTGTAGAGACCCGGAAAGAAAAGTTCTGAATTAGTCTAGCTTGGACTAACACAAGAGACTAAAGACACTTCCATGTTAGTCATAAACTAGTGTGAATAAGAGTTTTCATTTAGATACTTTGCCTGTTCTTCCTTCTGGCAAGTCTGCTGATGTGACTTTAACACAATCTAATCTGACCTTCCTATTATTTTTCCTTCCATTGAGCACTTTAATCTGAACCCCATTCTACCATCCTCAAGTACTTCTGGAGGAAGAGATGAGAGTGATGATAAAAGACATGTTAAGAGACAAGATCATACTTCAGCTCTTTATCTTTGCCGATGGGTTTGACTATCACAGCTACGTTGGAAAGGATTTTAGAGGTAGGAACAAGACATTTTTTATCTCTTCTGGAGTAAAAATCTTGTTCTTCTTGCAGATGGACATCTCAATTTAGTTGTCTTTTTTTTTTTTTTTTTCAGAAAGGATATTGCCTCATTTCCCCCTTCCCAATCCCTATTTTGAAAAAATAACTTATTTTCAAACTTTTAAGTGACAGAAGTGTGTTTGAAATAATTTTAGTATCATATGCTGAGAACTTTTTCATGGGGCAGAAAGGGCAAATTCCTTAACCTTTTCAATTTCAAGTCTGGGGTACCATGCAAAAGTGCCTTACTGTGAAGGCATGACCACAGTAGCATAAGCAGAGTGAAAAAGGTGCTCATCCTCAGTTTGGAGTCCTGCCTGGTCTGTTTGTTCTGCACAATACCTTGGGGTAAATCAAACACAATTTCATTTTAATAAAAGTAAAGAACTTGAAACTAGATCTTCAAGGATGCAATACTTAATGAACAGTGGATGTAAACATTTTAAGAGGTGACTTAAGAGGAAGTAAGAACTTCCATTTCTTTAGGCATATTCTGGTAAGCCTGACAAGTACCTTTCTCCTGTCACTGAACTCTGGAAAGCTGTTTTCCTCTTTGCTTACACTAGGGTGTTCTCATGCCATCATTCCCCTTACTGGGTTGATGCTTTCCTGTTTTAATTCAACTCAAAACCCAGACATATGATGCCAAAGATCTGAGAGTGGGCTACAGCAGGAAGTTTGATGTTTAATAGCTAACACACATGCTACAGTGCAATGGTCATGCCCAAAAGCCCCTTCCATAAAACCATAAGAATTCAAGAACAAGAATTCTTAGTATCTCCCATGCTCATTTGACCTGTGTAAGGATAGCACAGATGTTCCAACCACTACACTTAGTACCAAGGCCTTCTTTTGCATTTCCACCTAGACTAAGTGCTGACAAAAAATGCCAGGTTGAAAGTAAGTTCTCTATTTTATCTTCTGACACAAAACATGAGGTGTGCTCTGTCTCCCTGTGCACTCACAGTAGATGGCCCCATAGCAAAGAGCAGAAAAGGTGGTTCTTGCCCAGTCTGTCTGTACCTGAGAGCAGAGGGGAGCAGATGTACAATGGGAAGATGTCAGAATCAGAATCATTAGGTTGGAAGTGACCTCCAGGACCATCAAGTCCAACCCAACCCTAACCTCAACTAAACCATGGCACCAAGTGCCACATATAGTCTTTTCTTAAACACACCCAGAGATAGTGAATCCACCACCTCCCCAGGTAGACCATTCCAATACGTTATTACCTTTTTTGTAAAAAACTTTTTTCCTAATATCCAGCCTATATTTCCCTTGGTGCAGTTTGAGATTGTGTCCTCTCATTCTGTCAGTTGCTGCCTGGAGAAAGAGACCAACCCCCACCTGGCTACAACCACCTTTCAGGAGATTGTAGAGAGTGATGAGGTCACCTCTGAGTCTCCTTTTCTCCAGGCTAAACACCCCCCAGCTCCCTCAGTCGTTCCTCACAGGGCTTGTGCTCCAAGCCCCTGACCAGCCTCATTGCCTCCTCTGAACGGGCTCAAGCTTCTCAATGCCCTTCCTGAACTGAGGGGCCAGAACTGGACACAGCACTCAATGTCCTTCCTGAGCTGAGGGGCCCAGAGACTCAGCACTCCAGGTGTGGCCTCAACAGTGCTGAGTAAAGGGCAAGAAGGACCTCCCTGCTCCTGCTGACCACACCATTCCTGATCCAGGCCAGGATGCCGTTGGCTTTCTTGGCCACCAGGGCACACTGCCGGCTCGTGTTCAGCTGATGTCCCCAGCACCCCCAAGTCCCTTTCCAGCCAGGCACTGTCCAGCCACACCGTCCCCAGCCTAGAGCATTGCAGGGGGTTACTGTGGCCAAAGTGCAGGCCTCAGCACTCGGACTGATTAAACCTCATCCTACTGGATTCCGCTCATCCATCCAATCACTCCAGGTCTGTCATTGGCTTCAGTAGGCTTAGGATCAGCCCGTTGTGCTTCCCATCAAACTCTAGTCCAAAGCCTTCAGGAAAACCTGAAAATTATGAGTGTTAGGAAGAGAAACCCCTGACTATGCTACAGCCTAAATCTGGGACATGTCTCCACTCAGTTTGATCACTCTTATGGGATGACAGTCATTGCTTTCTCCACAGGACACTATGCTTCAAAGGAAAGTAATGTACTGCCTTCAGTTACACTAATGCAATCCCCTCTGATTTATTCCTTCTACCATTTCAGTCAACGTCCCAGCGAGTCATCTACTTGCCAGCTGCACATCTGCTTGACAGCTTTAGGGATCTTTCTCAAGCAATAAGTCCTGAATGTCTTTCCAGGGTCTTATGCTTCAGCTCTTTACTGTTTAGAGGATATTGCTCTATTTATCCTCAGCTTCATAGTCCTCCTAATGTTTATCTACCAGCACTGCTATCTTTCAAGCCACTGTACTAACAGATAAGGCCTTCGGCATCTGATTACTGGTCCAGTTATTATTTTCTGTTTGTCCTCTATATTTAGATGTATTTTACATGTTTGCTGGCTTCATTTCCACACACTATTATCCTTGTCAGAGACAGAGAATAACAGCTGCAGTCATAACAATGATCCTGCAGCCAGCTCCACTAACATTTTGTTAATTCTGCTCCCTGTTCATACTCCTTTAGTCATGATATTCAGAGTTAATAGCAGCTTTCAACTTAGAATGGAAGGGATGGATGAGCTACACTTTCACCTGTTGGGTTTGGTTTTTTATTATTTGAGTACAGAGATATTTGTTTTCTTTTAAACTTGATATTTCTTCTAATAATAAGATAATTACTATCTAATTGAAAGCAGACACAAGTTAGGTTTTTTTCTGAATAGGCTTCACTTGCATGATTTGTCTAAGGTAATTTCTCCAGAGGAAAACAGTTGTAAAATAAACCCTGCTGTGCTCAGACCCAGCTACATTCTGCTGCAGTCTTAGCCTGCTTTTCTTATCAGGTTGCACTTCTTAGAACAAAAAGAAACTGCTAGTTTTCCTTCAACACCCCTATCCCCTGCTTGACAGACATCCCTTGGACAATCCGTTCCCTTGGCACACCAGTGTACTCACTTGCAGGTGAAGTGGGAACTTACAGTGCACTTTTCCTGCAGCTCTTCAGTGCTCCCTGCCTAGGAAGGGGCTCTACAAAGGCACAGAGGGAACCTGACTGTCCAAATCCTCAAGGCTCGATCTAGTGTGGCATTGTCTATTTTCAAGCTGGAACTGTCTTTCATTACACTAAAGGTCTCCCTTCCCATTAATCTTGTTGAACAGCTCTCCTCTCCAAGCTCTGCTGCTCACAATTTGTGATTCCTTATTGTTGAGCATCCATCACACGTAAAATCAGTTCTAAGCACCCCATTACTCACATATTTAGAGATGTCAAAGCAAGGCCTCCATGTAGCTCCCAGAGCACTTTAGAATTCCCTTCTGCTTTCCCATCAAAAAGGCAAAAAGGACATAATCAGACAGCATCTTATTTGAACTTACCAGGGAGGTAGACTTCTTATAAAGTTATGAGGAGAAGCAAAGCAAAAAAGGCAACTACAAAATACAGCTACAGTTAATGATGCATGAACATCACAAAGTTCAGCTGAGCAAGAACCAAGTCCTGGGTCCTTCAGGTGACTTTTTCACTGCCAATACAATGGGAGAACTTTCCTTTAAGACCCCTTATGGAAACTAAGGTGAATTTCCTTTCTCATATTGTAATTTATATTTAGAGGACTGTGCACAGCATTTAAAGACCTAGAAACCAGAGTTTTCTTTAGCTCAGCCTGGTCTTCAGTTTGGTTTAGGGACCATCTCCATTCATTGTTATGATGTATACATACAACTATATCCTGATGAGACCAAGGAAACAGGGAAACTTCTGGAAAAAAATCACTAATACGGGGTGTCTAAAGAAGTTTTATGTATATAAGAGCTTCCATTATTGGGATAAGCCTTAGAGAAAGCCGTTGAGCTCATGTCTATAAACTTTGCATTCTCACACTCATTGTTAAAAGGGGAAGTATGATCAATTGGTCTCCAAGGTCTATCCAATAATAGATTCCTTTCCCCAGCATAGGATTGCTGCAGCTCATTCATTCATTCATTCTGCAATTGCACAAACAGACTCTGTAAACAAAAACTCTTCACCAGCAAACTCCCACCGTGCAGGCAATATTAAGTGGCAAGGATATGAACACCCTGCAGAGAAGCAGAGGCAAAGAGTTCATTGATGCTTCTCTTTCCTCTTATCAGTATAGTTGATCCTGCTTTACAACCAATGTAAAAAGATAGGTTACAGCAGTAATAAACCTCAATACATTAAGTCTCTGTACAGACTGGTTGCTGAAGGCTTAATATCAGTCATAATTATTATCCATAAAATGTTATTGAATCAGATCTTAAAAGTTAATGCTGCTTTGTTTCAAGAGATAAAGGACAGTAGGCTGGTAAGGGAAAGAAGGAAACATTGAGCTTTTGATCAATCTTTGTGTGATTTAAAACCTTAATCGCAAAAGGGACTCAGCACTTCAAATATTATCCCAAATCCTATGAGCTGGCCTAAGCAGAGCCCAGTGGCAAGAGTGATTACTCAGAGGGTGTTTTATCTTTGAACTTGATACCAGCATCCAGATGGAGGATGTAACTCTGCTTGAACTCAGGCCTGGTGAATGCTGCCCTTTTAAGATAGATTGAAGTGTGGAGTTAGTAGGTAAAGGTTTTCATAAAGCCACAGCATCCCACGTTCCACATGAGGCCTTGCTGCTCACAGCATCACCTTCACTCAGGGGTATTTGCCTTCACAGCCCTCACATTAATACCAGATGCAAAGCAGGTGCCCTGACAGAAGGCTTCAGGCCACTGGTCAATGGAGCACATAAGTTGCCCTAACATTTTACAGCTAATAAATAAAGATTGCTTTCCCTCCTGTCCACAAAAGCAGAGGATCTGGATAGGCTGGATTGGTGGGCCCAGACCAACTGTATGAGGGTCAGCAAGGTGAAGTGCCAGGTCACAACAACCCCCAGCAGTGCTATGTTGCAGAAGGGCAGCTGGAAAGCTGTCCAGAGGAAAAGGACCTGTTCCACGGGTGGCCAAGGCCAATGGCATCCTGGTCTGTACCAGCAAGAGTGTGGCCAGCACGACCAGGGCAGAGATTGTCCCTCTGTGCTTGGCACTGGTGAGGCCACACCCCAAGTGCTGTGTCCTGTTCTGTCCTCCTCACTACAGGAAAAACGCTGAGGGGCTGGAGAGACTCCAGAGAAGGACAATGGGGCAGGGGAAGGATCTGAAGCACAAGTCTGATGAGGAGCAGCTGAGGGAGCAGGGGGGGCTCAGCCTGGAGGAGAGGAAGTTCAGGCTGACCTTATCACTCTCTACAACCCCCTGGAAGGAGGGTGTAGCCCGGTAAGGGTCAGTCTCTTCTCGAAGGTAACAACAGACAGATCAAGAGGAAATGGCCTTAAGTTGTGCCAGGGGAGGTTTAGACTGGAAAATCTTTTCACTAATAGGATTATCAAGCATTAGAACTGGCTACCCAGGGAACGGTGGAATCACCATCCCCCTGAAAGTGTTCAAAAAGTGTGTAGATGTGGCACTTAAGGACAGGGTTTAGTGGTGGACTTGGCAGTCCTGGGTTAAGTTGGACTTGGTGATCTTAGAGGTCTTTTCCAACTTAAACAATTCAGTGATTTTATTCAGCTTTCAGCACTCACAATATCACTAATGCAGCTCTGACTTACTCTTTTTGTAGTACAATATTGCAACAATCTGAAGCCATTGCTCATCCCCCCCTACAAAGAGCCAGGAAGAATGAAAGGTTCAACATAACAGCTGGAAAGGAGCAAAGCGGACAAGTGTGTGTCCTCCCCTTCAAAAGCCACAGTGCTTCCCAGCCAGAATGAGATTGGCTTCCATTGGCCCCCATGTAAATCAAGTCTCATCTCCTCCCTTGGTTACTTAGCAAATACTAATCATGTTATGGACACCCCAGTGTCCTGCCAACTGAGGACAGGTTTTTAAGGTCCACCACAGGCTGTAGATCTTTGAGAACAAAGAAATGTGTTCTTATGTACCAATTCTCAGCCAGCCCTGAGTAGATTCACTCCCTGCCTCTGCGATGCACCTGTTTTGCAAAGCAACCATTAAATTTGGAAGCTTTATGGAATGCAACATTCTTCAAATCTAAAAAGTATGCCAAAGAAATCATGCAGAAGGGTAATAGGAAATACTTGCAGGGAGACCTATTCTAAATCGTCTACACATAGATAAGGCAGCAAATTCCTTTCCTTAAAGATTTTATTAACCTTTTGCTGATGGAAGGGGATTACTGATTGAGAGCTAGATGAGGTCAGTGCAGCAATTATATTTTGAAACCTCTTCAAACAAGGCTCTTGTACAATGTAAGAAAAAAGTTGACAAAATGAATTGTTACTTAAAACGAGTCTTTTAGAAGAATAATTAACCTATAATAACTATTCTGGCCTCCTTTTCAGCCCTGAAAACTAATCCTTTCTCATTAGTTTCAAGTTTAATTAGCCTCAATAATGAAACAGCCCTTGGAAATAACCATTGCATCAGGGTCTGTAATGCTGACATACACTGCCCTACAAAGGGTAAGGCCACAGGGTGATGTTTGAAGATAGGGAGAGGCTCAGCAGATCACAGATGATCCCAAAACTAAGAAGAAAAGAGTATTGCAAAAAGTGTGGAATGTGACAAAACCAGATTTATTTAAAGAGGTGTGTCACAAACACGGTGTGGTGTGGAGCAGAGGACACTCAGTTTTGCCAATAACTGCTCTAGTATTTCCAGCAAGCTAGGGGGCCTCCCAACTCAAATTTCTTGTTCTTTCTTGGCCTTTTGGCTGAAGCAAACAGAGAGACTTCCCTGTATAGTATATTCTATATGAGAAAATTCTATTCAGCTCTTGCAGTCTAACATAATCAAATAATGTTTTTTCCATCCCTGGCTTCTATGATCTCTCTGTAAAATAGATAAAATAATGCTTAGCATCAACACTAGGGTGATAAGGCTTAAAGCAGTTTGAGAATCCAACATGAAAGGGGGTATAAAAAGGTCAGGCACTCTGATGCATCCCAGATAAATTGTTATTCAATGGCCCAGTAGAAACAGCAAGCAAATCCAATGTACAAGTTGCAGTTAAAGGTCTGCTGCAACTTGCAGAGCTCTGAAGCATCACCAGAGATTTCTAGTAAGTGAAGTCACAGATATTCAGCTGCGTGTCACAAGCACTACAGCAACTGCATTCAGAAGAAACACACCAGCTTTCAAAGCTGAGCTGGAAAGAAAATTTCCAATGACATAAAATTCTTAGGAGTATGACATATGAAAAGCCCCATTTCCAGTATGTCTACAGAGACTAGTATTTTCTCTTCCTAACAGACATTGAGAAATACATAGCACAAGAATCCACACATGGACTTCTCCCTCTCTACTCCCATCCTCACACTGCAGGATCCTGCTTTTTCCCCTCTGCACTCACCACCCAAATATTCTCTTCTCTTTGCCTTACAGAGAGCCACCATCTCTCCCTTTGCCCAACTTGTAAAACTCAAAGATAGAGTCAAGGTTTTCTTTCATCACAAGGTTTTGTAAGATATGAGACCAGCAGGGGTTGCTTGTCAGTAAGGAAATGGGGAGAAGCTTCCTGAAAGGCCCTGCACCTCTTTCTTCACAGTGCATTACTGCAGGGAAATCCCAGTCCAAAATGGATTCAGCATACAATCCTTGTTTGAGCAGGAAAGGTAGTTCTTCTGCCTTGGTATAAACATTGGAATACCAGTGGAAACTCTTGAGATTTGCAAACTGAGCTGAAGAGTTGTAAAGGTGGTAAGTTGCAAAGGGGACGTCCCATATTTCTAGAACCATCTACTTAAAAGGTTTCAGCCTAATAACTCCACTTCACCATCTGTAATCCAGGAAGAATCAGGTAATCCACTAAAGTTTTAAACAATTTCAAATCCCCCATTCCATGCAAATGTCCGATATCTTAAGGAAGAAACCATAAAGGATAAACCTTTGCCCACTGCCTCCTCAGCATTCTCCCTTCCCAGCCAGGACAGACAGTGCTCAGTTTGCTCAGCAGTCCCCATTAGCCAGCAGCAGCCAACACCTGCAGCTCCTCACTGCAAATGGAGATGGTGCCCAGCTGCAGCTGCCAAAAGCACATGGGCAGCTGGCCACAGCCTATCCTGTTCTCAGTTTTTGTGAGGGTACAAATAATCTTGGTCAAAGACTCACAAAGTATTCAAATTTCAGATCTAAATTTGAAATTTGACTATTTGGCTTTAAGACAGGAAGTGTTTTAACAGTCAAAGGCAGGGCTCAAAGTTTTTTAAAATACAAGAGAAATAGATTTGCTTGTAGCATCAACCAAGACTCTAAGTTTGCTGTCACTGAAATTAAGGAAATAGAAGTCCTTTGACTATTAGCAGCGCAGAGACGGGAACAAATCAATATGGTACACTGGCTCTTTTAGCTTTTCTCTTAAAAAGCTGAGGCTTTGGACTACACCTTACTGCCTTTATTCAGGTTCTTAGAAAGTAAAAGCATTATTAATCCACAAAAAAGCACCATCTACCGACAGAGTTGAAAAGCAGTTAAAACTATCCTTGCTTTGCAAAGGAAGTAACCACCACAAAGGGAAGTATTTCATGTCACAGAAGATGTCAGTGGCAGAGCTGTGTACTGCAAGATAATTAAGTTGGAAGTCAAACTAGAACTCAGTTCTTGCAGCTGCCTACTGAAGTTCTTTGGCCAAAGAACCGCCTGTTGTTAGAAACTTGTCTGAAGTCAGTTTGAAGCCAGCCACCAGCTCTATCTACTGGATACTTACAACACTTCAACCACATCACAGCTCCTACTTGACTAACAAGGGAAGGTGATTTTCCTTCACTACAACTGACAGAGTTCACAGCTTCTGCAAGTAGAGATATCTAAGTCCTACCTATGCTGTCACAGGAAATTTCTGAGTAGCCATGCTAAGCAGGATAGTGACAACTATGAAGCTACTCGGCCATCTCAGTCATAAATCAAAATACTCATGTAAACTAGACTTTAGTCTCAAAATGTGTTTCTTGCCTAAATATTTAAACACATAAATAACCTCCAGCCATTCCAGCTTGTCATTTTAAGCTTTCTGACATTTATTGTTTGCAAGAAAAGAAAGGTCAGACTTATCAAATCTGCATTTATGCTTCCATGACATTTTTCTCCAACCAAATCTTTCTGAATTAAAGAAGCAAGAAAAATGTGGCACATTTCATAAAGGACCTTTCTCAGCCCAGCACTGCAGTCTCAGCAACCATGTTGAGCTCAGAAGTGGCTTCCCAGGAAACAGATGCTGTTGCTCAGTGGATAAAAGAGATCTGGAAAGCAGGCAACCTGAATTGGTGTTGGCTATTAGGTAAATCACTTGTGCCAAAAAACATAGATCTCCTAGTCTCAGTACTCTAGTTCTGAGCAGCCCAAGCAACCAAGAGGATGCTTTGGTGTGAGAATTAGACAGGAAATGTCCAGGCACAGTGTGGAATTTGCTGCCATTTGCGAAGCACTTGGACTCTCAAAACATCATCGCTCCAAGGGAGTTAGCACTGATGTATCCAAAAGGCGCGATCTTCTTTAGTAAAACAAGGCTCACTTAGTCTGGAACATTGTAAGTACTAAATCCTGCCAGTCTCCCTTCAACTCTTCTACTTCTTTTGGCTAATTCACAAACATTGTCACAAATACACATTTTATTTCCTATCATGCAATGTTTGGGTGAGATGTGCTGTGAACCAAATGACCAGATTACTTCAGGATCCAATTCACTCAAACACTGCAAAACCGCCTTTGATTTTGAAGAATGTCCCTGCTTTTGTATAATAAAGCACTTAAGTTTCCCTGTGAACTTCTTTACTGTAGGTATTTATTCCCTGTTTTTAAGGATGTGAAAATAAAAGCACAGCAAGTTTAGAGAAAACATATTTTTTCAATGTGCCATAAATGTTCATTCAAACATAATAAATTGTTACTTGTGCCCCTTTTGGTGTTTGTTTATGGCTATTTTACTGAACATGCTTATGAATAAGAACATTCATAAGAACAATGAGCCTAAAAGTAAACAAAATTTGCAGAAAACAGACCTAGAAATCATAAACACATTGTGCATAATCCTGGCTTCCAGTGAGGATCAGCAACACCACATAACTCTGGGAAAACAAAAGCATGTGATCACATCACACTTTAGTTGAACCACTCAAAGACTGAGCATAATTTCTAACATTATCTGTCAAATAATCAGTGGCAAATTTGAAAATCCTGGTGGCTTTACTGTGAAAGCCTCATGGCTTTGCAAGGCAAATTTTTGTGGTCAACGTGGAAACAGGGGACAAGGCATCATGAGTCTAAAGAGTCATAAGCTATGAGTTTTCTCAAGTTTTCTTAGCGCTGAAGGAGTAGGAAAGTGACTTGGACAGGAACAGGCAGGACAGCAGCAAGATCAGAGATCATACTGCCCACAAAGCCAGGCAAGCCCCATCACTAGACAGCTGGTTTCCTCTTCAGGAAGCATTTCCAGTTCAAGAAGAGGCCCTGTGAACTAAATCCACATTGCTGGAGAGCACCAATGACTGGAGGTCTAGAGGGAAGGTCTAACATACCTAGCAGGGCAGGAAAGTCTGGGAAGGATGCTTCTAAGCATGCTCATGGCTCACTGCTTCAGCAGCTGGTAATCCACATGCAGCCCACTGGTACCACTGACAACCCAAGGGTAGAACAGGAAAGCCTTGATTTGCACGAGTTCATGTCTAGAGTAAACTCAAGTGCAACTCACGCTATCCTTAAGCTTTGGACTGGCAAAGCTGGCCTGACAGATGAGGCAAAGCACAGAACCCCAGCAAGGAGAAAAGCCACTCGCACTACAGCAAAAACCTTTCAGAAGCCTGATGGCAGTGCCTCAGTCTTATCCACCAAGTTCTGCCACTGCTTTATCAGAAGAGCAAGATCAGATCTCAGGTGTGGCACACAGTTGAAGGTGAGAGAAAACCAGAGCAACTGCAAAATGACCAATATATCTTATCAGTTTTCTGCTCAGTATGACACAACTCCAAACGCTATCCTTTAAAGGCAGCAAAACAAAACCAAAATATAATGAAAAACATAACTAAGAGACCTTGATTAAATGCTAGTACCTCTAAAATACACAGAAATAATTCTGTGGACTTCACAGTCAGATTTCAGCTTGGAGCTCTGATTTTCATTTACAAAATGTCCACTTTCAAAACCACATTTTTATCTAGTCTGAGGTTCTTTCTAATCTTTAGGCAAAGGGTTCCTCCTGCAAATGAGTTCAGGTGTAGTAGCAGTCCCCTAAAGATGTAAAGCCTAATTGCCTCAGCATTATAATAGCATTGGTATATAGTGAATGCAGACAGTTTCAGGGAGAATACATGTGGCAAGTTAATAAAATTTTAGATGAAGGCCACAGTGCAGGAGTAATATTTCGCCTAGCCAGAGGATGAAAAGTTATGCATTGCTATTTAAAAAATATAATTGGAATGTTAAATCTATTTCATGAATGAAAATACATTGACCTTTAGAAGGAAGAATGACTCATTTGAAACCCTGTATGCCCCTTCTTAACATATGCTTCCCACCTTTGCATATGTAAGTAGCAATTAGTTTTCATGGGAAGTTATTTTATGGCCATTTCAGCTTATTAAATTTCCTGGGTAAACTCACAAGAAACCTATTTAGCAACATTTGTGGCTCAGGTGCCCCACGGTGAGAGAACTGGTTACCGCTGAGGTTAACATGAAAAAAAAAAATCCAAATACCACTGCAGGGTAAGGGTGGAAGGGCTCTTGGATTATTTCCCCCAAGAAAGCTCAATAACCTGTCCAAAGTACACTGCTACAGAGACCCTCTGTGGTTCAACACTATGCAGCAAATCCTGTAAGACCACAACTAAAGTTGTCCTGGAAATCTCCTGACAGTAATGTTCACACTGGCTGTTCAGTTCCCCGTGGCAATGTGCTGGTTTTCATTAACTTCTTTTGGGAAAGGTTTCCTTAACATGAAAGCAGAGTTTCCCGTCAAAACCATAGACAATGAGAGCTAAGTCAACAGCAACCTGGTAGCTGAGAGGTTCACCTCAAATACAGGAGATGTGCAGCGCTGCACTCTTGTCCAAGCTTTTCTCCCTTCCTCTGCATTTCTTGCTGTGTGTCTTTCTTACAGAAAAGATTCCATTTAATTTCAATTTTTGTCCCAGAGAAGCACTGGGAGAAGGCTAAGAAGACAGTATTAGGTCTGAAAGTGTTTCCAAGAGAGGAAAACTCTTTTGTACCAAATTTTGAGAAGGCCAAGCTGACACAGAAATGGTAGATGGGCTGAGGACTACAGCTTCTCTAAATGGAAGCTGCTTCTTGCAGGATGCTCTGTTCCCACAAGGATGAGTGTGAGAGAAATCTGGCATCAAGAATATTTGCAGGAGAGCCCTGAAGAAATTCCTGTGAACTTTATGGCTTGTTTGCTAAACAACAGCTGCCCACAAGTACATCCTTTACAAATTGTTCAGTAACAGACTGAGACAAAGTGCTTTACACTTTGTACAAACATGCTGTTAAAAAAGGGAAAGGTTCACTCTGGTTAAATTTATCTTTGAGCCAGCAAATGAGAGTGTAAGTTAAAGAGAATACGGCATCATTTACAGGACTCTGTTGTCACCTCTAAGGTCAATGGAAATTCATCCCCTTGCCATTTTTTCTCATCCTAAAATATAATTCATTCTCCATTCATACAGAGGATAATGTGGGGAAAATAATTTAGCAAGGTAATTATACTTTTTTCTGGGAAGTACTGCATCTTTTCTGCAAGTACCCTGGACATCTCCAACAGACAAAAGAAAAAAAAAAAGCTCCCTATTCGAATATAAGTGAAGCAGGTTTCCATTGTTGGTGGGAGGATTGTGTTGTTTGAAATCCATTTCCAATTAGCTGAAGCAGTGAAGGAAAGGCTCAGTTGCCTTAGGAAGGGCTTTAGTTAAGCCCCGTGCACATCAGCTGCAATGGTGTCAATAACTGCTGGGGTCTGACAGGCTGGTGGATGCTGTTCATGCTGTTATCACTGTGTCAGCACATCCTGCTGTCGGCAGGGCTACACAGCACAAATTTAGGGCTGGCAGTGACACATGGTGTTCACACAGGCAGCACCTTAGCAAAGCAGGAGGAATGGATTTCCTAATGTTGTTAAACAAACCCACATTACAAAAGCAGGGCAAAGCCACGAACAGCGTAACTATGCTAAGGTGTCACTGCTGAAAAAGCAGAGGTGCAATTCAGAAAGAGACCAGGATTCTTACAGGAGATTATGGACAGCTGCAAGCAGAAATTACCACTTTTATATAGGTGAAGGAAGTCCATACTCCTTCCCTCTGCTCCTCCTTTTCCTGCATCCTCTGTGATTGACTTTGCATGACTGTGTTGCAGTAAGAACAGCAGAGCTTTCTCACCAACATGATTTTACAGGGGCAGAGCTTCCTACTGATCTGGAAAAACATGCATTTCTTCTCAACAGTGAGAGAGACAACAGACAAAGCCTGTGAGTTTTACCAGCTTTGGTTAAAGCTCCATCTGCATTGTATTCACATCAGAGGACCTGTTACTTCTTATGTATACCCTTCCTCAGGTTAAAAACACACCTTCATCCTCTAAGAAGACAAACGCATGTCCTCCAGTTCCATCATCGCTCTAAGTACCTGAGTAAAGATGGCACTCAAAACTAAGGCTTCACTGCCCGAGGAGATCTGTAAATCAAAACAGGTGCTAATCACAACAAATTCCCTGAACAGAAAGACGAGGAGACAGTAGCTTTTGGTGTCTTTAATTTTTATTATTCTTTCTGAACGGCAACGTAGCAAAGCAAGACCTACTGGAAGGTGGGGGGTGTTGGCCTCACCTAGCCACCTTGTGGTGGACAGCACCTCTTGTGTTATCCCTCCCAGATCCAACAGAGGAAGAGCTAACCTGGGTACCTCACTTCGGCCACAGCTGCAGGACTCACACACAGCCTACCCTGACAGTCAGCTCTGGTTTTCGTTTCAGGCAGCAAGGGAAGAGATGGGTTCCATTTGTAGTTCTTCACATGGCTGTCCCATCTTTTCAGATGAGCATCAAAAATCAGTTGCTCCAACTCTGTATTCAAAGCTCAGCAGTGATTTCTCTCTCCTCTTGTGAATTTACTTAAGTGTGTTCTGTGGTCCATTAAGTAGGTGGCTACTCAGGGACACACCATTGACTTCTACAGAGCTTCATGAAAGGTACCTGACTTAACTCACTGTGACAAATTATTTGGACCTGCAGTCCTCTAGGTATTATATTCTTCTAGTAGGAAAGGCTGAATCACACCTTCTGTTAAAGATACACGCACAGAATGGAAATTTCTCTTGATCACTGGCCCAAAACAGAGTCCTGATTTGAGATAGAGGAGCTGCCCCAAACCCTGGCTGCCAATCACCGCCCACCAGAATCAAAATTCTAAGCCAGGTTCCCTCTTCACACAAGTACCAGTGCTGCATGAGCCTCCTCAGATGTACAACTTCTTGTACAGCTGACACAGTGCAGTTCACTAAGGATCCTTTGGGGTTTTAAAATGTCAATCAGCCCTTATCTTTTATGTTTAAAGAGGAGTAATAATATTATCAACAGCCAGTAATAGTAGTATTAATGTACAAAACTGAGAGCCAGACCCAGCTCTGGAGATGTTTGTGCTGTCCCCTGGTCTGCTTGCATATAACCTTGAAAACACTTGCAGCACTTTGAGGAAGCATCCCTTTTAAGGATGATATTTTTTAAGTTTCAAAGAGCCTGATCTTGCTGTCCTTCGACTAATGACACGTTAACCTTCTAGGTCTTGCTTGCGGCTTTCTAGCACATAGGAACTCCTGGCGTTTCGTAAAAATCCCTCATCACTTTCAAAACAGTCCTCCTGGCCCCACCAAAGCTCCTCGATACATTTCGCACCGGTAAAGCGCAGCCTTTAAGGACGAGCCGCGAGGGGAAGGCGCGACTGCTCGGGGGAGCTGCGCTGCCCGCATCGGCGGGGCTGCCAGTGACCGGGACGGAGCGGGGCGCTGGGCGCACGTCCCGGCGGGGAGGGCGCACGGCACCGCCGGGACGCGGCGGGGGCAGCGCGGGAGCGGGCGCGGGGCGC
>VWYO01016096.1:109384-156425 GCA_013400275.1 Rhadina sibilatrix | reverse complement strand
AAAAAAAAGAGAGAGAGAGAGGATTCATGGATTGAGATAGATACCATTCAAGAGGAAAGGCAAACCAGCAAAGCAAAAGAAATCACTCATTCCTTCCCATAAACAGATCAATGCCCAGCCTTTGTCTAAACAATTTCCAGCTTGGAAGATACCTCTCTTTTCCTGCTTCTTCTTGCTTTGCTTTTATTGATGAGGGTGACTTTGTGTGGCGTGAAATATCCCTTTGGTCATTTTGGGTCATTTGTGCATGCTGTGTCCTCTACCAGCCCTTTGCTCACTCCTATTCTCAGGACAGAGAGATTGAATGAAAAATGACACTAAGTAACTCTTAATGGCTTCCAAAGTTGAGTCATGGTGAAGGGACTAAATACTCTGAGCTCCCAAAAGCTGGAAAAAGCCATATTCGCCATCTATATATGGTCACCAAGTTGGTGGACAAATGTGCATGGATGTAAAATGTCTCCATGTCTGCAAGCTGGACAAACCACCTGAATCAACATGTCTTAATGTTATGTGGGAGACTCTGCGTGTGTATTCTGAAATAAAACGACCTTCCTCTTATGTTGTGCTTTGCAAAATAATATCCTACACAAAGACTGAAATTATTTTAGTCAAAATATGATGCTCAATAACAATTGATGCTGCACTTCCAAATTGCAAGCAAAAAACTAAACAGGAACAGAAATTTTCTATTGCAAAGGTTTTCCAGAGTACATGCCCCTTTTATGAAACTTATAGCTTGTGTAGGTCATTTGATTTTAAAAAAATAGAAGAGATACCATTCTGTATTGTGAGATTAAAAAGCAATTAAGATATTTATCATAATTCCCCATATTCTCCTGTGAGTGCCAAAGCAATGCTTCTCCATTGCCTTCACCTCCACAGCAATTATCAGTTTGATACTTCTCCCTTGGGCAGAAGGTAAAATTGCATTTCCAAATTTCCTGATCAAGAAACTGAATAGTTATTTCATGGGTTTTTTTTCCTTCCTGCAAAATATTCATCCTGTTTTCAATAACAACAGTTTTTAGTAAGTAATTATTTTAATTTTTATTTTAGTCTAGCCATGATGCTATCAGCAGGGCTGAACCCAAATGGTTTTTAAGTTAGATATGTCTTCAACTACTTGAAGAAATACAGCCATAACAACTATAACCGGAACAGTTTCTTCCTGTTCAGTTCTTAGACTTTTCAGGAAACAAATATTCATGCACATTTAGTGGGAGACAATATATTCATATTCTGGAACCTACATGGGAAGTCAGATTTATTTAATCAAAGCAGGAAAAGATATCCTGAAGTAATAAAATTTCTTTTTGAAAGAAATTGATACAAATACTCTACATCTTAGTATATGCAGATAAAGTAGATATAAATTATAAGTATCATGGTAACAACACTCAACCCCCCCACAAAGTTAATATTGCAAACTGAACTTTTAAACTGAGGAAGAAAAATGCAACAGAGCTTTAATTTATCTAAGATAGCTTCTCACATATATGATAAGATTTTTGGTCAGAGTTCACTTGTATTATATCTTTTTTATGAAATATGATGAATGTATTTCCACAGAACAAACGTGGAATCTCCATTTCTGATACTTGTCTTTTACTGTCTCATCTCAGCCCAGAAACCAGAACTGATGAAAAATTTACCTGGCCGCTCAGGATAATAATGTGATTAGTTACCCATAAAAAGAATTTACAAGCAATTTCATATTTCATGGCATCTATAAAATACTACAATAAAATAACTTCAGAGAAAATTTACCAGTAGGATCAACAGTCTTCTCATGTTTTATGTCAGGAGTATTGCCCTCTTTATATTCAAAATATTGCTATAGATTGCAATTATAGCAAACAGATCTTTCCAAATACCCATCTTTTACCCATCATTCACTTCTTTGAATGAAATCAAGGATTTGTTACTACCCTAAATAAAATATTAGCTACCTAAGCAAGCTATAATTTTTATGTTATTAGTGTTCCAATTAAGCTATACTGCTCTAAATTAATTAATACAGACACGTTGTTACCACATTTAAAATTAATAGACAAGAAAATGTACCAGTATCTTCATCTTTACTTCAATCTTATTGTCACCCTTTCAGTGTCCTCTGATAAGATGGACATTGTCTTCCTTGTGTAGAAAGGAGATGATTCCTATGTTATGAAGGGTCCCAAGTCTACACAAGGAGTTTGATATTGGAGAGGAGGATCACTTCACCCTCGTTCTTATAGTCTGACTGGGGATATTTTAACAAGTGTTCTCACTCCAGCCTTCTTGATGGCCATTGGTATCCAGGTAAAGTTCAAAGGTTGTCCATAAGTGTCCCCCAGCCTCAAGAGACATTGAGGTTATCAGTTGCTACAGTATGACCATTTTGCTTGGCCAGGCCTTTATTCTGTGTAGCATTCCTTGAACTGAAGGTGAAGCAGGATGGGAAACAGTTATTTCAGTGGTAGATGGTTGTTAACAGCAAGGTAAAACATACCTTGTCCAAAGTGAGCTTTAACTAGTCCTGAGACCCTTCTTAGTAAAATCAATATGAAGCCTATTTTTCTGCAATAAAAAACAAATACATAAGTAATATCTCACAAGTTATGAGCCCATGAAAAATAGTCTACATAATTCTTCACACCTGGACTCAATCTGGAATAAGAACAGCAGTTTTCTTGGTGAAGAAGCCTGATATGGAGCAGAGGACTTGAATCAGAACCTCTGATATATTGACAGCAAGGATGCTAATCAATCTGAACTGCTTGGTTTAGTGACAATTTGTCCTTGACTACAAGAACAATGTATACATTTTGTCTATCTTAAAAAAAAATATTTCAAAAGCTGGAATCTCAAAATATTTAAACTGATATTTACAGAAGAAGGAAAACATTTATTTTTAATGCAAAACTGCTCCTTGTTAATTATCAAGTCCTTTTCTTCACAACATGTGGGGACTAAAGTAATTGTAACATAAAAAAAAGAAATCCTTGCCATTTACCTTTAGTCAGAAAAGGTAAATAATAATTTGGTGGAAAATTAATTATATATTACATACAGTCAGACAGAATGATAGCTAAATTCTAACAAAATTGTAACTTAAACAGTTGGGAAGAAAATCCGAAGCTAAGAAACTCAGATCAAGATTATCAAGATTCAGAAACATATGTAATTTTTCCAGGTGTTACAAATAACACTACAAAACCTCATACTTTCTTCATCACCGTATATCAAGCTTCTTTGACATTTTTATAGGCTGAGATTCCTAATATCCTAGTTTGGTAATCACTGTCACTTACAGTAGCAGATGTTTGATTTGAGGAGGCAATTTGTTAAATTCTGAGTAGCAAATTACAGTCATACCGTACAGCTTGTCAAATGATTAGTATAATCATATACTTATTCTTAGATGTTTCAGTTTTGGAAGAGGTGAAATGTTTTGAAAATCTATTTTTTAACATGGACAGGTAAAGCTGTAACAGCATAATGAACAGATCAAACATTTTCAAGTTATTAGTAATCAATTAATTTCCTAGTCAACATAATCATGCAAACATTTCTGAACCTTAGAGTGAAATACCTCAAGAGCGTATATTTATTGCAGGAATGTTGTTAAAAATCCCAGGTATTTCTGGAAACAAGCTTTATGAAACATATGAGTAACTAAAAATAACCGAATAACTATTTTCTTTAATAGAATAACTGAAGATAAAAATACACATGTAAAAGTATGAAATATGTCTGCCCAAATATATCTTTTTTTGCAGGTAAAAGACAAGAGGGCTAAGAGGTACCTATGCGTCAGTTTTGTAGACACCAGTTAATCATCTAAATACTTTCTTAAAAGAGTTTCATGGACACATTTCATGTAGTTCTAGCAGCTAATTCCTAAAAGTATAGAATGCATATTTCTCATCTAGAAATAATATTTCTTTCTCTCTAGAACCTGTAGGATTTCAGCCTTTCTTAGAACATTAGTGACACAGAAATAGGAAAAAAAAAATCTTTGAGATCATTAGAGATCTTTTGAATTTCCTGGCAATGCCAGCTTTGCTAATTGCATTATTTTTAAAAAGAACAGGGGAAAATAAGTGCAAATGCACTAAAAGAAGCACTGCTAATCTTCACTCAGAGAAATAAATAAATATGACATCATTATTGCCTTTATCTTAGAATACTATTTCCTTTCAAAGTCATAACTTCATGTCTTATGCATTTCCTTCAAATATATGCACACATTAGAAGGAGAGGCATAGAAAGAAGTAAGATTGTGAGAATAGATTTCTTAAAAGTAGTGTCTTATAAAACTAATTTTAAAACCATAAAAATAATTAAGATTTTATACTTGATTCTTCATCTGGTTCATGTTCCCATGATGTCTACAATCAATTACTCTGAACATGAGAGCAACTTATCTCAGGCACCTATTATTAAAATTATTGTACTCTAACTAAAACATGACTTACAAATAAAAAGTTTATTTCTAATTTTATTTAAAGAAGATAAAAAGCCTAACAACCCCCCCTCCACATATAATTCAACTCATATATATGACTTTCAGAGAAATAGAAGTAAAATTAAAATCTGATGATAATTATGAAGCAGAGGGATAAGTTCATCTACAAATTTAATAATCAGTTGCCTTGTCAAGCCAAGGAAATAAAAACAGCATTGAAAATTGAAGAGCATGATGCATCTTGCAAAGAAATGAGAACAAATATTAAGAAAATGTATTGAATACAAGACAAAACAATTAACATTTCATTCTACAAAGAAAAAAAAAATTACTTAAGAAATCAATTGTACAGCTCTTGAGACAAATGCATATTGTGACATATTCAGCTTTCAAGTTCTGCACTTCTAGTCAGAATTTCACCAGAACATTCAGAAACAGGAGACTTTGTGAACATTCTGTATATCATAATCTTCAAAAATTTTCTCTTTGTAACCTGTTCTGGAAGTTTACAGAAAGCTTGTGCATCTACACCATAGAAAAAACTACAAAACAACATTTAATTACTAGATATAAGATCAATTTTAAACAAAAACTATGTTTCATCCTAAATTTACACTTCTCATAAGCGGATAAAGCATTCTCAGCTTTCACAAAAAAGTAAAGAAAATCATTCATGATCAAAGACTTAATCTCTCCTCATCATCTGGAATAATGAACACAAGCTGTCAAGAACTGAAAAAAACATCCCAAAATCCCTCTTATCATCTGTTTTGCAAACTTCCAAATATGTTCAAACTGTTTTGTTCTATTTTGTTTTGCTATTATGCATTATATAAGAAAAACAACAGCAACAATAACAACAACAGAAAAACAGTAAAAAACTTTGTTATGTATGTATTGAAATTTCCTTTTTGAATAGTGGCAGAGTACATATTGAGACATTCCACAAATCCTCGCTTGATTTTTTTCCCAAAAGAGAAATATCCAGTTAAAGGGATTTTTTTCTTTGTCATATCTTGGGGATATCATGATTGCCAAACTCATGTAGGCTATTTATTTTTTATGCTATTATATAGCACAATTAACTCATGTGTTTGTTGTGTTTTATTAATTTCTGGTGTTTTTTGATATTTAAAACCTCACCTGCTTCACTTCCTTCCATTATGAATTTTTTTCCCAAAGGTCACATAGCATGAAAGTCCTAATGGATACTTTTGCAAAGTGTTTATTCTTTTAAACATTTCATTTTTCCTTAGGATAATAATGAAAACCTTTTGAAAACACAAATAAGTAAATTAACATAATAAATACAATTATAGATAAAGCTCTTAAATTAGTAGTGGACATGCCTCATCTGTTAAAAGTTTTGCTGAATTACAACTTTTAATTAAAAATATTTAAAATGGCCCAGAATTTCTCAGCATTTTCTTTCACATTTGGGCATTTACAGATGTAGTGTGCATCACAAACAAATGTGTCTATTCGGTGATGGCACAATTAGTTTATAGCGGACATCTGTATACAAACACCTGCCTTCCTGTATGGTCTTCTATGCATTATTCTACCAGTCTATGACTTCGCATGTGAATGTCAGTGAGGACAGATGACTGCATGCCAAACTGTGAATTAAAAAAGCATTTTATCTGACTACTGATTGAGTAATATTTAACACATTCGTATTTACATAATGCACTCCTAAACAAAAAGATGCACTTCAATTGTCAGAGATTTGGAGTTCTCAAGACATTCACTAGTAAAGCAGAGCTGTCATGAGAAGAATATTAACAAATTAAACAATATAGGCAAATTATCAGAATTTTTGTCCTTGCTTAACATTAATATTGGTTTTTTTCTGATTACACATTAATGAACCTTTCTTGGTATTATTATCTATTTATTTCTCTACTATTATTCTTACCTCATCTATGCACCTTTTCCTAAAACATTTTTCCAATTCTGTATTCTCAACCTCTCTCTCCCTCTCTCTCAATTTTTTTTGTTTTGCTTCTTATTTATTTTAATTTTTAACTCACACACCGCAATCCAAGGGAAAAGAGCAGGGTGACATCTGGTTGTGTGTCAAATATGCTATTTAGTGACAGTGAAGAAAGAAAAATATATGTTTCTAAAGATACTGTAGATTCCCAAATTATTTCTAGTGCACAGAGATGCTGTCTTCAAGTGAATGTCTTCTACTGAAGAGTAGAACCACAGAAACTTAAAATCTAGATAAGCTCAGTATGATTGCCCAAATTAATGGGGAAAAGGATCATATAAAGTGACTGAGCAGAAATCTACACCAACAGAAAAAAACGCCAAAAAACAAAAACAAAAACTGAAAACAAGAATAAGAACAAAAACAAAATAAAAACAAAACAACAACAACAACACAAAAAATCCAACACAAAACAGAACAACAAACAAAAACAAACAAACAAAAAAACCCCCACAGAAATAAAACACCAAAAAATCCACCTCCACCAGTATTGGAAGTCAGGATAATTTAGGCGGTTATACTTTGGGAGAATACTTTGTACCCCTTTTCAATCTTCTTCACTTCATTTGTACTAACAGTTGCTCTTCAAAATACGTTGTCAGCCAACACAGATGCAGTCCAGTCATTTGTACGCCCTTAAATTTTCAGGAAGGTCATAGAACTGTAACTAGTGTTCCAAGCTGGTTTTGTCAGAAGCATAGTTTTCTGTGTTGATTAGTCACATTATTAGGATCTTTTGGAAACCTTTGGTCTTAATGTAGGACCCTTCCAGATACAGGGGTAATAAGAGATTTAGAAATGGCATGCTACTTTCCTACTCCGTGTATTCCTTACAGGTTTTCAAAATTATTACCAGTGACTTTGATCACCTTAAAACTCACCAGATATAATACTAATAATGCTGGTCTGCTTTGGTATTAAAACTGCAATTTAGAAATTTCCATGTTCAGAATACAGAAATTCTCAGTTTATTGAAGGAAGGAAATCTTGTGATTATATGTTCCTCTTCAGTTCCAAGAAATTAGACTCAGAGAGTTTGTACTGAATAAAATACACAAAGAAAATTGGTAGATTATTGCAATACAATGGAAATAATTGTATTATTTTCCCTTAAATCAAAAGAAACTCAGCTTCCTCAACACCATGACTTCGACTGATAACAATTCTCCCACCTTGTAGTATGATCCAGAGGTTTCCTGAGAGTGCGTTCTATCCCATTGTCCAGCTCACAAATAAAAATGTTAACCAGTATGAGTCTCTGAGGGTGTTTAATAATTTATCATCAATAGGGTTCTATACCACTAATCAGAATTATATGAGCAAAAAATATTTAGCCAGTTCCACACTTAGACCAAATAGATAAATTCTTTATGTGCTTATACAAAGTTATGGGGAGAGTTAAGAGTTTTTCCTAGCCAAATCCCTCAAAGATATGCTATGCTGTATTCCTCTGGGGAAACAATTTTTCCCCAAAACCCCCTAAAGCCTGTAACCATTTAGTTTGACCCTTATCTCAAACGTATTGGCTCAGTGTCAGCTATCTATCCTGGGACAGAGAGTCTAGATAAACCCGCGCTCCTTCCTCTTTCACTCTCTTTTTCCTGGAACCCTTCAAGAATAAAGCCTTGAAATAATCCTGAGGTAAGAGCCTCTTCTGAATCTTTTATCCTATCCCCTGAGATATTTCCCCCAAAGTCTCTCCAAGACACTGAGATAGCACAGGAGCCCAGGGGGGCAGGCAGGGGGGAGTATTTCAATGCTACTCTGAATACACCCTTGCTCACCAGCCACGTGAAAGTTCCCTATAAAAATTTTAGCAGTGATAATTACAGGTAAATTCTGCGCCTAGCTAATTTGATAATTTACTACCAAGATAAGGAATATAGCAGAGAGATGGATCTGATAACCTTCATACTTTTCCATAGTTTATTTAAATTACTAATTTACCACAAAGAAAATTAGTATTCCACCAGCAGTAAATATTCAGGTATTTGTCTGTTCAGGAAAAATCCCAGACATCAGATCTTGAAAGCAGGGAGATATTCTCAGAATATCTGGTACAGGCCTACCACAGTGCCAACTGCAACCCAAACATGCAGTGTGCTACAGACAAATATGGCATGTCAGAGAGAACCTGAGCAATGATCCTTGTCAGGGCTGATGAATCAAGAGATGACTGAAGAACAATATCTGCAAATGCTTGAGAGGTGTAGCAGGTTATCAATCTATTTGTTTGGCAGCCTTTGCTGATATCTGGCTTTGAAGCCCACTCAATCATACAACACTGTCAAGCAGCTGTACAACGAGTGAGGGAGGGAGGCCAGATGTGTCAGATGCCTGCCCAAAGCTTTATGTGGAGCACTGTGTCTCCTCTTCCACATGGAGGCTGTGCTATTTCCATTCACTGGTGTGGTGATTGGGACAGGTCTCAGATAATTATATCTGTGTGTGTATGTATGTGGTTGTAATACTTTCACAGCTTTTCTCTTGCTTGGTCCACTTTATAAATTGAGTTTAGTAGTACCACATTTTTTGGTGTCCCTTCTTCCCCCATGTCAGTATAAAATATCACTCCTATTCCTACTGTCCTGCCTTCAGCTTCTGGGAGTTGCTGTATACTACTGCAATAAATAAGACAGCACTTCAGTTAATTTAAGATGAAACTAGAACTCCTAATGAAATGTTGTCCTATTATCGATTTCATTTAGGCTTAGAGACAATTTATAACTGCCGTATAAATGAGTTATACAAATTCCTGGGTTTCTCTGGATAGCTGGAAGCATGGTGTATCTTCCATTTCTTCAAGATCATTCCAGTCAAGTTAGGAATGCAGTCTCTCATTGTGTTGGCATTGTTTTGCTCTAGCAGTCCAAGAAGATTAAGAATTAATAGACATCTCCCACAGATGACCTTTATTTTTATTAACAAATGTAAATGAAGCAGGGTATTGGACTTGTTCATCCTCAGGTCACTTCAGTTATGTCCTCAAATATTCATGATTAAGATGAAAATAGGCTTACATGTGGTAGCATCAACAGGGCACTTTCAGTTGGATAATCTGATCAGCTGTATGAATTAGGCCACGAGATTTCCCTGGATTCACTCACAATAACTGTGAATAAACTATTTTCATGTCAATTTGGAGTTACTGGTGATTTGAGAAGATATTTGACAATGAGCAAGGAAGATATGATCATTTTCAAGAAGGAGAAGAAGGAGGATTTTGAAAACTAAAAATTGGTCAGTTTATTTTAAATTAACAAAATATTCTGGAAAATATATTCAGACATTTCAAGGACAAAAAGGTGCTTAGGAGAAGTCAAAATGGATTTACCAAAGGCAAGCTGTGCTAGACCAAGTGGATTTCCTTCAATGGTGAAACAAGTGGTTTAGTGGATAAGGAAAGAAAAGTAGGTATTTTCAACTTTGACTTTACCCAGACTTTTGATATGAGCACCCATCCTTACATCATCCCTGGAGACATACTGACAAGAGATGTCCTGGACAGATGGACTAATAACTGAAGTGTGGAACTGGCTAAATATTTTTTGCTCATATAATTCTGATTAGTGGTATAGAACCCTATTGATGATAAATTATTAAACACCCTCAGAGACTCATACTGGTTAACATTTTTATTTGTGAGCTGGACAATGGGATAGAACGCACTCTCAGGAAACCTCTGGATCATACTACAAGGTGGGAGAATTGTTATCAGTCGAAGTCATGGTGTTGAGGAAGCTGAGTTTCTTCTGATTTAAGGGAAAATTTTACTCACCTACCTGATAGGAGGTAATTTTCAGGTGCACAGGGAATGGACTAGAAGTAAGAAACTCAATTGGCATCAATCTAATTAGACAGAAGGGGAAAGAAAATATCACATACTTGATTAGCCAAGTATTGCCAAGGGAGGCCGTAGATATTCTTTCTGTGGAAATACTTTAAATTTTACCTTAATCAACCTCATATAATATCTAAGCCACCCCTGCTTTGATCAGAATATCAGTGATGTTCCAAATGACCTGCAGATGTTTCTGTCTACCTAAATTATTTTTTGATTCTGTGATGGTTTTATATAAAACAATTTGAAGGGACAAGGAAAGTTGCTTTAATTTTTTTTACCATTACCAATCTATCACAACATATGGGAAATTATAACCAAATAAAGCAGCCTTTCTTGTAATTTCATGTTATTAGATTTCTCTTCTTGCTTCCACTGCCAATAGAAACTAAACCACAGTCAAATTTCTGCTTTCCACATAGTACAATCTGTGCTAAGACTTTTCTTTCAGAAGTTAAATGAAGGTACATTCTTGCATGTGTCATTAATTGTCTGTTCACCTTCTCTACTACCTTCACTATTCTAATGGCTTTTTCTCCTGAATCCTTCTCAAAGTTTTGTAGTGGAGGCACAAAAACCAGGCAAAATAATTGAGTGAAGATATATGAGTTACAATATCTGTCTCAAGAACCTTTTGGGTATTTTAATCCGATTGAAATGTCATTAAATACAGTCACTAGGACTGTTCTGTTGTGCCTCTTCGAGTAAAATACCAATCAGCTAGCCAAGATTTCACAGCAGGACAGAATGTTTAGTCATTGAGTTATTATTATTCCTAGAGCTGATATCTTCTTCCACAAGCAACATCACTTGAAATATTAGTAATGAATAATCTGCTTTTTAAAATAATTGTTAATATTTGCACATTAGAGTAGCTGCTTTCTGACAAATGAACAACATTTATCTAAGCTTTGACAGAGTGCTTTACATGTGTGTGTGATTTCCATAGTGTGAAAGAACAAGAAGAGACAAAGGGAAGGAAATTACACTCTGCAGGTTCAGTGAGATTGAAGGGAAAATCTATGAAAAAAGACCTAACCTCATGGTTTTCAGTTCCTAGTTGTATTTCTCAGACCCTTTCTTCCCACATTGAGAGCCTCAGAGGTGTGTAATGCTACATGAAGAGAGAAGGCAGTTTTTGAAGTGATAATCAGTATTGCCAAGACATGACACCATCCTTAGGATAAAAAGAATCAGAAATAGTGTTTAGCAAAATACCCATCGTATCTATACTGGTCCTGCAGCTCAGCCAACTCTACACAGTCTCAAAAAGCTATCAGGATTTTAGCACGCCACAAGTAGAGGCTTTTTACTGAAACTTCTCTAGCTCTACAAGACTACTTCTTATGCTTGTTTTCATGTCACTTCATAATTTTTCTGCCATCATCATGTGTGCATTTTTTCAGCCAGCTAACCTCTTTTTCACCATTCATAGTGTTTGAAAACCATTTTTTAAAACTTTTTAATATCAAGGAGTTATAGGAAGCAATACTAGTTTTTGGAACACTTTTTTTTGAAGACTTGCTGTGATTTGGCAAGATAATATGTTTTAGCATTTCTTGAAGTGATTCATGAAAGTGAATGTTGAAGACACCTTGATCTTTTCAAGAATCCTAGCTTCCCACTTGTCATGTGTTTTCACACCCAGGAACCTGTTTCTAAGATGCATATGAGAGCCCACACATGGCTGTACATATTATCATCTCTTTTGAGCTGTATCTTTTAATCTAGGAGTTGCACTCATTCATTTATGTAATGCTCCATGGTCAAGCTATTCCTTCAGACTTCTAAGGTGGATGATGTGATTATATCTCATCATATATTTCTCCACAAGATATTTTGTTGTAAGTGTGTTCTTTTACTGACCGAAACAAGTTCTTACACTTGTTCTGGGATGTAGTTCCTTTTTTTTTTTTTTTTCTTTCCAAAATTTAAGACTGTCAAGCACTGACTTAGAGGGTCCCATTTAATATCTGAAACCTCTCCCCACTCCCTTCCACCTTGTCAATTTAGATTACTTTGCCATAGTTTGTAGAACACTGATGCTTTAATTGCATTTTGGGATGTGTCAGTTAACATAATATTATTTTTAATTAAACAGGTGTTATTTCAATATTGTTTATAATTTTCCTGTCTAACATATGCTTTATAGTATGAGATTTAATATTTGCTCACAAGGCACATGCAGTTTTTACTGAAATCTCTCATCTCCTTTTTAATGTGCCTTAGAAAATCTGACTACAATTTGATAAATTGTCAAAGACTGATCCAGTCTTTTATCTGTTGGCTGCTCAAACTGGTGTTATCCTACAGCTTAATTCTGTGATTTAAAAATTTCTTAATTTTTATCAAAAAAACGGAGCTTTCTTTCCTGAGTACTTGCCATTCTGCATGCAGTATTCATTTTCCTGAGCAAGCCTGCATGAACTTTGGGGATGCCAGACTGACTCTTAAATCGATGACAGATCATCTTCAAAGCAAGACTCTGCCAGTTGTTTCATCGGTCCCTTTCTGGGCTCAGTTTCATTTTTCCTCCCACTTCTGGGATGGTTGTAGTCCCTTCTGGTGTGGTTTCAGAAGCATATTTGCTGTTATATTATCAAAAAGTTTGTTTTGCTAATAATAAATTTGCTATTTGCGATGTTAAATGTTATATGCTATATGTTATATGTTATATATATCTCATATATTGCTGTTTTTTTGGGTGTTGCTATTATAGATTCTTGCTATAATTGCTTGCTGTTATACTGTTGATCACAACTCCTATTGATTGCTGCAAAGAATTTGTGATAGTTTGATATATACATTCATTTTAGTAATCATAGGTATAATTGCTAATGATTTTTGTGGCAACGCAGTAGAAAAATTTATATAATAAACCCACCATGTCCTTGTGTATTGTAGAATCTTACTCACACTTACTGTTCTTAGTGATCATTCTCTTGATCTTTTATACATTCAAAGGCCAGGCAAACATTTAGGTCATGACAGGCCAGGCTAACATCTGCAAAACATGATAATTAATGACACAGCAGTGCTGGATGATTCACCTTGTTCAAGAGCACACAGGAAAAATTTCATGTCCCTGAAAACCTACCCATCTCCCACTAGCTTGGATATCCTAGTCTATTGTGAACAGTGGCTTTACTAGCAAGTAAGGGAGGGCAATGTTGAATAATACTCTGCTGAGTCAGATCTGGACACCATGGCTTTGTAAAGGCCAGGTCCTACTCTGACCAACCTGATCTCCTTCTATGAGAGGGTGACCTGCCAGCTCCTGGTGAGGATTCTTGTATGAGTTTATACTGTTTTTCCATCTGTACTGTTCATTTTGAAGGTGGTTTTTTTTTTTTTTTTGATAGCTTTGGGACACTTGGAAGGATCACAATATTCTTGAACACAAAATTTCAAAATCTCTTAAGATTTAATCTTTGTCTTAGTACATAGCCCTTTGATCTTTACTTTTTCATGCTGGTATGTGTCTAAAGTCTCATTCTCGTTAATAATCCATGAGCAAAAAGGTAAACCACAGAACTTTTTCATGTAACACAAACAAACATAAAGATGCACATTTGAACCTTACACTCCAGCTTTCTTGGCACATATATAGAAAAAAAACCCAGAACCACAGTCTCTCTTATCATGAGACAGACTTAAAAGTAGGTCAAACTCATTTAATAAATATATTTCTCTCTACTGAATATAAATGGAATCTTGAAGCACACATCAACATTGTGTTGGTTAAATACATTTTAAAACACAGTAAGAAATGCTGGTTTCTGAAAAAAAAATAAACAAAAAACAAAACCCTGAAAAATCACAGTAGTGAAAAAGACAGTGCAAGGCACTTTTTTTTCTGATTTTTTTTCTCTTCTGTGATACATCTACATTACATATTTTTATCATGATGGCAAATTTAAAAAACAAACAAAACAAACCCCAAAATTTGAAAACCAAACCAAAAAAGCAAAACCGAAAATTAGAAAACCCAAAAAACAGAAAATAGTAGTTGCCATAGGCCATATATGAACATTTTTCACAGCATGCACACATATAAATTAATAATTTGTTTTTTTAATTATTTTGGAAAACTATAGCACAGTGTTGGTGTGGGTTCTGTTTTTGTTTGTTTGTTTGTTTTGTTTTTTTTTTTTTTTTTTTTCTGATTGTCCTTTGTTTGGAAAGAGTTCTTTTTTTTTTTTTCTCGTAAGTCTCAGTTAACTGATAAAGAACATTTTTAACTTGTTACAGAAAACATGGTCAAATAAACTTACTTAGAAATAACAGTTCGGATAGGCACATTAGGTACCTCAGCTTTGGATAAAAAATAAACAACCACCATAACTTTCTGACTCTTTTATATGCCTTTTGCATATTATATTGTCAAAGGATCATAGAATCCTAGACTAGTTGCAATAGGATGTGACCTTTAAAGTTGATCTACTTCAACCCCGCTGCAATGAGCAGAGACTCCCTCTCCTAGATCAGATTGTTCAGAGCCCCATCAGACCCAGCTTTAAAGTTTCCAGGGATGGGGCATGTATTACTATTTTGTGCAAAATATTCTAATATTTCACCACCCTCATTGCTAAAAATAATTCTTCCTTATGAACTTGGAAAATTTCCTTTAAATTAATTTGAACTTTGACCCCAAAATAAGTGAGTAGTATGTGATGATAAATTATGTGGCAGTGTATGGCATATTTTCTGTGTAAACATAAGCTGAAAAAAAGCTTTTTACATTATAAGAATAAATATTTATTCATTTAGGGACTTTTTTCACAAGAAATTGATGAAAAATAGTAGTGAATTAAATATCTGTGAAAATTATTTTAGTATAAGACTCAGAAAGTAACTCGTTGTAAGTTTTCCACTCCTGTCACATATTGATTTGTTAATGTTTTTTTTTCAGTTTTATGGCAATACTCAAAACAAAATCAGACCAAATGCAGAGAACACTATAGCAAATCCATTCAGGCTATGAGAATATCAAATATGAATAAAATTTTATTACTTGTCAGAAATATTGCATTCAAGAAACATAGTATAAACAAAAATCAAGCCTGAAGCAATTAAGATTTCTCATTTTTCAACTTTCTCATAAAAGTTATGTTTTTGAGATCAGAGATGAATCAATGCAAAATTCTTTATGGAGTCTGATTTTTCTATTAATTTCTTTAGTAGCAAAATCTGGATTTATATGTAAAAATATTCTAAAAACATTAGGTTAAGTCCATGGTTTGTTGCATGTTATGATTCCACAGCAGCACTGCCACCCCCAAGTTGCTACAGCTGCATGCTGTTTCCTTTGATGTTTTTTTGGCCGATGTTACTACAGTTGCATGTCCCAAAATGTCTTAGTGAATAGGTGAAGAATTCTTAGGTGATAAAAAGTGGTTAATTATAGCAAAATTCTGATCTCATTTCCAGATAATGAGAAGGCTTTATGTAGTCTACCATTCAAAATCCTTGACATTATTTTCATATATGTGATTATATGTTAATGTACAAAAGTGTTTCTGTCTTTATTTTTTTACCAGAAACAATTAGGGCACTGTGAGTTAGTTTGCAATTTTTTTTTCAGTTAATTCCTTTTTTTTTATATAATGTTCATTGTAATTTTGTTATTTCACCATGTAAACTAATTTCTTTTACATATTAAATCAAACTAAAGCTTTTCAAAAGCCTTGCTGCCATGAGTTAGTACTCCTGACAATCTTTTAAGAGTTTTCTCATGGCTAAGAGAGTATTAGTTTCCTTAGAGAGAGATTTAAATATTTCCCAAGTTTCAGATTTTCAGATTTAAAAGGCAATGGAAGAAGTCATACATGTAACTGTTGTGTTACCTTCCACATAGTTTCTAAACCATTTCCTCTATAGAGGGCAGAGAGGATCTTTATCTGTCACAAACACGAACTTCAAGCCACACAGTCTTGGTTTCTGAGAAAGATGGCAGTTGTCATAATAATACACTGTATGAGTCCAATTGCTACAAAAAAAGGATGTTCTCCACAGCTTGTTCAGTGTTTGTCATAGTAAGGAGCATCCTCTCAATAGTGGTCTTATTAGAGAGCTTGGTTAAGGATTTGTAAATCATATCTATCACCTAGAAAGGTATTTGTACCACTAATGCATTAACAATCCTCAAGATAAAAAAATAATAGAATAAGATTTCTAATGTTAGACCATGTATTGGTTGTTTCCTTAAGCTGAAATTTAAATCTCAGGGGGAGGTAGAAATTCATTATGTATTCCCACATTGGTGATCTGTAGTAGAAGTTTCAAAAAATTCAAAGCAGTCATATGCGGTGAAATCAGAACGAAACATTCAGAGAGGATACCACATTTTATTTCATTTTGTGTATGGTATCATAACTAAAACCACTGTTTTATGCTACTAGATCACAACTATATTGTAATTATTAAAAAAAATAATACACAGCACATTTCAAAAGATAAATCTCAAAAGATTCTTCTGTTACAACCTCATTCAGATTTTTGGCTAAAGGTTTTACCAAATAGACAATACAACAGTATTTTTTTTTGTTTTTAGTTAACTAGAACCATAATAGAATTCTATGCAGGCTTTCATCATCAATATATGGAGCAGAGAGAATCCAGACACATCAATACACTACTTCATTTCAGCAGATGATTCTTCAAATTCAAAGGTACAAACACATGACCCACTTGCTTGAATCAGTTTGATTATACATAAATTGAGTAATTTTTCTTCCCAGATTGATGTCCTACTTTCAATTAGAATGCTGAGGATATTCAGGACAGTGATGCAGCTTCTAGAGTACACATCTCAATCTGTCATGCAGGATTCATCATAAATGGTCAAAGTGACATCAGATCCTTTCTCCAAAGTGGCGCTTGGATTACAAAGCCTGGTCATTATGCAGATGTTTCAGACGGCTAATTTCTCCTTTTAAGCAACAATGTACACTTTAAAGCCCTGTGCCCTTCTGTGATGTGTTTTCTTTATGTCTTATTTACATATCTAGATCCTCTTCTGATGCAGGGGTTTACACCAGATTACTAAAGACATTTCTTAATGCTATTTGAAAGCCAAGACACCTCTACATCCCTGTTAATGTCAAACTAAGAACTGCTGAGCTGTTGATTCCATTTCCCTGGATCCCATTTCCACAGTCAATGCTAGGAAATCATAGTCACCCATGCATATTTCTCCCATCTTGTCACCATTCTAATGCTTTGATTATGCATTCCCATCTGCTCTACCATGCCTCTACTCTGTACTTCCCTAAAGCTTCTATATATCCTGTTATTATTTTCTGTTTATTTTCCCTGCCAACATTTTTAACTCTAAAGCTAGATTAAAAATGTTTTGTGCATTTCTACAATTTGTGGAACTCAAATTTCATCTTAGAACTTTCAAGGGGATGAAAGACAAAAAAGCAAAGGCAACAGTTATAGACAGTAATATGCAGATAGCAGAAAAGTTGCTAATTAGCAGTCATTGATCTTCAGAGAGATTTAACTGACAAAGTTGCATGCACATATATGAAGAATTTATTCCTTAAATAAACCCTTAAACATTTAAAACTAACCTGTTAGATGCTAATGCATCACAAATTTCACAAAGGGGAAAGGGTCTATATGGAAGACATATAGACCTTGGCAGAATTTCTCTCCATCAATACAAAGGCAGGCTAAAAATTTCTCTAGTTCTTCTACCAATGCCATACATTCTTAAAGAAAAATTATTCTGGAAAACTTTTAAATATAAGAAGCATGAAAGTATTTAGTATTCATGAAAAATGTGGAAAAAACCCTAATTCCCCCCAAAAAACCTCCATAAAATAAATCTACTTTTGAATGTCCAAGAATGGTTAAGTAGAAATCTTTTGGTTAAAACAGCCATTTGAGTTATACACATTCCCACCTCACTTTCACTCACTGTAAGCAAACTAAGAACATTTACTGGTTCCTGAAAAGGCTTCCCTCTTTAGAGCTGCAATTCTTAGATATGACTTCGTTTCAGTGAAACAGCTGTTTTGTCTCATACATTAAAATTACCCATTTATATTCATAACTTACTTCTTTGAGCCCTGATGTGAATCATTAAAGACTCAGGGCTCCAGACTTATGCCATATTGTTAATGGTGTGAACAATATCAGAAAATCAGTGCAACCTACTTAATGCTCTGTTGAATAAGAGCTTCTTGGGGATCAACATCAGCTGCATGTAGCAGATGATCTTAGAACTTCACTAAATCACCAGCAGACCTCCTGGTCCTGGCAGTTTTCTTGATGAGTTCTGGAAGTTTTGTGTACCTGTGAACAATCAATGGGCTTGCTTTCTCCTTGCTAAAGTGTCAAAATACCAGATTTCATCATGTCCAGGCTTCTGCCTTAACAGTAAAAATATTTATAGATAGTCCCCAAAACTATTTTGCAATTAAATGAAAATATACAATTAACTGAAATCCAGTAGAACCATTAGCTGATGAAACATAGCTATGTTTCTCTGTTGTTGTGAAGTTCTGAATGAGATAAAGTCAAGAGTTCCCTATATAAAATGAAATTATCTGTGAAAGGGAACAGCAGCTCCAGTCAACATTCTTGAACCACTTTAACCAGTCGTTATTGAAGTAGGCAGGTATTTAAGGGATGAGTTAGAAATATACAGTCTGAAAAGACATGCATAACAAAAGGAACAATCCAATCTTGATGTCTCAAGGAAAATTTAGTCTTGTGAGAACTTTGACAGAATCCAATCTGCATTATTTGAGCTTCATTTTCGGAAGGGTTATATACTCTAAATCTTTCCTGAATTGTAATTTCCAAACATCCTTGAAAAGCTTGTTCTATGTATGAAAATGCTTTAGTTATGAATATTAAGAAATAATTGATGTGAACATGTTTTAAAGAGAAATCTAGTATATTTTGACAAAATATAATAAGTCTTGGAAGAATTTCTATGCAGTCAACAGTATTTTTTTAATATGAAATATCAAAGTTTTCTTTTCACTGAATGACATATAACATCCTAACACAAACTTGTTATTTGTATCTTGAGAGGAGCTTTGAGGCCAGCACCTGAAAAAGTGGCCTAGTTGCATCCTGAATCTGTCACTACAAAGTGTTTGATCTTTGCCACTGTTAACTTTACATAATTTCTGTAACTGCAGCTGCTTGTACATTATTTGCTGATTAAATGTTCTGTACTACAGAAAGACAGATCTGCAAAAGTGTTCAAATTGCTTTTACTTTTTATTATCCTATTTTGGTAGCTGTTAACAGCAACCAAATGAACAAAAATGCAGTGCAAACAGAACTTTGATGCTTGTTGAAAACTTACAGATTCTAGATTGCTATTTTCAGCTAGTACTACCTAGCTTTGCTCAGACTTTTGTCTTGTTAAAATTCTGAGAATACTCAAGAGTTGTCTCTAATGTGCTTTTAAGGTACTGAGTAACTTTTTGTGTGTATATATATATGTAAATCTAATAGCAAATTAATTTACTGTGAGCAAACAAATTTCATAGCAAATGAATTTACTCTCCCTGCTGCTTTTTAGAGCTAGATATCAGATACAAAGAAAGATGACAGACAATAAACAACATACTGATGCTTTAAATACTGAAAAGTGCTGCCACCTGAACAAAGCCTTCAGGGAAACCATCATGGAGTTTGTCAAAGAGTTGGTTTTGTTGCCAAGATACCTACTCCAGCTTCACTATTACTGAGAATTATACTGTCAAAGCAGGGGAAAATTCATATTTTTCAAGATGTCAAGCAAAACACTTTTCCACGAGACAATTTATGCTTGAATAAAAATACAGTAAATGCAACTCCTCACTGACTTCTGCTTGTTCTATATACATAGTCGATGATAAAACATGTTTACAGGAATTGTGAGAAGATATAAAAAGGACTTTTTTTTTCCTCAATGCAAATACTTTTGCCAAGGAAATATTTGCTTTAAAACATTCTTAAAAGATGCCATTCTAAATTCCTGCAAAAATCTCTGAGTAGTGCTCTGTTCACTGCTTTCCTGAGGCTCAAGGGCTACTAGGACTTAAACCCACACTTTATGAGTTTTATATTTTAAGCATCCATGAAACATCTTCACATAACTGTCTCTTTTCCCTTTTCAGGTTTAGAGGATCTCCATAAAGATAATATTAACAAAATAACTTTTTGCCATTTAATACCAACAGGGCTTTTGTTTTTGCCTTGCCTTATAAACAGCACAAAAAATAAAGATGCATCTTGACAGCTTGGCAAATATTTCTGGAATTTATAGAATGAACTTGGACAAAATTTACAGACTAGTACCTGGTAAGCTCAGTATCCAGAGACAGAAAATTCACTTGGCTTTCCAAGTGAATGTTGTAAAATCAGTATTCTCATTTTTTCTTATGAATAGTTTTTCAAATGACATTCAGGAAAACCTTTTGTTTTTTTTTTTTTTTTTTTTTTTTTTTTTTTTTCCCAGGTCTACTTATTATGCACCTAAAGCCCTCTAGTTTGAGTCATCATAGATCTTCTGAAACTCCAAAAGGTCATTATTTCCACCACAACTGTCATTAAGACTTGCAAATTTTAAAATGGAGTTGTTTTGGCGGTGTTTATAACTATGTAATTCTATGCACTATAAGCTGCAGAAATTTTAGGATCTGATTTAAAAGTTCTTTATGAAACAAAACAGAAAGCATTAGGAGGGTGTTTAGATTTTAGCAAAAATATGAAATCTTTTCAGTGGTATCAAATTTAATGTGTGTGATTGCATATTAAACAGCCAAATAAAATATTTTTATTTGGTTTTCAAGATATTTTAAAGTATGTGTGTGTTAAAAGATTTGATGTACAGTGGGTGTGTCTTAAAAAGTATACTTTAATGTATACTTTAAAGTATACTTTAGTTTAATGGATTGATTTACCTTTATAAGCAGTGATGTAACTTACTGTACTGGGTTTAGATGGGGTAAAGATTATTTTCCTTATAGTAGCTGATAAGGAGACACGTTTTGGAATTTTGCTGTGTTCTTAACAGAGAAGTGGTTTTGTTGTTGAGAGGTGCTTACAGAAATCCAAGGCCTTTTCTACTCCTGACCCCTTCCTACCAGTGAGGAGGCTGGGAGTGGACAAGATGTTGGAGAGGGACACAGCTGGAATAGCTTGACCTCAGCACACAAGGGACATTCCATACCATAGGGCAGCATGCTCTACATATAAAGAGAAGGTGAGAAGAAGGTAGGTGGGGGACATTTGTTTTGATGTCATTAGCTTACTGAGCAAATTCTCTCAAAAGTTGTCCTGTTCAAAAACAAAAACCCAAACAAACCAACAGTGATAAATGTCCCTTTTCCATATCACTTGGCAATTACAATAAACCAATTCCATGGATGTAGAAGAAACTTCCTACAAATTCAGGATATTAAAAATGTGATTAAGGATCAAAAGGTTAATAGCTTTTCCCTTCAAGGAACTCAGCCAGAGTAATAAGGCTACTATGGAATGTCATTCTCTAACTTCTTCAGTAATAAACCACAACAGACGTACATATCGGTCTTACTTATTTATTAAACTCTAAATGGTTGCAGATGTGAAAGGACCACCTTAGCACCTAAACTAGTGGTCTGCAAATGGTGGTATACAGCAGAGAGTGATGAACTTCAGGTAGCTAATATACTTTTCTGACACTGAAAAAGTAAGCAAATAAGCAAACAAAAAAACTGAGACAAAAAAAAAAAATTACTAATATAAACATCTGGAATTATAAGGTTTCAAGTGCAACTTATCTTACATCCAGGAACTGCAACTTTGCCTAATGTCTTTCTGATATACAGCTGTTTTGGTTTGATCTTGCTTCTAATGTCCTAAATCTACATTACTAACATTTATGTACAGAACGTGTATTATATCTCAATTTACTTTGATTGAAAATCCAAATGAGAGGGAAACAATGAATACATTTAGTGCTTTGTTCCACATGAAATTTATTTGGGAGTGCTTTCAGTCCAAGCTTCTTCATGCTGTAGATCAATGAATAAAGAGTAAGGTGGGCTAAGATACATCCAATGATGATTTCAATCAGTTGGAATTTCCAGAAACTTCAAAACAATTTTGTCAGTCTATACAGAAGCCTTCAGTACAACTGGTTGCAAATATACTTGGAAAGCATTACATTATCTTTAAAAAGTAAAAACAATGAAATGAATGAAATGTTAATTATTAGAATGATAAATATATTAATAATGAATGTTAATTGCAAATTCCTTAATACCTTTTATTTCTAATTTTGTGGGTGTGCTAATTTGTATATATGACCCAGGATACAGAAATCTGAAGAAATGAGTAGGCCAGCAAAATATATTATTCAGCTTATGTGAAAAGAAAGCAGAGTAAAGCAAGCCAATCATGAACAATAAAAAAATATAGCATTTTGAAGCACTACAGATGAAAATCACACCTTAAAGCTTGCTGGGCCTCAACGACAAAACGGGATAACAGTCTGACAGAATAAGATGAACTTTTTATGATGAAAAATGGATTGACCCATAAACTGTTTAATTTCAGGAGTTAATTACAAATGAGATTTGATCACTCTGTCTACTATGTCTCCTAAGTAACTCTTCAAACCCTAAATAAATAACTCTTCAGAAGTAAAGAAGTTCAAGTCATAGAACTTTCAAAGACAAAAGATTTTGTGAAGTCAATGGCCAATATAAAATAATTACAAATGAAAGCTACTGCAAAAAGCTTTTTTCCCTGTAAAAATTAGCAAGTCACAACATGTGCTAATATTTGGTCATACAAACTAATAAAATGAGGAAAAATATATATATTACACCACAAAAGGGAAGGGAAACTGAATACAGAGGAAAGCAATAAGAAGTATGTGGCTAAGGTTCCAGAGGAAATCAGGTTTTATCCCTGGAATTTTTTAGGTCTTACCAATTCCATTAAATAAGGAAAAGTAACTTTCTTATATGATAATCAAATAAGATCATCTTTGTGCATATGAGTTTTTTTCTCCTTTCTTTCCTTAAGCTAAACTATATTTGTTTTTTCGTACATGTATATCTGATATCTAATATTTTTAAGTTTCCTATACTTTCTCTGATAAAATCCCCAAAATTTATCTTAACTTCTTTCCATTTCCTCTCATTTTGTTTATTTTTCTTAGCACAAAGCACCATCACTATCACTGAGAAATAGGTATAATTTTTTCTTTTGCCATTTTAGGTTTGTTGAAATTCCAGATTGCATATTATTCTTTATACAATATAACATGGGAATATGCTCAGAGACAATCTTGTTTACTTTCCCCTTGTCACTATGGGGGAAAGAAAATTAAACACGACACATGGGACAAATGGGAGATGTTCTGCATCAGAAAAACTTTGCACATCCTGTCACACCCTCATATGCACACATGCATGACAAATTCCTATTCATTGACACAAGCCCCAGCAACAACACCAGTAAATGAGCATGGAGAAACATAAAATCCACTCCCTACAGTGTCTGTGTTAGGATCTGGGCAAGGCTGGGCACTGAGACTCCTCAAGTCCTTTATTTCTGTGAGTATTGGTTGTCTGTGTGACAATGTTTTCCCAGTCTGTGACTCTGGATTTATATCCAGCTGTTGACACAGACTGCCAATCAAATCACTTCATAGCAATATCAGGGTATCTCTCCTTCCAGGTAAGATCTTGAAGCTTCCAGAACAGATCTTTAGTGAAGATACTATAGTTCAAGGAAAATGCTATAGCTATATCTCAGCAACAGTTAGAGGAATTCACACTGTAGTTTTAGAAACTGTTTTATATTTCCAAACTTATGTCAAGATTAACACAGGTTTTCTCAGTCTTGTACTCAGCCATTAGGCCCACCCACATTGCTTTGATGAGGGTTCAATTTTATATTTTAGTCATACCTTTTGTAGAGCTTTTGCAGAATTACCTGTAAATATGCTTATATGTGCATTTAGATTCTTCAGAAAGTATGTAGCTTTTATACTTTAATCATGGGTACATGATAATGGATACATTGACATCTTGTGGCAAGCTAATGCAGGTGATCTCTATACAATTATATTAGGACTTGAATATTTCAAGGCATAGATGAGTTTTCTGGAGTTTGCCATTTTGTTTGTTTGGATTTTTTTTTGCATGTAAACCATGTTGTCACTTTTGGGGGGGGATAACTGTAGAAACATGCTTTGGATGATGGTATATTTTCCTTCTCTTTCTACCATACTGCAATTAAAATACATCAGATTACTACAAATATCAACATGTGTAGAACGGGAAAAGATAGAAACTAAAAGGATTCTTTCTTCTTACAGGATATGGGCCTTCTAGAAAATGTGATGTTACCACACAGATACTATTGAGAAAATAAAACACATTTTTGAACAATTTTTAATTCTCTATAGGTGAGGGGTTTTTTTGTTTTGTTTTGGTTTGGTTTTAATTTTTGTTAATAAAAACAGAAATAATGAGCCAGGAAATAACACTCAGCAGTAATTTTCTCAGAGTTGTTGACCATTAGACCAGAATGAGAACTGTATTAAGATAATATATAAATTGAAAGGCTATTTAACAAAGGAAATAAACAAGCAAACAACAACAAATAAAAACACAAACAAAACCCCACAAAAACAAAACAAAACAAAATAATAACAAAAACAAAAAACAAAACCAAAACAAAACAAAAAAAAACACAAAACAAAAAACCAAACAAACAAAAAACCAAAACAAATCAAAGCAAAAAAACCCAAAACACCTCACACAGAACTTAAATAATAAGGGCAAAAGGAATGAAACTCAGCTCACTAAAATCAGATATCTATATCTGAGGTAGTCTCTCTGGGTGAGATTCAATTACTTTAACATTGATATTTATTGTAAATTTTTACTCTCACTGGGTTCCATAATGGCTTCAGCTGATCTCATCTTTCACAGACTTATCTGCCACCCTCATGAAGGTATCTCAGGTGCCCCAAACTCTAAAGCTTAAGCAACAGCTAAACATCCCCTTCCTTTTAATTTTTTTTGATAGCTATGAGAACATCATGTCCATTTTAGAGTGATAATACTTTTGAAATGTTATAGATATTGCCTTGATGATAATGACATTACAAAGGCCATTTTTTGACTAAGACAGCTTAGTATTTAATTTTCTCTCATATACATGCATGAAAAAATAATACATAATTCATTCTACAGCCTCCCAAGTAAAAACTACGCGTCTTATCTTCAAAAGAATTTCAGGCCAAGTTAGTTTTAGCAATAATATTAGAAAGATATATTTTATAAATGGTGAAAAATAAGAAGGAACAATTGTAAAGCCTACTTGAAGAAACTCAACTCTGATAAGGCTCCCAATATTTTGAAAATCTTTTTAGTCTGTTAAAGTCTTTATGTTAGCATTGTTACAAAAAGAAATTTGGGAGTATTTTAAAAGCCAGGTGTAGTTATTAAGAGAATTTTATGAATCAAGTAACTCTAAATCATAGATATTTCTTTCCATTATCTACCAGTGATAAAAAAAGTTTTAAAATTAGATGTTATCCCTTCTTTAACTTCTTTCTTATTTTATCAATTGCATGGAAATCAGGAAATTACCACTAAGGGCATATTTCAAAAGGGCATAATTCTCACATTTCCAGTTTTATGTTATTTTTTTTAATTTTTGTCAGAGATAAGGTTTCCTTATTGTAGAATCTCCCATTTCAACTTTCTCTCCTGGGAATGAAGATTGGTCTCTAAATCCTTGGAAAATAAACTCATTAATAATGATTCAGCATGAATGATTAAGAAAATAAGAAGATCATTCCACTGAAACAATAGAAGAGTTGCTATCTGTAATTGCTGTTTCAGATTATGTCTGGATCTTCTCACATAATTTCCTTAAAGCTGTCTTCAATTATTTTCTTCCTTCACGTTTCAGAGTAGCTGAATCTCTTTGCTATTAATGTAGTTAAGGAAATGTCTGAACTTCACTCTGTAACTTTATGAGTTCTCTACTTATTCTTCAGCTAAGAAGAGAGGCAAAAAATATTCTTAAATTAATTCAAAAATTTTATCAAAATTTCCCACCATCCTTCCACATATTTTTCTGAGTAATGGCATAATCTGAGTAAAAAAAAAAATGTTAATTCAAACCAAATGACATGAAAAAGAAATAACATATTAAAAATTTAAATGTCGATATGTTTTTCGTCATAGTGAAAGGAAACAAAGCCATATACAATGAAAAGCAAGTAATATTTTTTTCTCTTGTGTTACTGCAGAAGCTCAGTGAGTTAAATCTTGGTCCACGTGAAAGCATTTCTAGAACATGAATGACATTATCTTTTATCTTAGGTAAAAGATAAACTGTTTTTTCCCCATCCATGATGGTAGTGCAGCAGAATTCAAGAATCCAGTTATAGGATTCACTTTATGAATGAATCCACAGTGGGGCAATTAAGTATTTAAACTTTTGGATGTTCTTCCTAAGGAAGGCCAGATCTAAAAACCTGGAAAGTGTTGCTTGAATTAAAAGTACTAAGAGATCAAACCTTACTGACAGCTGTACAATAGCTTTTATTTTCAGGTTCCAGTAAGCATATTATTCATTTTCACAGCTTCCTGGTTGATAGAGTTTGAAAATGTGTAATCCATTTAGCCTAAGGTTAACATAGCTGGCCTAAGTCATTATTCTGATTTCTGTGCACGCTGCTTCTTTGCCTGAAAATCAGTGTTATCTGTCTATATCATCTATGTCTCTATGTCTCTATCTCTCTGTCTCTATCTCTATCTCTGTCTCTATCTCTATCTCTATCTCTATCTATCTCTATCTCTATCTCTATCTCTATCTCTATCTCTATCTCTATCTCTATCTCTATCTCTATCTATCTATCTCTCTAATCTATATCTATCGATACATCTATATCTGTATCTATATTTACATCTATATCTATAGCTACATCTGGATCTATCTATTTATCTATCTATCTAATATATTTTAAAAGAAAGCAGTAATAGATGTTTCTCAATTCAGGGCAATAAATATTACTAGAGAAATAGAACATCTCTCCACTGAGGAAAGGTTGAGACAGCTTGTGCTTTCCAGCCTAGAGAAAAGAAAATTCCCTGGTGACCTTGCACTGTGTGGAAGGCCTACAAGAAAGATGGCAGATGGTTTTTACAAGGCCATGTAGTAATAGGACAAGGGGTAATAGCTTTAAACTATTAAAGAAAGAGCATAGGGCTTGATCAGATATTAAGAAGAGCTCCTTTCCTGTGAAAATTATGAGGCACTGGCTTCTTTGGGAGTGCTCAAGGCCAGGTTGGATGGGGCTTTGAATAATTTGTTCTAGTGGAAGGTGTCCTTACCCATGGTAGGAGTGGTTGGAACTAGATGTTCTTTTAAATCCCTTCCAACACAAACTATAATATGATGCTATGATTAACCTTTGCACGTAGATAACATTCATCAAAAAATGCCCTGCTTTCTTTTTTTCTTCTTCCTTTCTTGTTGGTAAATAGCTAGAGGAGGGTTGCTTATTTGCTTGTTTGTTTGTTTTAAATATCACTATTCTTTAGTCATTCAAATAAATCTGGGAAGATATGTTAGTAATGACAAAGTCAAGTCAGATGCCAGGAACACTCTACCAGCTACACCACCTCAGTTTTTACCTTTTCCTTTAAAAAGAAATTGCTTTAGGAGCAGCTTTTTCTAATAAGTAAACATCTTTTGAAAGATCTATTGTTTTCCTCTGTTCTGTTACAGAGTTTTCTTGTTCCTATTTAACACTTGTTCTTAGAGAGAAGAGTAACTAATTCCTTGTGCTTCAGGTGCTGTAACTGAGAGAGACAGAGAGAAAAGTAGACACAAAGAGAGAGTGCTATCTCTCTAGTTCCCAAAGTCACTTACTGCTTTTCAAGTCCTTTCAGGAAATGCATAACGCCCCAAATAGTTGGGTCTTTATTTCCTTATTTGTTAGTGTTATGCTTGCACAATGCAACTGACAACATAAAAAATATACCCAAACCCAGAAACTGCTGTGTGGGAATCAGTTTTCTAAGAATTTATCAGTTGTTATGAAAGCTAATTAGATTCTTCTTTTCACTTGATATGGATATCTTACTTTAGCTCTTTTTCTCTGCCCAAGATTTGATTGATTGATTGATTGATTAGTTTCTCATCAATCTCAGTCTGTTCTAGATTGAATTCTGCATTAAATACAAATTAAAGCTCCATCTATCACGAGTTACGAGGTTAAGAAGTTGTTACATTTATTAATGAGCTGAACTAGATTGTTATCCTTGTTATCCTCTCTATAGTTAAGAGGGTAGTAAGGAGAATTTCATCATAAATATACCATGACTACTTTTTTACTGCTACTGACTTCTGTTTAGTCAGTGTTTCTTTTCTCTAGAAAAATTGTTCTTTTTCTTTCTTGTGATACATTTAGCAAAAGCTCTGCTTGATTTGATTGTTTCAGTTAATTTCAGTGCAAGTAGGAGAGAAACTGCTGCCTACCTCAAAAAGGGACAGTTCAGGTAAGGCCATTGACCTCACACTGCTCAGATTTGATTTGGTGGTGGAACCAGACTTGATGAGAAGAACTGTTGAGAGGATTGCATTTGTGGTTGTTTAACCTATTTGACTATTAAATAGAAAAGGTCAGCCACTAGTAGAAAAGAAGAATTGGAGTAGGAGTCCTGTTTTCCAAAGTTCAGGGGGGAAAAAACCTTAACATGTAATTTTATGTGCTTTTTCTAGGCAGGACTGTTCTGTTTCTCTCTTTTTCAGAATAAACATCTACTAACAGAAGTAATAGGTTATATATATATATATGTGTGTGTGTGTGTGTATGTGGGTTTTGTTAGCATAACTAAAGAATCTTCCTTCTTCTGAACTAAGAGTAGACTCGTTAGGTAAAATATTTGATACATTCCAACTTTGGTTTTGTACAATTAAGATTCTTGATCTAGCTATTGCAGAAAAAATACTTTTGATTAACTATTATAAGAAGAGTAGCATGTACAATGTGTACCAAGGCAATATTGAAGTATTATAATAACAGGAAAAGTAGAAACTTTGATCACATGACATTCAGCCATATATCTCAATTAATAATACTCCAGATACTGATATAGTCATACCACAAAAATAGAGGGTTTACTCAATCACACAACATTTACATGTTAGATTTATAGTCATTAATCTTAATAGATCATAACCTGGCATTTATTACAGTAGAAATAAAGGAAATAAGTGCAGAATAAATAAAATAAAGCATTTATGTTTTGAATATGACATCTGGTTTTAGAAAAATGTGGATTATTTTCTTTTCTTTATGTGTGTACCTGAAGGAATAGATACCTTCCTCAACAAAAGCCATCAAATCCGGTAGAAAGTCAAAGGTGGCATGGTTCTAGTTGTTGGAAAAATCAATGGCTGATAAATTGGTCTACCTTCAGCACCCACCATGCGCATGCTCTCAAAACCTATTGTGTAACAACTACAAGATTAAGGCAATTAAAACCAAGCAAAAGTCCTGCAAGAATTAGTTCTGAAGTTTACTGTTGCCATGAATTACAGGATCAGCAGCCAATTTAAAGAGTTTACAGCTACTTTACTCTGAGGCAACAGCAGCATCCAGAGGCTAGTTAGGCTCAGCCTAGCTGTGTTGCTTGTGGACTGCTGATGTAGAATAGTGCTTTTAAGTATTCTCAGTTTTTAAACCATGGTGAAAGAAGCACATGGGATTTAAGATGACAATATCAGCAGGTTTAGAATATCTTTGCATAAATTATTTACAGATTTTAACTTTTACTTTCCTCTGTGATATGTATAACATTGACAGAGGTAAAAGAAATCATTCAGGACCCCTTTGTGACTTTCAGCCTTGCTTCATTAAGTGTCTGTGTATTGACACAAACACAGATTAGCAATAGTATATTCAGAACACTGTTTGGTATATATAACCTGTGGGGTCTTCAGGCTGACTCCCATACATAGATGTTGTATAAGATGCTGTCTTAATCTATTAGAGAGCTGGCAGATGAACTTGAAAGGTTATTTACATGTTATCAATACTGACTGTTGATAGAATTGCAATAGTCACCACAGAACACAGATGATGTTTGATGCTTTCTCCCCAGACTGATGAGAAATTTCTTCCTTCCAAACATGTAAAATAAGCACACAACTATCTTATTCTGCATAGAAAAAAATCTGAATATTAACTATGCACAAGGCACATTATGGGATTAGCTCGTGTTTTGTAATCTTGCATTAAGAAGATTACTCCAGGTAAAGAAAAATAGCTGAGACATTATGTGATTCCTTTGCTTTAGCATTATTTCATTTTCAGATTTTCTTCCTCCAACTTTATATATACAAGCTTATATACAAAACATCTATGAGCTGCATATCTTCTCTTCAAAATTCAGTTATCCACAGTATATTTTTGGATACATTTTGGAAAAATTGTCAAAGACACAGCTTTTGCAGACTGTGTTTGATTCATTGGAATAAACACTTGGCAATGGCAGTGTATGTGTTTTATATTTGCAGAAGTAGGACTCTTTCACATACAGAGGGATATGGTGTGAATTTTAGTGCCATTTAGAAAGCTATCTTTAGATAGATAAAACATTAAATAAAACTTCTTAAAAACTCATTTAGTGAGCATATTGTGCATGCATTCTTACCTATGGACTATAATAATCATATTTATTTGTATAGTATTCAATGAAGAAACAGTTTAGTGAAGGGTTGTGGAAACTGAGAGTTCTGTGTACTAGGCAGGCATGAAATATGACAACATTTGTTATGATCACTCCAGTCCTCTTATGTGGCAGGATGTGTTGGGACATCAGTTATGAGCATGATGCTCTGTCCAAGCCAAGATTTAAGACAAAAGAATTTAGAATATTACCCTCACACAACAAGTAGAATATACAGATATAGATATGCAGTCATATTGAATTAAGCATGAATTTTTGTCTTTCCAATGAGACCTGTTGCTTCCCTGTAAGATCTTGCCTCCTGTACTTATTTATATTTCCCTCCATTGTGTAAAGATCTTGGTTAAAACATTACGTACAAGTGACTAAACAGTTAAATATTTTTTGTGGGTCTGTGAGTAAGTGATGCTCTGCTGTATGCAATTAAGATTCATAGAGAGTAGGATTGATTAATAAAGGACAATGGGAGACTGTTTTGGGAAGGAACTAAATGGAGGAAAGAGATTCATGCCACGGGTGTTTCCAATTGACAAATTGCCTGTGGAAAAGTTGCATGTAAAAAGATTTGTAGCTGTAAATAATCTATTATGTATTAAGATATCAAATATCTTACCCTTGTGTACTTCCTTTATTTTCATGTACCTGAGTTTGAGAGTTTTATAGCTATTTTCCTTTCTTAAAATATAAGGATAGGTTTGCTGCATGGAGATACAGGCTACTCTGCCCACATTTAGTTTGTATGAGCCAAATGATACAGACCAAGAGGTAAATAATGGGTAAATTATAACATTCTAGCAGAGAGATTAAAGACAAGGTTTTAGTCAACCATTAGCTCTGTTTACTAATTAGCATTGAAATGTTTAGGGTTTTCTTCTACTCAGCTTTAGCTTGCTCAAACTCTGCCATTTCACGATAACCAATTCTCTCACTGTCTTGGTAATTTTTCCGTGTCAAGTGCACATTGTGTCTTAATATTGTCAGTGGAAAGGGAGTAGGGAAAGGAGCTAGAAAATCTGTATGATAATTTAGATGAGAAGAAAACAAGATAAGGAGATTTTGTATAATATCCACAACACAAAATAATTTAACGAAATTTCTGATGTTAATTTTAAAACACAGGTATTCTTACCGAAACATCTCTAGGATAGAATTATTCTCTCATTTAGCGATATCTAAATCTGCTGTATTTATTTGTCTGGAAATCTGGTTTATCCAACAGACAAAAGTTTGTGTACAACTTAGCTTCAGCCATCTTTGGCATACCCCATATTACTACATATAGAAATTTCTTTTTAGGTGTAGTTTAAATATAAATATTAATTATTAGTGACCTTAATGACATTTGCCTTCAATATAATTTTGATCTCTCTCATGCCACAACACAATGAGAATGTTTCTATGAGCAGGCTATTGACTGCACACGTCAGAAAAATCGGGGTTAAAAAGAAAATATAGAAAGAGGTAGAAATGCAGTAAAAATATTTTTCTAGCTGCCTTAAGGCTCTTCAGGTGTTATAAATCTATGCCTAATTGCCTCATGGTTATTCAATTTCCTTCTCCAAAATAAGATAATCTAGCAGTTTAAAATCTTGAAACCTCAAATATTTTCTTCTTCTCTCTCAGTCATATTTGTCATCCAGGTAGCCTTTTAGCTTTTTATTCATAAAAAACCAAGCAAACAAAACCAATTTGTCAATTTTCTCAGATTGTTACCACAAAGTAGTATTAACAAAGATACTTATGTATACAAAGCTTAGGTTTAAAGGCAATTTTTTTATTGTGGACTTTTTTGTTGTTTTTGTTGTCCTGGGGCTGCTCAGGTTTTACTTTTTATTTTCTTTGGATTTGTTTGTTTGGTTGGTTTTAATTTTTAAGCTCATATTTTTTGAAGAAAGAAAACTTTAATCAAAATTGAAACATTTTATTTTAGCAATTTTCTTTCTTCATATGTGTTATAAATATATAGACTTTTGCTTATAAAACAAGATGTTTAAGAAATATTTTCTTAAAATGAACAAAATTTAATCCCCAATATCCCTAAACTTAATTCAAATTTGTTTTGATTTTCTTTTGCTTGGTATTGCATATAGCAAGTTCTTTCAGTGCAAAATGGATTTGAAAGTGTACTAAAGCAAAATATTAGTGTTTTATACCAAGTACGCCATCAATTCTCTCTTTAAGTAACTGCATAGGGTACAACTTATGATTCAGGCAATTCCTCTCTTTATCTTCTTGAGAAGATCATCCCCAAATCAATTTTTTATAGACCGCCACTCAGAGATTCTCAATGTGGTATCTTTAGGTGTTACACCACAAATACAAAATCTTCTAATACAGTACACTCTATATTTAGTTATTTAGTAAAAATATTTTTCAGATGAATAACTACTCTGACACTGGTAATTTTGTTACATATGAGACAACAATATTAATGCTTTAAATTGGAAAAACAAGGTGAATAATAAAAATTAAAATCTAAGGCAATGTTTTTCTACCTTTCAAGAAAGCTAGTAACTAGAGATAAGAGGGAAATGAGTGACTAGCAACCTATTACCAATCACGGAACTTCTTCTTGGAATGTGAACAGTTGGGACTTCATTTGGAGACATAAATATTTAAATATTTAAATATGCATTATCATTTACCTCTTATAATAAATAAAAGATGAAGGTTAAAAACGTCAGATTTTTCACCTCAATAAATATCTCTTTGTATGAATGTGTTTCAGAAATGCATTGTCTACATGTACACAGGTGAGGAGGTAAGGGATTTTCTTATGGTAGTCTGTTGAAATCAACAGTTATCCAGAATTTATCACGTTTCACTTTAGGTACTCCCTTCAATGACACTGAGTATTAGTTTTAGCTCTAACCTCTCATATTAAGCATTTGAAAGCTGCAATGGGTTTACACATTCTTCAGTTACTTAATCTGTACTGCAAAAGATGTTGAAATCTTCAGCAGAGATGCAGAGGTAAAACAATTTGCAGTATCAGCAGGAATGCAAAATTGCCCCTCAAGGGAGTAGTTTATATTTCTTGCTTGACCAACCTGAAATAGCACAGACTTCCATATTTTAGATATGCTGGAAAAAAAGAAAATCTGATATTTCTTTTTCAAGAGGAAGTAAAACATGTAAAAATGGAGAATGAATATCAACTTTTAAGGAAATATTATTGCTAACTTCACAGCTTTGGTAACTAGGGTTCGTGCCTCTATGGATAAGAAGTCTGGTATGCCATGACAAATAAATGCATACTGACTAGAAAAAGAGCTTAGCAAGACAAATTCAAAATTTAACCTTTGGTTTTCAGCAAATCACATATCCGTGATAAAAGTGTCTTGGTAGTTTTAATAAATTCCTCTGTGAAATCTTTAAATCAGAAGTGAAGCATTATTTAAGTGTATCACTGTCTCTCATGTTTTACTAAAGCTTTCAGCCTGTTAGAGAAAAACTGAAATGATAAAAACTCTAAAGCACCATTTTGTCTCCCTTTGGTTCATACTGATGATAAATCATCTGCTCTACAGAAACACATTGTGTCAAGGTGGTTCTGCAATTGCTTCCCTGAGGGGGACACTCCTAAGGAAAGGCTGGAAGTCTCTAGGCATTTTTATTTTTATTTCACAGCAATTGTTTACACAAATAAATTCTAGAGTGAAAGACATCCTTATTTTATTCAAAAACATCAATTCTGGGTGTTGGAGTAACTAAAACTCTGTTTTTCCTCTAGTGAGAGGCATTTTGCTATTTAAGCAAAAATTCTCTCATCTCTGCTTTAATTCTTTGTTCACTTGAAATTATATAATCATCATCATAACAATAATTAAATAAAACTAGTTCAATTTAGTCACAATGAGTGTGAACAAATCTGTGCTGCCCAAGACGTGATGAAAAATCTCTGTCATCTCCATACAGCATCAGGATAAACCCAGTAAAAAGTGCTACTATTCCTTTCAACAATATTGGCTCAACTGTGACCCAACATTTTTTAATTTTTTAGTGATAATAATTGCAAAATTTAAATATTTATGAAGGTCCAATATATTTGGAGGGAAGGATTGTTTATTTATTTCTAGAATATTTTATTTAATAATAATTTCCTGTGATTTTGTTCTCTATGAGAATGACTTACAAATATTTAGTGAATCCTTACTTAAGAACTGTTGTCAGTGGACATCTTCTTGATTGACTTGGTAGACTTTATTTGGATAAGATTCCTATTTCTTACATTTATATACGAACAGAAAGGCAAGTTAAAAATAAATATTTGAGCTAAGTTAAGCCATCTTGTGTATAATATTGAAAAGAAAAAACCGTCTACCAAAACCCAAACAAAACCAGTAAAGCTGAAACACACAGTCACAGAATATGTGAGATTGGAAAGTCCTCTGAAGAAAAGCTTGTCCACCTCCCTTGGAAGCAGGGTCAGCTAAAGCAGGGTCCCAGGGACCACGTCCAATCACTTCCTAAATATTTCCAAATATGGAGGCTATAAATCTTCTGGGGGAAAGCAGTCCCATTGTTTGATCCTCTTTACAATGAACGAGCTATTTTTAATATTTTTTTTATGTTTAAACAGAATTTCTTGATATTCAATTTTTGCCTTTTACCTCCTTTCTTTTTACTAGATACCAATGAGAGGAGTCTGGCTCTGTTTTCTTGACTTCCCTCCATAAATTATTTCCCAATCTGTTGAGTTCCCACAAGCCTACTCTTCTCCATCCGGAACAATTCTAAGTCTCTCAAACTTTTCTGATATGTCAGAATCTCTAATACATTAAAATGATCAACAATAAATTTTAAGGTAATTCAATGTAAATTTTAATAAATAAAATCAATGTCATTTTCAGATACTTATCAGTTATTACTATTGGTGAAACTACTATGCTTCAACAGGTTTTTAATNTTTCTCCAAAATTGTTGTTTGTTTGTTTTCTTGTTTGGGTGGGTGGTTTTGGTTTTTTTCCTACTATATTTGTATTGTTAATATTCTTAGTAAAGAACTGTTATTCCTATTCCCAAAATCTTTGCCTGAAAGCCCTTGATTGCAAAATTATACTTTGGCGGGTGGGGGTTACATTCTCCATTCTCAGGGAAACTCCAGTTTCCCTGGTAGATACCTGTCTTTCCAAACCAAGACAACCTGTCAGGATCCAACTAGTATTAATAGTCAGGTAAAAATATTAATTATAAATGTATTCCATAGCAAGTATGTAACATATTTAGTTGTACATATATACCAAAAAAATAGTATACAAAATTATAAAATGAAAGGGCATTTAATTTTTTTTCCTTGAAGTATTATTTATTGGCAATATTCACAATTAGTTTTTAGTTGTATTTGATTCTGGTGAATCTGGGGGTTTTTATTTTATTCTCCTTATCAGAATGGAACTTTCCACAAATTATTATATCATTAAAATAAAATTTTTATTATTCTACAATAACAGGAAATATGGATAAACTTAGAAATTTTCCATCAGAATTTCTGTTTGAAATTGGAAAATTGTATTTTGGTAAATAATCACTCAAAAGGGTGGAATTTTCCTGTCTATGGGGGCAATACAGCTGTTACCAGTACCACACAGTAGCAAATTAGACAAGCTACTGGTCTGATGTGTCTGACATGAATCAAGATAGTTCAGAAGATTTTCTTTTTAATTTATCAGCAATGTCAGTTGTATTATGAAATAATGTTTTGGAAATGCATGATAAAATGCACTTAATTACATAACTGTTCACATAAAATACAGTTCAAAAGATTTTTAAATCTTTCTAAAGCTGGCTTTGTAATGAAGCTACCGTTTAATTAAGGAAGTTGTATTGCACTTGTATTCTTTTACTCCGCTTACATTCTTCTTGGTTTTATTTTCTTAGATATGTCTTCTCCATTTTGATGAAGTATGTGCATTACAAAAACAATTCATCTTCCTTGTTTTCCAGTAGACAAGAAAAAATACCCCAGAGTAATCTCTGCAAAATTACTACTGTTTATTAAACCATTTAAATTATTTTCTATAATTGCTGATATATCTTTGCCTTCTCCCCAGATTTATATCTATTGTGTTTTGTTGATCAACGCTGAAAAACAGCCTGTAATTCTTGACTGTCCTCCACATAAGCAGGTTTTCATTTCACTAAAACTGACCCTTAGTCTGGCCATGACAACCATCCTGACCAATAAAAATTCACCCACATCTGATTTTCATGTTTCTTCTTCTTCCTCCTTCTCTGGGAGATCTTGTAAGCAATATTTCCTAGTCTTTTGTAATTTTTCAGCAATTCTTGGAATGCTTTCCTTTATGTTTTCAATTTCTTCTTGTTAGTCTTTTGTACAAGTTCTTTTTCTACTTCATCAGCACCATCAAGTGGCAGCCACTTCACTTATATTCCCTATTGATTATGCCACCAAATGCCTTCTCCTCATTTATGTTTTCATATGCTTGCTTTTCATATATTTTCAAGATTTTCAGATTTAATAATGTCTCCAGATGAACCCTCTACAGCTTCCCCTAGTATGAAACCAAAGTTCTCATTAGGTAGCTACTCACACACGCTCTCAGAATTCACCCTGTGATTCATTCAAGAAAAAAAAAAATCAATATTATGTTTTTTTTTACCTGTTTCCTTTCTGTGTTTCAAAGTAAGCACTCTGAAAACCCTGGCATTTTACTTACTGTAACATCTGAATTACTGTGGCTTTTACTCTTCATTGTCATCAGATATGTGATATATCACGAATGGATTTACATTCAGAAAAAAACAAGAATGCTGAAATTACTGTTCTTTTATTCTGTATACTCGTGAATCTCACAACAAAGGGAAGCCCTGGGACCACCCAGCAAGGCAGCAGAAGGAAAGACCCAGACCCAGCAGTCATCTACTCATGGTTGAGGCTTCAGATGTTTTTCCAAAAAAGGTTTGCATCATCTGTGGAATAAGCATTCAATGATGAAGTAATTTATGGATATACCAAATACAGGCACTAAATATTGCCTATTTTATACTTATTCCACACATATGCGCGTACCAATATTATCTGGGTTTTGTCTATATGTTTGCCAAGCCCTCAAGCAGCTGCGCATCCATCTGCGAACATTTTGCTAGGGATCTGAGTCAAGCAGTCAACATGACCTACCCCTTCTCATCTTTTTTCTTTTATATTATAGTACATCAATGCAAGCCTTAAACCAGCTTTTTGTCTATAGTCATTAACTTTTGCTTACGAATTTTTTCTGATTCTTCTCCAATAAATTATAAATTAAATATTCACTTTCCAAATGTCAGAGATGCTCAGAACACTTAATTTCCCTTCTTTAATCTGCAATTGAGGTCATACTTCTTGGCAGAAAGACTGAATATTTTATTGTCATCTACAAAGTCCTCTTCCTTCTGTCCTCAAATTCATCTACTACTGTTTTCATACCTTAGAATAATCTATTGTGTTGCAGACAACACGTTTTATTTTTCACACATGTTTTCATGGGCTTTGGATGCTACTGTTTGGAATTTTAACCACTTAGAGTGGAGGAAAATATAATTGTTTACAAAAATAAAGCCTTTCTAAATGTAGAGCTTCTTACTACACATGCACAAAACATACTTCAAAAGACTCCAAAACACCTTGCACTTCTCTACATACACACATACGAATGCTTATCTGTATGCATGACTTCATCCCTTTTGTTTTTTCCTTCTTTCATAAAGAATGACAAAAGAATATATTACAATTCATGTAAAAGTATTTTGAAGATATATTTGGGTTTGGTTTGTTTTTTCAAATTCAACATATACTGTGATCTGTTTTGTAATAATGAAATACATCACCTTCCTTTGCTGTAAACTGAAAGATTCTCATTTTTCCTGTCACAAAACCTGTCCCTTCTATTTCTCATAAAATCGTCAGAAAACCTTGAAAACCTTCTAAATAACAGTGTTAAATGTGACAGATTGTTGTTGAATTTTTATTTCTTTGTTTGCAAGTGAATATGATCACATTTTTCCACTGTTGATGCTACACAAATGCAATCTACAAACATGAAATACCAGGAAAAAGTAATGTCCATTAAATTGCCCAGAGTTAATTCCAAAAGAATTTGTAACAGCTAATCTTGATCTAAGATGTAACTGGATGAAAATAGAACAGCATAATATACAGACATGATAAAATATTACAACTATTACTAATTACATTTCTTTAAACAATAGAAAATTTGACAAATATATAAATAAAAAATAGGAAATATGGAAATAGAAGGTTCGTAGCATTTGAATGGCCAGCTTTATCAAATGTGTTGTCATCTGTTTTACAACAGAAATCTGTCATAAAACATAGTACAGAATCTGTTTATTGTTTTCATCCTAACATTGCTTAGACATAAAATAATATTTTATTCTCTTAGTTTGAAACTTCTCTGTGTGGCAAAGTACCATGGAATGGACTCTGCAATGCTTCCACTGTAACTCATCCTTTCTTAGGACCTGCAAATTTTTTGGAATCTATGAAGAATTTATAAAAAAAAAGGTTACCAGTAGTTAGAATACTTTGATTCCCTCACTTCTACTTTTGTTGCGGGGTTTACGGCAACTCACACTAAGGTGTTTCCTGGATACTGAACAAAGTGGTAATGAATTGTTTTGGACAGTTTGAATTTTAGTACTTCAAAATTATTTCAGAGTTATTTTATTCTTGTATTTGAACAGAAAATTTATTCATATGCTCTTACATTCCTTTCCAAGTGGGTTTTTACTGTCAATGCAACATATAATGGGTCTATACTATAATTTTCCTGGGAATCTCTTCCATATTCAGTCCATACTCTTCATTCTGGCAGAACTTCATTTTCATTTGACTTGTGAGTGTTCATCCCTTTTTCAATTCTGAGAAAACTTGGATATTAAGATACAATTTCTATTACCTTTGTCTATAAAAGAAGCTAGCATATCTATAAAATAGCAATGTTTCATTTTGATCCACTGCTTCTATTACTCCATCCAGGAAGTATCACTATATATGTAGTTTGCAGTTTTGCATTTCCAAAAGAAATATTCATTGCTGCTATTGCAAAATCTAAATTAAAGGGGAAAAACCATATAAAGTATATTTGATAAAAAGAACCTAAAATTATGTGATGAAGTGCTATAGTTTTAGGTACATTTTTATTAGTCACTCTCAAATATTACCTCCAAGTACTAAAAAGCTTGTTTTTCTGTTCACAGATGATTTTATGCTGCAAGGAACATTACTGAATTCAATGATGTGTATATAGGCAGGAGAATGTCCTGCATCCCTACAAGTTCATTTGATCATTATATTACTTTTAAAAGTGTGATTGTAGAGAAAGGGAAGAAAGTTCACTAGTACTAAAATGGTTAAGGTAACATTGAGAAATAATGAAAAATAATTATATAATATATTATACTATATTACTTGGCTGAAAGATTGAGAACTACATGAGCAGATCTGGTTCAGCTATTTAATCAATTTTTTTAAATAATAGAATGAACTTTTTACACTGAACATTATGAAGATTATACTCTTTTTTTTTAATATAAAGTGTGGTATGCCATTTAATTGATGCACAGTGATACATTTGAAGCAAAAGGCAGTAGAGCTTGTTCTTCAGCATTTCATCGTGGATTTTCTTTCGCTGTTCTCCAATTATCAGTACTGTTTTTACATCTTCAGTCACTCACATATCCTTGTAGAGTGTTACTGTTCTATTTACAAAAAAAAAAAAAAAAAAAAAAAAAAAAAAAAAAAAAAAAAAAAAAGAATATACTCTTAAAAAGTCAAGACAGTTTCTCATTGTGTTCCAAGAGTATAGTGGTTACACAGTCACACAGATTGTGTCAATGTTTCATGTCTAATTCTGCTAATCTATACTAGCTGCTTACACAAATATATCCTTTCTATGTTTATAATACCTTTTATAACAATTTTTTGAAATCTCTTGAATCATCCAACCAAGTTTTAACTCATTCTACAGTAGGGCTCTTATATGAGTATTTGATTTTCTTCAGTACTTTTCGCTGCTGAAGAATCAAACACTCACTGTCTCCAGAACAGTTCAAGTGGAGTCCATATATGATACTTGAGGATATGGTTTAGGGGTGATTGTGGTGGTGTTAGGCTGGTGATTCTGTGACTCCCCTTCCTTTCCTTTGTGTTTTAAAGTTCATAAATGAGAATTATTAATAGAAAAGATTTTAAAGATAGATTTTAATGACCAGGGAAAAGATTTCTAAAATTCTATATCAGTTAAAATCTCAGTAAAAATAAGAGTAGCTTGGGATTTTCATTGAGTTAAATGAATATGGATTTGATCTGCTTGTGTTAAGCTGCTTCAGAGCGGCAATATTAATCGATGAATATTATTATTATGAACATGGTAAAATGTCATTAAAAAGAGCATCCTTAAATTAGGAAAATTTTGTAACACCAAAAAATTAAAAAATACATATCATGTGATTTTCCATTTTGTGGTCTTCAGGGGGAATCAGCTCTAAATTCAGATTTAATACTAAGCTGACATATATGTATCTAAAAGGCTGATGTCCAGATCTGATAAAGTTACTTAAGGATATTTCTATTGCTAAAGAACAAGAATAGCCTCTTATACATAATAATCCGAGTGACTGGACTATGTTTGTCCTAAGATTGAATGAATTTCCTTTTCAATGTATTTATTTCTCCCCAGAGATTATAATAAGGATTTTGAGTGACTAGCTCAGACTTTGAGATTCAGCTTGAAGGTATTTTATTTAAAGCAGATGAATCATGCATCTTTTTAGAAGGAAAAAAACAGGTAAGCAGTGAAGATGCTCAGTACTTGAGAAAATCAGTGAGCTACTTATTTATAGACAAAAATTTATTTCTGAGCTTCTATCATTACAAATGCCCCAGTGTCAATTATTTAGGCCAAGATTTAGGTCAGAGATTTTCAAGTTACATTTACCCAGGAAGGAAACATTTCTTATTTCTTGGGTATAGTACCCTAGTTATAATATATGCAAGTGAAAGGAGGGATAACAGACTTACATAAATGGATACACAGAGACAGCAAGACAAAGGATTTTTTTGTTCTACCTGTAGTTTTTAAGTGTAATGCAGGAAACCTGATTTTAAAGATAAATTAGTTTCAAGCAAGTTATGCTAGGTTTTAGGTAATAAAGAACTACAGGGAAAACTGATAACCAGTATCTGTAATTCCTATGAGGTTAAATTTTAGCAGTACATGGTGAAGGTTGAACTTCAAATAGCATTTGAGGCTGTTAAAGGAAGCATACCCATTCACATCAGCAGTGGATGTTACATCAGAAATAAAAAATCTGCTTGAGATGTTTTCAATTCATCTATAACATGAATTTACTTCATATAACTTATAGGCATTCAAAGTGACATTCTTCTTAGCCAATCTGAGATTCTTAATCACTCTGTCATTTGTAGATAACATAGACATTCCTCTAACCTATTTAAGGATTTTTCTTGTGTTCTGATTTGTATGTGAGGATTTTGTCTAATTAATTATACCTTGGAGATGATAACAGTGATCAGTTAAGCTAATACCCCTAGTAAAATTTCTTTAATATCCAAATGCTTAGGATCTTAGAAGCGGATTCTATTCTAAAAAGCTCATACTAAATAAAAGCAACAGATACAAACAAAAGACAATCAGTGAAAGAATTTGGAAAGAGGGGAAGTACTGAGTAGAATTAAGATGTATTTGAGAAACACTGAATTGCCAATTAACTCTGCTTTTCAGAATTATGGCCTACAGGGGCTGTATCACTCAACTGGGTACCTCCAGCATATATCTGTACAGTTAGATGTGAAAACTTCAGACATTCACTGTCAGCTGGTTCTGCAGGAGCTAACCACCCAATAAGAAAACAGGAGATAGCATGACCTTGTGAAAGTCTCATCAACTGCATTCCAAAAGTAAGAGGTAAAGACTACTGGGTAAAAAGAAAGAATACAGAAATAAAATAAGAGAGGGAGAGAAAAGAGGGAAATTAGGAAAAGTGATAACAAGCACAAAGACAGTGGGGATTTTGGCCCTAGATTATTGCATCCTTTATTAGGAGAAAAAAATAAGGAATCATACTAACATTGTTAGTGTTAAAATTGAGAGTGAACTTTCTTTTGTGAACTCCAGTGAATTGCTTTTGGTTATAATGAACTCAAACCAGGTACCACCTAAAGTCCCCCAGGCTTCAGTGTGCTGCTTTAAATCCACTCAAAGGTTTACATTAGCCATTAGAAGTGCAGACACTTAAAGGATTTGTGCTTGAACAAATATGTCTTTGTTTATTTTAAAGACTCATCTGTCTGAGTAGTTGCCTTTGGCTCCTTATCTCTGAGACCAGATTTCAACATTGTTTTATGTTCACAACAGCATTATGTCTTCTCTGTTGTTTTTTGACAATTCTTTGTAGAATTTTATCACTCTTTCACCCAGAATGAAGATGAGCAAAAATTTATCAAGAATTAACTGTAGAACTACCCGTGCAAGACATGGGTAGTATTTATTGATGCTGTATCACTGTTGCTGAATCAGATTTCCATCTTTCTTAATGATATGTGTTGGTGTCCTGATACATGGTGTAAGTAATTTGATTGATTTTATGTGAATACACTTACAGAATACTTCAATAGCTTTTGCTCAGTTACTATTCTTTTTTGCTTAATAATTTCAGTCTTAAAAACAAATCCCATTGAAGAGCAAATATATACTGAAAAGTTCACAAAAATCTTACTTGTGGACCTCAGGATTGTTTGTGACAGTATGATACAGAAGCACCAGGCACAAAACTGTTCATAAAGTTATAGAATATTTGGTTGCTGGAAGAAAATTCACTCCTTATTCAGGAAATTGAATGCATTATCATTACCCCCCTCTTTCAATAGTTCTAACACAGTCTAACAGTGAGAATCCAACTACAGGAGTTGCAATCATGATCTAGTCCTCACTAAATTATAGACTTATCTAGAACTAGAATAGAAATTAAAAAGGTCAACTGCTCTTTCAGGAATTTTGTAGAAAGCTTCTTTTTTTCATTAGCGAAAAATGGCAACAAACTAAAGACGCAAAACTGAAATAAGGATTTTATCTTTTAATGAAATGATTCCATGTTCAAACTTTAGACTTGATTTTAAACTTTTCTCTTAATTAGAAAGGTACTATGTTAGCATATTTAACCTTAAAACATGCAGTGTTCTGAAGATAAAGTTGAAAAAATACTTCTAGTCAATATGATTGACATGCTGGAAGAGTATAGAGAGACAGAAAATGAAAATAATAATAATTAAGAACAATATAATGCAAAGCCAAACTCAAATACATGTCAATATTTTTTCGCTAGAAAAAGAGTAACACCAAGTAGGTTATACCAATCTGTCTATTCTTTGAATGTTTGTGTCTTCCTTTTAAGGTCATTTATGTTATCTGGTTTTGGGGGTATTTTTTTTTTTAATTGGTTATTTTATTGCATATTTTGATACCATGAAAATATTAGCCTTCACATTTGAATATGAGTCATGCAAATGCTGATCCTAAACTCTGTATAATAGACTGAGCATCCCAATGGGAATGAAATATTCCCACAAACTCAATAGAAATAACAATGCCTGCAGTATATCTGTGTTACAGGTTGATAAGTAGAGGGAAGATTGTTTCACAGCTGACATTCTGGAAAGGGATTGACTACCTCCTGTGAATATGGAGTTTTTACAGCATTCAAAATTAAACAGGCCAAAAGTAAAATCTTTAGCATTGTTTTACAGTTTTTCCTGAATTTCCAACATGAGACAAATGCTGAAGCTCCTTCTTCCACTCCCCTCACAGGAGCTGCACAGCCCCTCACAGCTGCCCTGCATCTTGACATAGTACCCACTGTACATCAGCTGCAGAGGAGGCACAGCATGCCTCCAGTCTGAGCTGTCAAAAAGACATAAAGGAAGGGCAACCGTTCTGAAAAAAAACCCACAAATTTTGTTTGTGTTTCATCAGTCAATCTATACACCTATGAAAATGTTGATAGTGAACCAGTCATGCCCATCCATCCACATCAAGTTTAAATAGTGAGCTTCATGGATGAATCTTTTTTAAAGTGCGATACCATTCCCAATTAATTTTATTAATTATATTTTTTATATTTAATATGCTGGTGGTTATTGTTGTCTTTGGCAAGGACTGCAGTAAATTGATTTCACTGGCAGAAATAATGGCACTGTATGCATTAACTCTCTTGGTGCAGACAGGTGATTTACTTTCCTTTTTAGTATTTTACATTATTTATTTCTTGAGTCTGAAGTTGTCTTGGGAATAGGAACCAAAAATCTGTTTTTAAATCTGGATTAATTGCTTCTGCAAAATACACTTCTGTTTGTCACTGGATTTAAAACAAAATGAAATAGTAGGAGATATGGACCAGGAGCAGTTTTATTTTTACATGGTCATGTCTACAAATTCTGCTTGGTTTTTGAACATGCACCATACATCTTAGTTTTGAAATGATTTTACCATTTTAATACTAAGCTTTTAGTATTACTTTTTATGTTTGTCAATTAATAATGATACTCACCATTAGCATCACATTCCCAGTGTTCAAGAACTGCTTTTTATGTGTTCCTGTGTAAGAGGATTGGAGCAGATGTGAAGCATCTCCAAAGTAGTCTGATGAGATTCTTGTGACTGAGATGTGCTTCTTCTCTGGAGTACTCTGAATACTCTCTGAATACCTAGAAGGATAGCAAGTGCTACTACATTGCGGTTTTTTACACTTATGTTATTCATTAGTCTTTTCTCAGAAGGAAATAAATAGGCATACTCTCAGAGTTATAATCAAAGTCTGATTATCTTGTAGAGTCCAGGGAACCATCTTACCAAAATTAAAAATATCAAGGAAGAAATGGTGCTGTGCTGTCTTTTCACGGCAAATTCACCCATTTCATGTGTCAGATAGACATCTAAAATTTCACTGGTTACATGCTGTCCCAACTGGTAGTAGCAAAGCTCTGTTTGAGACCTTAACCTTTTGGGAATTTGTGCTCCAGTTGGGCCACGTGCTCTCAAAGTCAAGTATTTATATCGTGACAAGTTCCATCTGCTGATCCACCAACATATGCCTTGCTAAAGGTGAAGGGGTAAAAGACATGAATGAACAAAGAAGCAGGCGATTCACAGAGCTCCATTTCTATTACAAATTGTTTTCAGTTTGTGGTTGTTTAGTAGTTGTGGGGAAAGGGTTTGTCTGTTTCTTTTAGTTTGTTTTCTAATCTGAGAATAATCTTGTTAACTATTTCTTCTTCTTTATTTTGAAGGTTCTCTTTTCTTAATCTTTAATTCATTGTTAGTTCTATTGTTTCTTGAAGCCTTTTTCTATTTTACAGTACTCTAAGCACAGTATAAAACCAAACATGCTTTGTAGTTAGTGATTAATCTTTTAGGCAGCGTTAGTGAAACTTATTAAAAAAATACTATTCAAAAGGTAAGTCTAAAGTGCTACAATTCTTCACAGGGAAATCAACAAGGCCCTAAGCAGAAAGTAGTGATGTTACTGTTATTCCTGGCCTTTGGCAAAACCAAGTGATGAGTTATTTATGGTACTGAAAATACTGAGCATTATTATTATAACTTTCCTGAGTCAGTCAGAAAACAGACTACATAAAAGTCTCAGTTGTCCTGCCTTACTCTGTGTTCCTGCCATTGGGATCAAGTGAGATTCATTGCTTTACTCTATTGTGGATGTATTGATCAATCATGTTCCACTGACCAGGAGCTGTATGGTGAACAGAAACATCTTCTCAGGCCATCCCTGCATCTCTCTACTTTGTTCTCATCCTCTTTAGGAAGCAGAGATTCAAGGAAAGCAACAGAATGGTTGTTTATCAGAACAGAGCAAGAAACTTCAGAGAAGACAAGGAAGGTGAGAGGTAATGCAGATCATTGTTAAGACATCCGTGAAAGAAGCAGAAGATTTGGACACATATTTTCTTTCTTTTTTTTTTTTTT
>VWYO01016096.1:62163-109374 GCA_013400275.1 Rhadina sibilatrix | reverse complement strand
TTTTTTTTTTTTTTTTTTTTTTTTTGTAAATAAAGAGGAAGTTAAACAGTTTTCTCTCAGCACCTCACTCCCCTATTCAAGTCTATTACATTTGACGTTAACTATTTCTCTGGACAGATCTGTCACTGAGATTTCAGGAACAGCAGCAGCTTCAAGTATAGCCAGCCAAAATATAGGGCATTAAATGCCAGTGAACTGAAAACTGGGAATTACACTACAGGTTTACACGTGAATGTCAAACAAATTCTGAAGTTAAAGAAAAATCACACACTGTTAAATAAGTCTTTGTTTCAACCTTCTTGCCATTCTCTATCTATACTAAAGCCTGCCATAGCTTTGTAATACCATTTCTTTTAAACAAGTATACCCCTTTTATTGATTAATAACATTATATTTGAAAAATTATTGAAAAATAATTTTCAGAATGAATTCTCACAAGTTTTCTTCTTTATTGACATTGAAGAATTACTGGGATTTTACAGCACATAAAATGAATACTGAAAATACTGAAAAACACCAAGTCCTACTATCCTGATTGCGTGTAATCATTCTTTTTGATTCATATAAACACATTTGACATTTGAGTATATTCTTACTTGAATTCTTGATTCAATTCATTTATGTATGTGATGTGACATACCATTCATTTTGGTTTGTTTCTTAACCACCAATCTGGTAAACTTGGTTCCCTAACTATTGTGTTAGAAGGGGTAATGAAGAATTTTCCCCCCTTCTTTCCTTGTTTCTGTTTCACAACCTATAACAATTTTTAATTTCAAGAATTGTATATATTAATTCATATTAATCTTATCTCATATAGAATTCATCATATACACCCAAATATCTTTGTTTCCTCTACTTAATATCTTCAGTTTTACTAAATTATTTTTAAGATAAGTTGCCTTGAATGAAAAATGGAATTAACGGATAACAGGAAAATAGACTCACATAGGTATTCATCTATTACTTAATGAATAAATCTTGATTTTTTTAATTTTTTTTTTTTTTTTTGCTACCAAAAATTAAGCATATGCTTTTATAAAACCATCTTGGATATTTGTAAGATCTTTTTCTGATTAACATTAACCAATTTTCGCCATGCCTATATTGCTGAAAGAATTACAGGAACATTCAAAGCTAAATAATATAAAACCTTGCACATTCAAAATGTTTAAAATGTACATATTTTTCCCCTCGCTTTTTTTTTTTCTTTTTTTTTATTATTATTTTCTTCAAAAAGTCCAAAACAAATTTTAGGAATAAATTAACAGTCAGGGTTCTAGTACTTGATATCATTCCTCCTTATTTTTTATTTTAACTATGGCAATATAGGTTTAAATGTACAAATGAAGTTTTAAAGTCATCACTGCAGTACTAACAGTTAAGAATGCTTTTCTCTATATATCTATAATCTAAATTAATGCAATTTTCTTCTCGTCTGCTCATTTTATCATAGATTATTTTAGTTTTTATTAGTTTGAAAACATAATATTTGGACTCATTTGATGTTGTAATAGTAGAACTATTATTTGCAATTTGTCTTAATTTTTTTACATATTTTTACAAGTATGATGAACAGGACAATTTTCAGTACAGATCACCACTAAAGCTTCTTTTTATCACTAAAATTCTCCATTCTTTCCCCCTTTTTCCTGCAATAGATTTACTAATTGGTGAGAAGGAAATATATTTTAATTCTTAGAACAGTTTAATTTTATGGTGTCTTATGAGAATAACTTGAAAAGTCAAAAGTTTTTGGAAGTCCAAGCTCATTAGTGACTACTTTAGAGAACTCTGAAAGACTATTAAAACATAACTTCTTGATATAAAAATTAGTATTCTTCCCATATCTTCTGCCTCTTCATTTATAAAAAAAATTCTGGTTTGTATTATATCATAAACCAATTTTCCTTGTTTTCCCCACAAGTCTGTTCTTCACATCTAGACTGAAACCTTTTATAAAATTTGTTTTCTTACTTGCTTCCTACTTATCATTTAAAAATAAGGCAAATTTAGGTGATAATTAACATATCAGTTAATAGTTTTGTAATTTCATATTTGATTTATCTCAGAATTTTTGCTTGAAACAACTTAGTTCTATGCTTTTTTATTGACATGCTTTAAAAGTATACTGCTAATGAATTAGTGTATGGCATTTTATTATATCCTACCCAATAAAGACAGCGATGTGGAATAAGAATCTGCCTAAATTCACTTGCTGTGAACGTTAATACAAATAATTCATCTAGCATTTCTATTATGTCTTATCTTTCCTTTAATGTTCTTTTTTTGAAATGATCATCTGTCAATCCCACCATCTCTCTTCAAAACCTTCTATTTCTGATGTGCTAGAAGAAGTTTTTATTATTAGTTTTAATGCCTATTGCTAGTTGCTCATTAATTTTTTGTACAGCCTTATGGCTTTACAATTTTTGACAGGTTTTATGTTCCTGTTATGAAAGAGAATTTTCTAGTTTTTCTAATCTCTTTCACTAAGCATACAACTAGTTCAACTTCTCCTTCTGATTTCTTTCTTTCTTTCTTTCTTTCTTTCTTTCTTTCTTTCTTTCTTTCTGCCTTTCTGCCTTTCTGCCTTTCTGCCTTTCTGCCTTTGCCTTGCCTTGCCTTGCCTTTCTTTTTCTTTCTTTCTTTCTCTTTCTGCCTGCCTTTCTGCCTGCTTTTCTGCCTTTCTGCCTGCCTTTCTGCCTTTCTGCCTTTCTGCCTTTCTGCCTTGCCTTTGCCTTGCCTTGCCTTGCTTTTCTTTTTCTTTCTCATCCTTTTAAAGCCATTGCTACCCAGTTACTTTAAAAATCTCTAGACTTTATTTTATTTATATCCCTTGCTTTATTTTATATCTCTTGCTTTATTTTATAAACTTATTCTATTGAATTTCTATGTTGTCCTTATCTATGTTAACTCTATGCAGTTACTAAGCTTTACTTACTAAGCTTAAGGATTATCTGAAATAAATGCCTAAATTCTCAGCAAGCAATTAGCAGTATTATACTTCAAGAAAATTGTTGAAACTTAAAAGAGCATGAATAACAAAGTAATGTGAACTACATGCATCTGAAATGAAACAGCTTTTAAAAAGGGTCTACAAATAATTCTGACCACCATTACCAAAAAACACAATAAAAAATAAAGCTGGAAATTAATAAATGCAAACAAAAACTGTTGCAGTGCAGCAAATAAGAGTTTGTACTTGTTACAATCAACCTTTTTTAGCTATGCTTATGGCCAGCAGAAATACTTTGGCAGATGGCAACACCACTGTACATCACAAATATGAAATGCAGTTACTAATATTTACGTTTCACTATTCACAATTCCTTAGCATCTCTTTCAGACAGAGAAAACTGTTAGTTCCCATTCTTCCTCTCTGGATTTAGGGGCTTCAAATTAAAACCCATTTTAACAAAATTTATCTGACTCAGCATTTAGATTTGAAAAAGGTGTCTAAAACAAATGAAACTATCTTACACAGAGAAACTATCCCTACTATTAGTCATGTAAGTTGAGAAATAGTAAGGATAGTTTCTTCACTGAGTGGCTGCCCAAGGGAGACCTCAACTGTTTCTGGTAACACTGGAGGATCTTACAAGAGCATTCATAGTCAGAGAGGTGGCACACGGTGTAGCAGCAGAGATTTCTTCCTGACTTCTCAAGATCCCTTAATGCGTTGTTTCGTTAATATGTGACTAACCCTGTGTCTTGTTGAAACTTTTTTCAGATTTTCACTAAAGTATTGGTAAAGTAAAACAGTTTTTCCTGTAATGTCAACAAAAACTGAAGTAATGAATAAGAGTTGCCTCTCAGATTCATCAAGAGACAAGAGACAACAGTATATGAGACCTTTTTTTCTTACTATATAATTATCCTATTTTTAAAAAAAACCTTGATTATTTTTCTCTTAGGAAGTTATTTGCAGACAAAATTTTCAAGAATTCTTATAAATAGTGTTTATATATTTTCTTTCAATCAGTTCTAATAGAGATTTGCAAGTATCTGATAAAGCATTTTTTATTCACAGTTCTGCAAGAGGCATAAAACCTTTTTTCTATGAAGGTCATGCCATATTTATTACTTAGATTCATGTTATACATCTGAATTGTGCAATATAGCAGAAATAACCACAAGATAAAAAAAAAATTGTTGTGACATAGAATGTGTATTCAAACCAATATCCAGAAACTTCAACAACACAGTAAACAATTAACTACCTTTATTATCCTTTTCATAGATTTTATTAAAAGAATAAAAAAGGAAATCTTGTGGTTTACATGGAAGAAGAGTAAAAATGTTTTCTTGCATGTTTCTTTTAGAAATATAAATATGAAATACAAAGGAGAAGATTATCAGGTCTGCTTCCTGAGAAAAGAACATAATTCTCTGTTCTATAAATATTATTTTAAAAAAGAAAATAAAGTATTCAACAAGCCATGTAAGTGCACTATGAAATTTTAATTCCTCTTTCTCCTTTTTGAGGTTATGCTGAAATATTGCAGTCATCTGAGCATTGTGTTCCTGTGAAACAGATCACTCATGTCAAAAAGATAATATATGATAATGTGCAATTGGCATCCAGGCTAAATGCAAATTCTATTCAGAGCTTTTGTCTTTTTTCATGTCATTGAAATATTCGATATTCCTTAATAAATTTCACCTAGAAATAGACTTGAACTAAAAATCATAGGCTAAAATCACAATTCATGAGCTTCTACCAAAATTCATGAAACTGTTTTTTTCATTGTCTCCTAACTTAATAATTTCAAAAATGAGCTTCTGATCTACAGAGTCACACATTTTATACTTTAAAAAATACTTTTTTTCTTTTTAGTAATTGCACTGTGCCTGTATTCCCACTTTATTTGAAACTGGGGATATCTGTTTTTTCAATAAATTAGAACAAGGTTTGAGTCTCCCTATATATAATTTGAACAATTGATACTATGAGAAGAAATTTGCTTTAAATTTAGGCAAATTCAGAATGTAGGTATAAGGCCTATATGTAGTTTCTGTGATGTTTCAGGGTAAATTGGTTCATGTAAGCCCCAAGGGCCCCTTTAGATCATTGGAAAGGTCTATGGGCATAGAATATTCAAAGGGGTAAATTCTAGTGTGGAAGAACAAGTCTCTTTCAGGGAACACTCAACTTGTGGGTCCTTGTCTGAGTTCCTCTTTCTGTCTTCTGACAATGAACCAAAGGCCATGGACACTTTGTTATTGTATTTTCTTGGAGAGATTATTTTCATTATGGCTGCTAAAAAAAAAAAATAATAATAAAAAAAAAATTAGAGGTGAATCAGTTTTGGGAACAGGTAGCTTGTCAACCCCTTCAGAGTCTAGTCTTTCAGGGTTGCAACTGTGGGTCAAAATGCCCCACAGGGAGATGTTGTGTAAGAATTGTGGCCTGAATGTGGGAAATATTTTTAATACTGTTTCATGATTATAAGTCCTTTAGCTTTTGTAATTTTCCTCCTCAAGTACCATAGACACTTCCAAGATTTTCCCTTTCTGCTTTTTTTTTTTCATTTCATGAATTACACGAAGTGAAAAACTTTAATGTATCATGAGCATCAGTTAATTGAATTGAATAAAGCTTCTATAAGAAAAGAACCTACATCCAGGTTGTGAGATTGGTTATGTCAGAATTTGATAGGTGAACCTAGAGCTCCCCAATCCAAAATCTGTTGGTAAAGAAGGAAAAAGTAAAAATAAATAAGTTTATTTTCATTTTTATCAGTATTATATATTTAGTTGTCCCATTTTACAACACACAAAATATGCTATTTTATACAACATCAAATCTGTTAGTCATCAGATTTTCTGTCTTGGGACCAGTTTACAAAAATCCATACAGAGAAATATTTTGCTCTCAATGGACTTCGATGCACTCATGGGCTGAATTCAGGGTATAATCTGTAAAATATATGTGGTTTCAAAGTTCTGGTGCTTCAATTCTCTGATGGTACAATATCTTTCATCAGCTTTCAATTTGTGAAATATCAATAACATGAATCTGAAATCTTCAGAATTTTGTCAGTGTTAGCTGAATAAAAACCTTGTAGAGGTATGATGCAAGTCAATAAAAGCTTCTGTAACATTAAGAATGTGTCCAAAGCTGTTGTCTGTATTAATGGAACCTTATCTCCCATCAGTTTCTGAGTCCAGCATGTGCTCCAGAAATGGCTGGATTTTGAGCAGATTTGGGACTGCATTGCCTCAAATTTCCTTATGTTGGAGCCAACCCGAAGCCACAGTAGTTGTGAGAAGTCTCTGATTTGGACATTAAGGCACAAAAATTTGCATAACTTACCACTGCCTGTGAGTTAAGTTTCAGCCAATAGTCAGTGACCTTTTTCTTCAATAAGGAAACGTATTTAAATTATACAATTCAAAATTTTAAAGCACTACTGAATGACTCTTCTGCTTGGTTTTTACTTCTTCTAAATTAACATATTCTAGTTTTTGGACATGCCATATATTTAAGTAAGCACAGTGCAACATATTTCCTGTATTTCTCTTTTCACTGGTGAACATGGACCACGACTTTCTTCTCGCTAAATATATATTGCAGGTTCTGAATTATTCTAGAAGTTTACATTTCGCTCCTTTCATTTATAAACATATTATTTTTTTCCCAGAAAAAATATAGCTATAATTTTATCATGATCAGGATTTTTTTAATTACTAATTTGCAATTCTCATACTATTAGCTTTTAAATCAGTGGCATGGAGAGAAAAAGGATATGATATTAATATCCAACTTTCTCTTGCAAGATAGAATGAAAGAAGCATTGACATTTTTGATATCAACATTCTTAACTTAAAATGTATAGTACAGAAATATTAGCTATCTTACTGCTACTTTTGTGAATTTTTTGTAATTACAAGGGAAACATGATGCATTACTGGGATATTTTAAAATACTTTTGCTAATTGCATATTTATACACAGTGATTTCTGTATCCCTTAGGCTTTAATTAATTTCTCTGGTATTACTTGCAAGTTTTTAATAAGATACTGAACTTGCTGAAGCTTCTACTGGAAGTGATTTTGTAAATAAATGTTTGACCTTTTTTTTTTTTTTTTCCCCCAGAAAAGTAAGAATAAGCATAAGCAGATAAGTATCTCACTTTCTTGAGTTTGTTGCTTATTTTGCAGAAGGATAGTTTGGAGGTGATTTTCAATGGATCCAATACTGTTTTTTGAAATGAGCCAAAGAGACTTACTTCTGACAATCCCACAGTTGATAGTATTCGATTGTTTTCCTATAGTGCAGATTTGCATTTCCATAAGAGAAATCTATCAATGAGATGGCATTCCTCCTGTCACATCTGGTTGAAACTGAGAAATCAGTGAGAAGACTTTATGCAGTGCTGTGCACTTGCTAAAGAAAAAAAAATTAAAAATAAATGTTTTCCCTATTATCTTCTAAAAACATATCTGTGCTCTTCATCTCATTTTTATCTCAAATCACAAAAGACATTATTTTTTTCAGGATGTTAGAAGGAAAAGGAAAGCAAAAAGACAGAAAAGAAAAAAGAAAAAAAGAAAACAGGAAAAGGAAACAAAAACAGGAAAAGGAAGCAGGAAAAGACCAAGGCAAAGAAAAAAGAAAAGGAAAAGGAAAAAGAGAAGTTACTGTAATCAGTAACTAAACTAAAGTGTTTTAAGGCTTTTTTTTTTTTTTCAGAAAGAGAACTGATTAATTTCTGCTCTTCCTCCCACCTCCAGCAACCTTTTCTCTTTCAGTGACGCAATTTTCTGTCCATTAACTGTCAACAAAGATAGTCATAGGATCATAAGGTAGTTTATTAAAATTATAGGAGCATATCCTATTTAAAAATAATTACCATTAACCTTAATTAATTCAGTGGTTTAGTTAAGTGTGGTCCATAAAAACACATACACTAAGACCACTTAAACTGACTTGATAAAAGAGCATTGAAATTTTCCTCTTTAGGCAAGAATTTCTCAGTCTATTTTCATTGCCATCCCATTCATTTTCCCCCTCCTTCCTCCATATAGTAATTTAATGCTTTCTTTATTTTTTATTTTTTTTTCTCTGAGGGACCACCAACTTGTCTCATGTTCAGTTATGTTCTGTGATATTTCCATAGTTTAGCTGCCTGAATTCAACTGTGTCTGGCCTGGGGAAGATCCTGGCATCCTCTCACAGTAACCACCCTTGCTATCAATCCAGAACTACGTCAGAAAATGGTCTGCACCAACAGTTTTCAATTTTAGATGACTATGAAGAAGTAAGGGGTAAAGCTGTAGGTGTTCGGACCCTTAAATATCAAAAATATGTAGGAATGTATCATTATACTTGCTTCACCTATAAAGTAAGATTGATCCAACATGAGCAATTAAATTTTCAGGCCTCTAATTTCAACTACTTGAGCTCCCCAGGTGATCCACTGAATCCTAAGAGAGCAATTTGAGTGTATCTACTGACCTGAGCAGTCCGAGAATTCTACCAAAGATTAGTCAACATGTCACCACTGCTGAGATAAATAAGTTCCTCCATTGTCCCCTTATGTTAAAATATGTTCTTCAAATTAAATTATATCCTCATTACAGAGCTCTTTTTTTCTCTATTCTCTTAAAATAAGAAGGTGTATCTGAGAGAATATACATATTATTTTGTGGGTTGAATTAATGTAATCTTTATGATTTTTCTCTGAGCTCCACAGCTGTCACTAAAGCCACCAGAATGAAATTGCATTTTTTTTTTCTTCTCAAATATAAATCTCTGATAAATTTTACTGTGTTTCTTTTCTTTTCTTCCCCCTAGTAAATCTAAGGTGGCAAATTACTAAAGCGCTCATCTAATTTAATTTCAAAGCAGCATAATCTTTCTCTGTTTCGTTCATTAATTCTTCTGGGTATACATTTCTTATCTTTTATTAATCACAAATAACTTTCTTACATTTAAAACTTTGTAATTGGTCTCCAAGTAATATATGCAGGTAGATTTGAAAATTGTTACTGAAACACAAGAAAGCTATGCATTTAAAAACTACTGAGTATCTGGCTTCTGCATTCTCAGTGTTTGGTCTCCTTCTCTGCAAATTATTATGCATTTTGTACATGACATATAAAGTGGTACAGAGATTGAAACTCAACGTTCAAGTCAGCCAAGGAAGATATATCTTGTTAAACAACTTTTCTGGAACAAAGATTAATTTTAAGGAAAATAATTATTTCTGCACATAAAGTCAAATATCTGAATCAAAATTCATTTGTATTCTGTTTTCCTGTAAGGGAAAAAACTGTAAAGGAAACCTCATTCATTTTCTGGTTTTGGCAATAACACAAAACCACAAATGGTGCTGATAGTTCTTAAGTGTACCTTGAGAGTTCTGTGTAGTGTGTTTCCATTCCTTTTGCAGTACATAATTAATTATTGTCAGAAAAATTGATCAGGATTCTGGTTTAATTTCTAGATGGATCTTTTTGTTCATGTGTACTCTTTAAAGAGTCAAAATCAAACTTCATGAGCACTAGCTGAGATTTTATTTTATCCAGTTTTATTGAAACTCGCCAGAGGGGCTGGGGGAAGTTATAATTCATTGTAGGTGATCCACAAGTAGAATACTATTAATTTCTTGTAATATTAGCTATGTTAGAGTTCTGCAGATTGTCTAGTTATGTACGCTCTTTCCATAGTCAGATGGAAGAAACAAGTACCTCCAGAGGCTTTTAGCCAATCACCTGAAATACCTGGTGCAAAAATATCTTTGTGATGATTTGCATTTCAGATGTACCTGGATTTACACATTATTCTCAAGCATCTGATGAAGTCTGCCAAAGAGAATCTATCAGGAAGCAGGTCACGTTGGGATTACTGCTATCATTGTACTTAAAAATGTTTTAGCCAAAGCAAGGCAATTAAATTATCTTTGCCTTTGTTTTTTTTCTTTTTCCCTGAAAGAACATTACTCTTAATTAAATGTTAAATAAGTTTTGGATTGCCTCTGTTCTCTGGAAACATCAATTCCAAGAAAACTAACCTACCAACCAACCAATCACAAAAAAAAAAAAAAAAAAAAAAAAAAAAAAAAAAAAAAAATGCTGAACAGGCCACAGATTTTTTTCTCTAAAATAGTAAGGTGTTCCTTCAATAAACCAGAAGACATACATACATTAAGAAGAAACAACCCATATTTCTTCATTCTACCATCCAAAACATTATATAAAATTTTATATTGAAGAGTATTTATCAATATTTCTTTCAAAGATCACAAGGAGTAGAAACTCCCTAAAGCATTTATTGATTTATTTGCTAATCTTCATACTTACATTTTTCATCCCCCAGTGCTTATCATAAATTCTGGCATCTCCAACAAAGCATATTTTAATGAACTAATTTATGCAAGCAGTTTAAAATAAGTACTGTACTATGAACTTAATACATAGTGTAGCTTTTCACTTAATGGCTTCTGGGAATGTCATTACTTCCCCTTGATGCAACTGAGTTTAATATATAGTCAAATGTACTTTTTTTTTTTTTTTAGTGAATAGAGTAGTCACATTCATCTCTTTCTCCTCCTTAATATGACTTGGCATTTTTCCACTTTTGATATTTTTAATTCTCTAAGACAATTAAAAGCATTTATTTTAAATATATACTCTCCATATTCAAATCTGAATCCTTCTTTTCTTCCTAGTGGAAAGAAATATTACTGGTTTGTTTAGCTTTTTTACCTTGACAGAAATATACCAAATATCTAACCAGGTTTATTTTCATTAGTATTTGGCACTGTTGAATTAATGTAGTAAAAAACTCAGAACTGAACCTGGACATGAAGAGATGATAAAGAAGTGGGAAAAAACCAAAAAAAACCCAAAAACAAACACACAAACAAACAACCCACCAAAACACAAACAAACAACAACTAAACTATTCTCTTGTCAATGTAAGGCAGTGAACATATGTAGTGGCAGGCACATACCACTATGCCTGTTGTCATATATAATTTCTTACAAGCAATACATAATTTTTTAATCCTATCAAAAGTTCCCCCCTCATTGACTTAAACAGGCGAGAGACAAGGGTAAGGATTCTGACAAGCTTTGTTTGTTTGTTTGTTTGTTTAACCTGTTTCACACCATACACACCCCAAACCTAACTAACATTTTGCATATTGTCTGTTGCAGTCTTTTTCACCAATGTGGTAGGTTAACATTGATAAGCTACCAGATCCTCCAATCCAACAGGATGAGAGAAGTAGATGAAAAAGTTAATGGGATGACATAAAAGTAGAAAGATCACCTACAATTTCCATCACAGGCAAAACAGACTTAACTTGGGAAAAAAAATAAAAATTTGCCAATTAACATAGAGTTGGGTGGTGAGAAAAAAGGACAAAAAACTAAAACCTTCCTGTCACCCTCACCACTTTTTACAGATGGAACTTGCACTCCTTCATTCCCATGTTCTCAATCTCCTTCCCTGCTTCTGCTGCTTCCCAAGTAGCACATGAAGGAGGAGAGATGTGAGATTATGGTTAGTCTGTAAGACTTCCTCTCTCCCCTTCCTTGCTCCTCCTACTTTCTCCTTCCTCTGGGGTGGGTCCTTCCCACAGACTGTGGTTCTTTGGGATGAGTCTACTCCATCATGAGTTCTCTGCATGGACTGCAGTCATGGTCAGAAATTTGCTCCAGAATGGGCCCTTCACGGGCTGCAGTGTGGTTATTTCTTTCCGTGTGGTCCTCTCCATGCACTGGAGGGAAATACCTGCTCCACTTCAGTCCTCTCTAAGGGCTTCTAGAGAGCATCTACATTTCTTGGAGCTGCTCCTCCTCCTTCTCTTACCTTGCTGTTCTTAAGGTTGTTTCTCTGACTCCTGGGCAGCTTTTGTTGTTGTTGTTGCATTATAATAGAAATGTACCCCCTTGACTGTGACATTCTGTCGCGCCATGCAATGGGTCCATTGAACCTGTGTTCAGCACTGGGCACATCCTGACCCCTTTGCAAAAAACCCACCCCTGCAGCTCTCCCCAGTTACTAAATCCTTGCATAATGTAATAACAACGTAAACCAAATACATCAAAATATTGACAAATGGTTTTTTATCACACAGGAAAATTCTCTCTAAATTATTGCAAATCTGTACTGGAACAGTATTCAGAGCTACCAAATAGCGTATTTGGAAAAGCTAATCTTAGCTTTCAGTGCTGACCACACTTCACAGGGCTTTACCCCAACCTCGTGGCCACTAAAGATCACTGAAGAGAAACTGAAGATAACCAAGCATGCTGGTCCTATAAAACCTCTGAAAACCGTGCACTTCTAGTGAAGAATAAGGAAACTATGTCATGCAAAAGTAGGTGGTACACACCTTTCAGGCAAGTACAAATGAAGTATAAGCTTTGAAATCATTAATTTAAAAGGTTATCCCTAACTTGAAATAATAAAGCTAAATAAATTCTTCTGATTCATTAGACAAAAAAAACCAAATCCATGAGTTGTTTTTGAACACATCTGACAGACTCAGGCATATTTATGAAGACAACATTGTACATTATTTGACAACAACAATAATTTCCTGGTGAAAGCATCCAGAGATGTCATTTAATAATTTAACGGGAAAAATATGCAGCTTCTAATTAATGTTACTGCTTAGATAACTAGGCAAATAAGATCACAGAAGCAACCAAAATTTTTATACATAATTTTGTTCTCATATTTTCTGTGGTGCACTCTTTTCACCTGCATCTGTCACAGGTCACAGATTCTTAGTCTTTAGAGCACTGCAATTTCCTTTATAAATGTAAAATCTTTATTTGAACATAAGTAGCAACTCCCTGAAGTTTAACCTTTAATTCTTTGCTCTTTTCATTCCAGTCACCTGGCAAATACAGTAGGTATTTTTGGTCTACTGCTGAGTGAAGCATACTTTCTGACATATCAAACAATTTTTTCCAGTTTGTCCATTAGTAGTGAATCTAATAACCATGCAACATATTGACTCATTGCGCTTCTTTAAATATCAGATCTGGCAGCCTTATTCTTTGCAAAATATAATTTCACAAGAAAGAAAACATGGCACAAGTGTTTGCAGTCTGCAACTCAAATTTCATCACTGTTAAGTAAATACTTTGCTTCTAGAGAAGAAAATAATTGTAATTGGTATTCTTTCTGAGGTAGAAAGTAATTTAATTGCACTAACTGAATTAGAATAGGATAAACTGCAAGACCCCATTCCAATACATTTTTTTCTTACAGATTTTTAATGAGAGTTACAAATCTTGTCCAATAAAGGACTGAATTAAGTGCCCAGAATGTTGTTCCAAATTTAAAAGTATTGTCAAATTTGTCTTATATATTACTACTGAAGAATTAATCCTCTTAAAATGGGTCAATACTTTCAAGTATCTTAATGCTCAGTAAAATGTCAAATAAAATTAATAGAAGGTAAGGAATTATTAGTAGTATTATTATTAGTAGTAGTAATCATCATTGTATCATCATTGTCACTAGTATTGTAATTAGATGAAGAATGAATCCACCTAGATATTATATCTAAAAGAAGGAACCTTTGTAGGTTTTAATGTTTTCCTGTTTATTATACCGGCAATTCAACCTTCTTAGAATATTTTTATTCTCAGAATATAACCATGAATTTTCATAGGTCACAAAAAAACCAAAATCTGAAAGAACAAAGAAAGAAGTATAAAATAATGAAATCAAAGAAGAATGGAATTTAGTCCACCCTCCCCTGCAATGGTCAGGGAAATCTTCAACCAGAACAGGTTGCTCAAAGCTCCATCCAACCTGGCCTTGAAAACGTCCAACAAACAGGGCATCCACAACTTCTCTGGGCTACCTGTTCTAGTGTTTCACCATACTCATGATAAAACATTTCCTTCTTATGTCTAGTCTCAATCAACTCTCTTTGAGTTTCAATCCCTTGTCTCTTGTCCTACCACTATTGGTCCTTCTAAAATCTATCCCCATCATTCTTACAAGCCCACTTTAGGCACTGGAAGGCAACTCTAAGGTTTCCCTGGAGCCTTCTCTTCTCCAGTTTTAGTAAGCCAAATTTTCTCAACCTGTCTTTACAGGAGGACGACTAGAGGATGGGCTGGCACACTGTGTATAGGGATTCAGTCTGGCAGATGGAAGCTACTGAAGTCAGGGTCTCTGTGTGTCTTGAATTCACACACTCATTGTTAATATAAACTGAAGCATGTACCAGTGCATCTGTTTTCTTCTCATTTTCAGATGGATCCATAGATAGACAGGTAGATAATAGATAGACACCTGTTGTATGTGCAAATCCCATCTCCATTTTGCTGTCATTTATGTCTTAAGCACTACAAAACTGTCATAATTTCTTAGCCCTGATTGGTTTGAAGAAAAATCTTGAAAGAAATCCCTGCTTGTTAGAAAATCAAAGACTTGAGGAATATCAGAAAATAATTTTATCCTCTTTGCAGAATGAGATGTATCATTTTCAATAACACCTAGCGTTGTCACACAAATGTTTGAGAAGTGTAAACTTATAATGATCAGTGAGAAAAAGATAAATACCTTCCATTAAAAGGTACTGCTATTCCAGAACACTATTGATAGTCTTTTGCAGACACAAGGCACTCTGTCAAAATGTTTCTATTTCTACTGAAAAGTTTTCAAAGTTCTTGGTACTTTTATGCATGTGTCTGCTTAAATTGTGTCCAGTCTTTAGTCAAGGGATGGATGATCTCTTAGTGGATAGCAGTAGAAAAAAAACATGCCAACAGCTATAATTGTGATTTTATTTTTTTTTTAACTTGGATCAATTCGGCATGCATAACTGTTACATCCTTTGGAAGAACTGCAAATATTGGTACATCTAACTTACTCATTTATAATGGAGAATATTATTGCACTTACTAAGAAAAAATTCTTATTTGTATCCTGAAACAAGGGAGAGCTGACAAAATGTCAGCAAAAAAAGGCAATGATAAAATTATACAATAAAGATAATTACATCTGGCAGCACATGAAAGGAAATATAAAATTACAAACTAAATCAGGATGAGAGGAAAATCTGAAGTTCATGTAGGACTGTGGGAAAAGTGTTTCGTGCTAGCATTTAGTCAACTTAATGATTCTGGAAAACAAATTTTGTTTTCCAGACAGATTTTATTAATTAAGGAATGAATTAACAAGGGTGCTTATCTTGAAAAAGTAGAGAATTATTTATCTGAGTCTATTTTGAGAGAGTATTTTACAAAATAATTTAAACAAATACAAAAAGAATAAGAAGAAAAAATTTCTGCGTGATTTTCTTAGGTTCAGAAAACCTAAAACTAAATGATCAAAATATGAAGAAATTCCATCTTGTAAGATAATAATCATAAAGAAGAAGAGAGTCAATCTTTTCCATCCAGTGGAAAGCAACGAGAAAATCCCTTAATATGCAGCACAGTAGATCAAGGTGTTAGGACTCTAATTCCCCTCTTTCACAGCTACATAGGTAATTAACATATCAGGATAAGCCAAAGACCAAAATTTTGCATATGTTCATTTAAGAAGTTAGCACTTCTTATAACCCTATTGAAATCAGAAGTAAATTAGATGCATTAAGATAAAGAAGCTTAAAAATAGCTATTTATAAATTTACTTATTGATAGCTATATTTCCCTAAATTTTAGTTGTCTAGAGGGTAATATTGTAAGAGAATTGCACAGAATTTCTTGAGGCTAAGTGAAAAAAAAAAAACAGCTTCAGAAGAGAACTTTTTTGTCTCTGTTACCTAAAGACAACTGCTTCATTTTTGGGATGTTGTTTTGTTGTTGTTGTTTCTCTCTTTGTTTATTTTTAATTGTAGTATTTGTTAGTATGCAGATTAATAATCTAGAACAAATGGAAGACAAAGTAATTTTGAATTTTTTGTTGTTCCATTTCTCAGACATTTTAAACTGGTAAGTTTAGAAATATCTTCATTTGGACTTTATCACAGGATCCTGCTTCTCAGCAGATCCATTGAGAATCACAAAATCCATAAAATAAGAGTATGCAGTAATTGTAACGTCTTTTCTGGGGTTTGTTTTGGCTAATTGTATGTATCTAATAGGGTGTTTCCACCCTGATGTTACATTTAGATTATTTATTTGAAAGCACAGTATTGAAAACTGTTATTTTAGTTTCTATTACTATTCTGATATGAAGTACTTTTCTTAATCAGATGCAGACAAGAGCAATGTCTCTGTTTTTTATTTCTAATAGCCCAAATTTCCAAGAAAATAAAAAACAAAGAGGGTGTTCTGACTACATGGCTATTTTCATTCTTTTGAAAAGATTGTTTGATACTATTTTCTTTCTAAAAAAATTTTATAAACTCAATGAATGTAGGCACTACTGAAAATTTATAACTGTAAATCAAGACCTACTGTAATTCCAGATCTTTATTGAAGCTGAGTAAAATGTTCTGCATAACTGTCACCTACTGAATTAGCAGTTCAGTCAAGGCTATTTTAGACATTCAAATTCCATATTAAATATTTGAATCTTAAGCAATGCCCGCGAGCAACTCATAGAAGTCAGAATTGGGAGATAAGATTAAATTAACAAATTTTTCACAGATGAAACCACGTTCCTACTTTTTTATTTGGATGTTTATCCTCCCTAAAAAAATTACCAACAACTCCTGGGAAAATAAATTATTAAATAACTTTAAAACCACTATATCTGTTTGCTCACACTAGTTTAAGGTTTTTTGGTTTCTGGTTTGTTGGTGTTTGTTTGTCGGGTTTTTTTTGTTTGGTGATTGTGTTTGTTTTTTGTGGTTTTGGGGTTTTGGTTTGTTTGTTTGTTTGTTTGTGCTTTTATTGTTTCCACATATATAAAATTCATTTACATTACTGAGATAAAGAAAAATATACTTAAATTTCTGGCCATAATATCCAAGTGATTTTTTTTTTTTTAAACAGAGAATATACAATGGGCAGTTGGATGAAAGGATACAAGGGTGTCAAAACTACTTTTGATACAGCAAAATAATTTTACGGCTTGACTTGCATTATAATGGGGCAATATGAGAAAAAAAGTATTTTATTTTTCATCTGATGAGAATGACCTTTTATGGAAAGTAAAATTCATATGTCACAGGTTTCAGCCTGAAGACATTAATTATGATTATGAACAAACACAGGGCTAGGGGTTCACTGTTAATTCAATCAGTGACTTGATTTGTCCAAGCTGCTACTAGAGTTGAACAACCAGGAACCCAATCACACAAGCCAAGTGTGGGAGCTTTCTTCTGAGACTCAGTGCTCTATGTCACTGAAAAGCCTTTAACTAGTAATTGGAAGCATTATATTTATTCAGTCATGCCTTGCAATGCTGTTTGATATTCATGGCTAAGCAGAATTGATCCCTGTTGATAATAATTAGGCCTCAGGTTGACTTTTGTTATGCCTGCACAGTTCTCTTCCCTAAAAATAATAGGAACGTTTGTGTATTGATTTCTGAATTCCTCAGTGGGAAAAGGAAGAATATGTTATATACTACCCCACTTGTCTGCAAAACATGGACTAGCCTGATGACAAATGGGATCAGGAATAAAGAGGATCATAGTTACTATTTTCTCCACTAGTTTTGTTCCTTTCTCTACCCTCTACCCTCCTGTCTTTAGAGCAACTGTTGAGAGTGGGAATAAGGATGAGGTTCATTTCACATATCTTAAGTCAACTTGCATAAATCATTCTATTCTTCCTTGAAATCAATGAAGAAGTGTTGACAACTCTGAAGGTGAGACATTGCACCTTTCCAGCAGCTTATCTTCATACCAGATGAATCACCTTCCTGATTTCCTCTTTTAAGAGACTACAAAGAATTCTGCTTCAACTTCTTTTGTATCAAAAATATTTCTATTCAGATCATGTAAGCTCTAGACAACCAAAAAATTCCTTAGTGATGTACTTCTATATTAACAGTTATTTATTCTTGCGTTTTGCTGCTTAGGTTAGGTGGATTAGACAATGTCTTTTGTTTGATTATTCAAGATAAGTTTATTACAAATGATATGTTCTGTTTCATATTGATAGAGAAAATCAACTTCATTTTATTTCAGTAGAAATCATATTAAAAAAAAAGGACAAATCCACTAAGAAATTAATACTCAATACAAACACAGAATTTATTTTTGTAATTAGAATGATACATACCTCTCAAAATTCAACTCTATTTTTTTGGTAATATTCAAAGAATATGGCTGAATTTCTTAAGATTCACTTGTCCCTTAGCAAATGCCAACTAACAAAATTGCTTGACAGTTTATGAAATGGTGGATTATAGAAATGGAAATTTGGTAAATATAAAACCAAAATGAAAATGTAATGGTTTTGGCATATGAGACATGAATGCTTTAAAGATGAAGGAGATAGTGAATACAGAGTCTGTTTTGAAATGTCTGATTACTTTGTGTGCTGATAAATTATTTGAAGTATTCTGACTGGACTTGATAGTGTTTTCATTCCTTAGGCCAGGGCTTTTTAGTTTCATTAGACACCTGTCAGTCTATTTTTCCAGCCTGTCTAGGTACCATTTTTGCCCACTCCACTCCCAAGTCTGAAATAAATTTTAAATTTTATTTTAATATTCCCAGCACAGGAAGGATATAGACATATTGGAACAAATCCAGAGAAGGGATTAAAGGGATGAAACACTTCTCTTATGAGGAAAAGCTGAGAGAATTGGGCCTGTTCTGCCTGGAGAACAGAAGATTTTAGGGTGATCCTATTACAACTTTTCAGTACCCAAAGAAGGTCTACAAGAAAAATCTCTACAAAGAGATTTTTTTTTGCAAGGGAAACCTCAGTGAATTATTTCAAAATGAAAGAGGATAGGTTTAGATTGGATATTAGGAAGATATTCTTTCCTGGCATGGCAATGGCTCACGGCAAGAGGTTGCCCAGAGAAGTTGTGGGTGCCCAATCCCTGGAAGTGTTCAAGGCCGGGCTGGATAGGGCTTTGAGCAGCCTGGTCTCATGGGAGGTGTCCCTGCCTGCAGCAGAGTCATTGGAGCTAGCTGATCTTTAATGTCCTTTCCAACCCAGACCATTCTATTTCCTTCTATTTTTATAGTTCAGAAAAGTAAAAAGGCTGAAGACAATAAGAATAATAACAATCTCAAGAATATGGTAGATTTAGATCTTTGCAAGTTTTTGTTATTCCTTTATACTAGAAAAGATTCTGGGATTTATTTACTTTTTTCATATTAATTAAAGTTTTATATGATGACTTACTCAATATAAAATATAAAAGAGGTCTAAACAAGATATACTTATGCTCCTATTAAATTAACAAAATAAATAAAGTAAGCAAATCAACATTTATTTGAACATATCTTTAGAATGAGTTCCAGAAAAGACTAATCCATGTTTAATTTATCCTGATTAAAAAGAACTTGCATTAAAATATTTTGCATGCCTACTAGATGCGTATCTGGTAACATATTATAAATTCTAAAAATACAGGCTACCAGTTAGTATTTCCTTCTGAACCAAAGACAGAAGTTTGATAAGAAAAGGGGTTTATTAGATTTTTGATCAAATAACATCCTTGATGGGAGAATTCCTTTTGAAATTATTTTAATGAAATATGGTAATGTATTCCTGTGATTGTGACAGATGTTAGAAATAAGCAAGACAAAGATATAACAGCTGATATACAAGGATATAACTATATCCTCTTTAATGTCATAGATTTTATTTTTGTCTTATCTTTTAAATCATGTATTAATGTCTTCTCAAACCTTGTGGCATTTACTAGTCTTCATTTACTAGTTCTGATGAGACAGCTCAAATCATTAATTACATTTTAGCAGTAATTCATATAGTCCATTTTAATTAATACAATCCCACCATTATTAGTAAAGGCTTAGAAAAACATTGAAAATCTCTAATATATTTTTTAAAATAATGACTCCAAAGTTCTATTTTAATTAGTAGATATTTATGATTATCTTTTAATATGTGTTCTGGACAAATTTTATTCATGAAAGACTGTAAAAGGGCTAAGATGGGACAATTTCAGAGCTCTTTTTTTCATACATTTAGATACAGACAGGAATTCATATTGTAGAAAATAAAATGTCCTGCTTCTTGTCAGTGAAAAGTAGAATAGATATCTGCTAAAACTTTATGCCAAGAAATTTAAAACCTACTCTGACCTAGTGGCCAAATACTACAGAACAACATTTCCTATGTAACAATACTTTCTGATTTGCATCTACAGGTGCTTAGAGACTAGGACAGCACTGAGGGAATTAATATGGGGAAAAAAAACATTCTTTGGACATGATACTTTTCCATGAAATTTATCAGTGAGGTGCTTCATGAGAGACTAGGAAACACAGATCAGATTTAGAGCCACTAATTCCTTTCTTCACACAAGGATAGTTCTTTAATATTTCATAGGACCATATTTGTTCAGCTGGGGCTGCATAAAGATTTCGCCAAAACGTTGCCCTCAATTTCATCTTTTTAATTATCTAGGCTAGATTTTTCTCGCTAAAAAATTTGATGACGTTCTCGTCTCATCAGTCTGCTGTGTTTGATTTCACTAGATACACAGAGCTAGTGTTCTTAGTTTTCTAGCTAAATAATATTTTGTATAAGCAATGAAACTAAATTCAAACATTAAATATTGCAATCTGGACAGGAGTTAAACACCTCCCAACTCTGAGATATTTTTCCTCTCTGTCTTATTTCCAGATAAACAAAATCTCTATCTTTCAGGTTATCAAATGCATAATTGGATCAAAAGTAAACAAAGCTGATATGCATATTAGATATTTATCTTGTCCTGTGAAATCCTCACCACAAACACAAAAAAAATCTAGAGTAATAAGGGAAGTACATCATTTGAAAAAGAATCAATTCAGACAAAGAGAAAAATAGTACAAGAAGACAAAACATGTAATTACTTTTTGCACTTTACACTTCCACCTTTTTTTTTTTTAAGCTAAAAAAAAAATAGGATAAATAGCTGGAGTAAAGGGTAATATTGTTATTTGCCCTCAGAGTTTCAGACTTGATTGAAGGCAAAACTCAAAACACCTTCTCCCAATCGTCTTCTGTCCAGGCTCAACTTCAGTCCTGATACTGATACCACATCAAAGCAGCCCAGGGAAATGGGGGCTGTGGTCAGTACATAATTGTTCCTGTGTGCCATTCCTTAGTCCTCCTAATTCTTCCCTGCTCCATCGTGTTCTTCTCACCTGCTGCAGTGCAAGGATTTTGGGGAGTTTCATGGGTTGCATGCTGTGATATTTTCTTGAAGTCTATTTTTGCTTCTGCATAATATTTAATTTTTTACACTCCTCTCCCACATTTACCCTTTCCTAAATATGTAATCAAAGAAGAACCACCATCATGATTGACAAGTTCAGCTCTGTCCTGCCTTGAGTCTGTCCATAAGTATAAGTTGGGAGAGCAGCCCTGCAGAAAGGGGTCTGGTGCTGCTGGTTGGCAACCAGCAGGAGCAGCATGTCAGCCATGTGCCCTGGCATCCAAGAGGTGAAACCACACCCTGAGGTGCATCAAATGCAGTATCAGCATTGTAGTGGTTGTCCCTTTGTTACCTCATTGCTGTGGCCTCAAATTTACTGCTTTATGCAATTCTGTGCCCCAAGATTTAGGAAGGATATGAAGTTTCTTGAACAAGGCCAGGATAGGACAGCAAATATGGTAAAAAGAGATGGAAAAAATGTTGAGGACTTTGGACTTGTCTGCTTTGGAAAAAACAAGCCTGAGGGGAGATCTCATTGCTCTCTACAGATTCCTGAGGAGGGGATTTGGGAATGGAGGTGTTGTTCTCTTCTCTCTGGGATCCGGTGATAGGACTCATGAGAATAGTTCAAAGTTGCACCAGGGGAGATTGAGGCTGAACACATGCATGAATTTCTTAACTGAGAGGGTGGTAAAACAATGGTATACGCTTCCTAGACAGATGATCAATGACTGAAACCTGTAGGTATTTAAGAGGCATTTGGGAAACATGCTTAAACTTCTGGTAAGTCATTAAGTGGTCTTTCAGTTAGACTAGATGATCATTGTAGGTCCCTTCCACCTGAAAAAATCTTCCCTTCCCTTCCCTTCCCTTCCCTTCCCTTCCCTTCCCTTCCCTTCCCTTCTTTCTCACAGTAGCCAACTCTATCCTCTATTAAAACCTTTCCACATGAACCCAGTGCAGAAATATAAAAACTATAAAATCTAGACTTACAATGACAAGATGAATTCTGTTTCACTGTGGTGTTGCTCAACACAGTAATGAACTATTTTGCCAAAATGTTAAGACACCACACAGATCAGCTGTGTTCTGCAAGCTTAAGTCACTGCAAAGGAATTATTAGAACATCTAGAGAACTAGCTAAAGGATAAAGATGAGATAATTAGTCTATCTTCAGCATTTTTTAATGCATTCCATTTTTGCAATGAATAATCCTGTGAAACATCCTCATTATAATAGAGCCTACTCTTTAAGAAACAGGTGCTTAAAAAACAGAACACTTGAAACCTGATCTAACTAGAAGCAAATAGCTGAGGAATCACAGTATTACACTTTGAAAAATAAAAAGAAAATATTATTGGCTATACTAATGTTAATCCTCTTATTATTCATATCCTGCCATAGTCATATTTGCTTGAGTAGTAAAGTTTGTTTTTCAGAAGAGTGATTTATACTGTAGACTTAGAATGACTACCCTTGAGAAAAGCATCCTTTTTACTGTGTAATCAATACCAAATGGAATTTTTACTCTGCTATAGTGTCAAGTTTCTGGTTTTTGCACTGTACATTATTTTGTTTTATTTGGAAGAGTCCATATCATTTGATATGTGAAATGTTATCAAAAATATTTCATACAACATCTGTTTTAGAGTCACTGGTTGAAGAGGTGAATTCTCGGCAGTGGATGAACAAATTTTTCAGTAAATGTACTGCAAGAATCTGGAAGAATTACGAAAAAAATTCATCAAAAACTGAAAGTACAAATGCCATTAGAAAACTTTACTCCAGCCCCTAAATCTTCAGCTGAAAATGCATCAGAACTTAGCCTTTAACTGGTATGTATTGGAAAGAATTATGAGAACAAGGAGTCTAATTGATTAATATTATACCAGTATGATAATTCATTTGCAATAATTCTAAGTATTTCACTTTATTATTCACTTTGGAACATTTATTTTGTGATCATTTCTAAGACAGATATAAGCATATGATTTGTTGGAAAGCTCAATTATACAAAAATTCCGTTCATCTTTTAAAATGATGTCTGAAAATTCATAATTACAACAAAAAACTGCTAGCATCTGTCAGGTATCTAATATGAATATACAACCATGACTTGCAGAAGTTAGAAACTCTTACTAAAAGAGTAAAAAACTTCAGAGTAAACTTTCTCTAAAATCTTGTCTGGCTCTTTGTGATATTCAAACTTCTTGATTCTCTGCAAAGTAATCCAAAGAAATAAAGGAATCTGCTTTCTTTAGAAAATACAGAAATTTTCCTCTTCAGTTTTTCTTGATGTAGTGGGTTGACCCTGGCTGGATGTCAGGTACCCACCAAAGCCTCTCTATCACTTCCTTCTACAAGAGGATAGGGGAGAGAAAATATTACAAAGGGTTCATGGATTCAAGATAGGGACAGAGGGATCACTCACCAAATGCTGTTATTAGCAAAACAAACTCAAATTTGGGATATTAATTGAATTTATTACTAATAAAATCAGAACTCGATAATGAGAAGAAAAGTGAATCCTAAAATCACCTTCCCCTCACCCTTCCCTCCCCTGAGCTCTATCTCCTCTCCCAGTGGGTCAGAGAATGGGAGTTACGGTCAGATCATCACATGCTGTTCCTTCTGCTGCCCAGGGAGAAGAGTCCTTCCCTTGCTCCCCTGTAGGGTGCCTCCCATGGGAGACAGTTCTCCATGAGCTTCTCCAGTGTGAGTCCATCCCATGGACAGAAATTCTTCACAAACTGCTGCAAGATGGGTCAGTGTTCCACAGTGTGCTGTCCTTCAAGGACAGGCTGCTCCAGTGTGGGGCCCCCACAGGGTCACAAGTCCTGCCAGGGAAACTGCTCCGGTGTGGGCTCCTCTGTTTATAGGTCTGCAGGTCCCTGCCAGGAGGCTACTGCAGCATGGGTTTCCTACAGGGCCACAGCCTCCCCTCAGGCTCTGAGGAACAAGGTGTTTTCCAAGGGCTGCAGGTGGATCTCTGTATCCCCATGGACCTCCATGGGCTGCAGGGACACAGTTGCCACACCATGGACTGCACCAGGGGCTGCAGGGGAACCTCAGCTCTGGCACCTGGAGCAGCTCCTGCCCCTCCTTCTGCACTGACCTTGGTGTCTGCAGAGCTATTCCTTTTATATTTTCTCACTCTGCTCTTCTCTGGCCACAATTACAAACATGTAACAACTTTTTTTCTTTCTTCTTAAATACGTTATCACAAAGGTATTACTATTATTCACGGCCAGCCTTGGCCAGCAGTGGGTCCATCCTGGAGTCAGCTAGAATTGGTTCTGTTGGACATGGGGGAAACTTCTGACATCACACAAAAGCCAGCTTTGTATCCCTACCTCTACCAAACCTGGCACAAAACCCCAATACACTTACTAATAACTCAACTAGGATACATTCAATTAAAAAAACTTGAAGTAAAAAGCAAAGCGACAAAAGGCACAACGAACCTAAGATATAAAGATCCTGCAAAAGTGAAAAGCAGGTGCGTTTTTTTATTATTTAAAAACCTAAAATTTAAAAAGAAAATTCCATATGTGGTGTCTAGTTCTGCCTAGGAGGAAAACATGTTTTCTTTTTTAAAAAAAAATTTGTTACTTAATTATGAAAATATAACAATTCACAGTGCAGTAATACCTGTATCTGTCATCTAATGATAGCTTTTCTAGTTAATGAAGTCTAGATATTTAAGACTATTATGCACTATTGCCCATATAAAATAGTAAGTCTGCATATTATATATTCTGCACATTAGGCCCTGAGATAATGAATAAAAGGCAAATTAAGCTTTCTGCAAATGAAGCATATTCCTACTTCAATTTTAGAAAAAAATGTTGGTTTGAATTTTTTTTTTACTATGTCAAGTTTAATATATAATCCATTATTAGGTCCGATCACTGTAAATTTTTGAGGTGAAATAAACATATGATTCAATGTGTTCAAGAGAATAGCAAAAAAAGGACTAATTTCAAAATAAATCATAGTATAAATCTTGTGTGAGTAAAATTCAGCTCTAGAATGCTGAATCTCTTTATCAACTGAATACAAGTTAACTCATAGTAACTCTATGGGAGAATACGTAGGACATTCAAGGAAATTAAGATCATGTTAATTTAAAGCTATCAAGAGAGACTTCTATAATCAAGCAGTAATGTTAGCAGTTCAAGCTTTTATTTCCTAATTTGTCTGAAATATATAATCTCTGATATTTACTGAAGAGTTGCCTCCTTTTCTACATATTATATTGAGATATATTGAGGAATCTATGAGCCATGAACAAAACAATTAAATCAGCCAGTTCATTATAGCAATCTGCTTATTAGAAATAAATCAACTCGGTGACTGAGCAAAACTGAAGTAGTAATTCTAGGAAAAGTAATAAAAAATATAGAATAGGAATTTGAACATACCCTTGGAGTCTGTTGACTAGTAACTATATCATGGGAAGCATAATTGCACATAAACTTTATTATTTGCTAAAATACGTGTATAGATTGATCATTTATCACATTTATTTCCTTTTTCTTGAATGAGGCCATAAAGAACAGAAGCTGAAGCTGAAACTGTGTGGGACGTCTTACAGATACGTGACATGTATGTATATAGATAAAATGCTCTCAGAGATGCAAGATACCATTAGACTAAACAAGAGTAAGATGGAGTGGATGATAAGTTAAAATGGGAGACTCCTTCAGAAATAACCTTGTATTTGGTGCCTTATTTGCGTAGCCTGAATTTAGCTTCAAGGTGGCTGCAGGATAAGTAAAAGACAGTGTACTTGTGCTTAATATTATCACGTAGAGGGCTAGTTAGAAGACATTTGTATATGCCTGTAACTGGTCACTTTAAACTTGGTATTTTATAAAAGAAAGGCTTTTGAAAACTTCTTGTCAGCCAACCTCTAATAAGAAGTTATAATTCTTTTAAGTTAGGACAGGAAAAACAAAATCTGTTCCACGATTATTTTAATTTTCACTGCCATAATCACAGCAAAAACTCTCTTCTTAAGACTCATTTTACTACATGAGGATTGGTTTTATTTCCACTTCCATTTCTCCTTCTTCTCCCTCTCCAATCCTTTCTACATATATTGAATTTCATTCACATATACCACTACAACTAGATACACATAACCTATGCCTTCTTTATCTCTTCAAAAAGTAAGACTGATTTTTTTTTACTTTTAATATTAAATATTAGGTGAATCATTTTTATAGTAAGATTTAATTGTGAACACCAAAAAATTCTTTGAGGAACAATGAAGGGAGCAAAAGATTATTTTTTTTACACAACCACTTGACAAAATGATGGCAACTGAAGCATGCAGACACTGTGGAAGCATTAATTGTTCATCTCACTCAAATAATGGGTTGCCATATGAAACATGAAATGTACTACTGATGCAGTCAGTTTTGCTTTATGTGGTATAAATCTATGCATGCAGAGTAATTTATTCCATTATCTTCATGATTTTTAATCATACATAATCATATACCAAATCCTTTCTCTGAAACAGTGAAATACATTGTAGTCTTTGATGACAATTCCAGTGTCACCTCTTGGACCACTTGTGACAAAAAGTAATCTGAGTTTCAAATTTTTTTCTTAAAACAATGGCATAAAATTTATCTTTGTATAAAATAATGTGTTTTCATACATAAGAATTACCTTGTTTCTTGGTCTAAAATTATTTGGTTTTAACGTCTAACTAAATATTTTTTCACACTATTTTTTCATCTAATTGACAAATTTGTCAATCTTATAGAAACAGATTACAGATTTTATTACTTGTGGGCACCAAAGAATATAAGGTCTTCTTAATTCTGTATATCTCTAGAATTTAAATACATAAATATGTATAATTCATTTATCGTTTTGAATTTGCAATTGTTAGTGACAAGTCTCAGAGGTATGGCGTAATGTCTCATAAGAAGAAAGACTAAGCATTTATTTTGTATTTTATTTTTTATTGAAAGGAAAACTGTTTTATAGTGGGTTTTTTGTATGCATCTTACGTTGTGCATTTCTTCATTTTAAAGAGTGTGTGGGAGATACAAATGTGGAAGTTTTTACTGAATATCCTACTTCCACCGAAAGCTTGAGTAAGTAAACAATCTTTAGGGTGTTTCTCCAGGCCAAGAAATCTGATTTTTATTGAATTTATTCTAGATTACAGAAAGTGATGTCTGCTAAAAAGCTAAAAAAATGGCATTGAAAGCAAAGGCTCAGTAATTCACTCAGTAAATATACTATTTATAAGATTTCATTTTTTTAATACATCTCAGGGTTTTTTCACTAGATGTGCTAAAGGGACATATCAATTATTATCTAATAATTTGAAAGTTGAATTTTGCTATGTTTTAATTTTAATGACATATTTAAGGTAAAGGTTAGTGCATTTTTTTTTCCACAGTGTTATCAATCTTGATGCTTTCTGCTTCTTTAATCAGAATTATGAAAGTCAAGAGCTCCCACCTTTATTGAAGCAATTAACCAATTTTTTAAGGAAATATGTGAGCTTGCTGCTTTTTTTTCCTCATTTTTGTTGGATTATTAATTTCAGAATGCACATAAAATGTATATATTCTTTATTGTCTGTGATTAACCTTCTTTTATTGAAAAAAAAAACCTGCCAAATTTAGCACACTGAGCTCAAAGAAGTTCTGCAAAGAAGGTGGAGCCATGTTTTTTCCAGTGGTGACCAGTGACAGAACCAGAAGTAATGGGCATAAACTGAAACATGAAATATTATCTTAAACCTCAGGAAACATTTTTTTAAGGTGATGGTGATTGAGCATCAGAACAGTGTGCCCCAAGAGGATATGTGGCCTGCAGTCTTTGGCAGCCTGCCCAAGGTGGCCATGCTTGATTTGAACAGAGGGATTGAACAAGGCAACCTCCAGAATTTCCTCCCAACCTTGACCATTCCGTGATTCTGCTAACTTACACACAATGGAAGTATGTCCTTTATGAATGTACTTTAACTCTGATGTTTTGATTTCCAAAACTGGAGAAAATTTTGCATATTAAAAAGGGAAGAGAATGGGAAGTAGAAGCAGAAGGAGAAGAGAGATAGAAGGGCAGGGAAGGGAAAACCACCATCATGTAGCAAAATGAGTCTTAGGATCTTATGTTTATGGCACTGAGAACTTGAACGTAGAACAGATTTTTGGGTTTCCTGTCTTTACTTTTAAAGAAATGAAACTTCTCAGTAGCTGTTGACTGACAAGAAGTTTTTACAAGTATTCATATCTATATATTTATACATATGTTTCCATATATAGGTAAGTACATCCATGTATATATAGTATATAAACGTAAAGATTCATTTACATATATAAATGTTTATACTCTTAAGGAAAACCCTTACTGTTTTCTAAAAATGTTTGTAGAATTAAAACTCTCAGCTTTAAAAAAAACCAACAACTTAATATTCCATAAATGACCTGTTAAATCCGAAGACTCTTAGTACCTGAATCAGAAAGAACAATTTATGTCTTCTCAGGTCAAGCAGACTCTTTGGAAAATCCTTACTCCAACTGTCATAACTTCATTTTGGAGTAGTTGAGAGCTCTGAGGCTGCATTTGTATTATGTAAATGTTCAGCAGAATCCTAAAGAGTGTAAATGATTTACTGTACTCAGATATAAGGATGTGATACAAATCTCTTAGATCTTTTGAAGAACTAATTTGTTAGCTGTGTACAAGTAAGGATTTATTTATCTTTAAATCGCTTTTTTTTTATTAGTTAAATTGAGAAAATTTTGCAAGTTTGCAGTTGCATGAAATCTTTGTTTTCAAATAATGAACTTAGGTGGTGAAGCAAATAAAAGAGACAATCGACACTCATCAGCCTATATTCTCTATAAATAGTTCAGTGTTTGGGAGAATAACATCAATCCTTAAATATAGGATGTTTCAAAAGAAGAAACCATGTTCTGCAGCACACACAAGGGAAAAAGCTACTTCTTGTAAAACTAGAACTTATTGAGGCAAAGAAGGCAAGTGCAAAGGATGCTGGAAAGAAAGAAACAGAAGTGGAGCCTGATCTGCAGTTCATGTGAAGTCCTCAGGCTCTCCTTTATCTTGGAGTTGGTGCTGTAGATGCCTTATAAGGAGGTAGTAATAAACAACATCCTCTCTGTCTCTAAGGTATCTAGAGTACAAAATATTTGCTTTCTCAAATACGGTATACAACTTAATAAGAAGGTATTGATGACATTTTCAGATTAACTGTAAAATTGTCAACTCTGAGTGTGAGATACACACCTGCACAAATTGAGAAAGTTAAGCACCAATTGCCCCACTATTTTCAAGTATCTATGAAACTCAGAAGTCACAATCAAGACTGCTGAATTGTAATCTTTAAGGAATTAATTATTATTTCCCACATATTATTATTGTTAATTTCCTCTCCTCTTAGAAGTCTAAAAATAACAGAATCAAAATGCACATAAAAAGACCCTAAGGATTGAGCTGGTTACCTTTGTTTCATGAAAAATAAAATAAAAACCCACAACAAATGCCCATATGTAATTGGTAGGATATATATATATATATATTTTTTTGCCAACGAGTTAATTCAGTGTCAATATATAAAAAAGTGAATACTAAAAAAAAAAAAAAAAAAAAAAAAAAAAAAAAAAAAAAAAAAAAAAAAAAAAAAAAAAGTTAACAGGCAGTATTTATTGTATACCCAATTATGATCATAAAATTATCTGTCCTCCTGTCTTTGATTCTTTGATTAACACACTTGCATATGTATTACTTTGTTGCTATTTTTCTTGTAATTTGTTTTATTTGAAAAAGCTAATTATATGCCGCTTATTTCTTTAAAATTGGTGTGCAATTATCACTGATCCTTAGTGAACCACGTGGTTAATGATAACATCAAGAAATATTTATTTTCCCCATTCTAAAGAAGGAAACACTATTTAGTGGTGACTCTCACATTTGTTTTTAGAGTTCCCAAATATAATGATGGAAAAATATTGAGCTCCTTTTCCATTCAAAAGGAAGAGAGTATGTTTTGTCATAGACTTATGTCCAACATTTATGACACTTTAACAAAATGTCATGCATTTATTTATCATCATCATTGGCTGTCAATTTTCTTTCTAAGTTCCTTACCATTTAATAAGATATTTACTACTGGAATGCTCTTTAATGCTAATAACTGTAGAATGTATTTTAAAATTGCTTCATTTTCTACACAATGTGAATAGTATATTGTCATTTCAAAAACAAAGCACATTTTTTGGTTAGTTACATTTTAATAGGTGTCACAGTCTTATGTAGTCAGCATTAAACATGACTCTTAATCAAGTGTCATAGACACTATATTAAATACAGCTGGAATAATAATATTTCTAAAGGAGAATGATAAGCATAATTAGATGGCAAAATGTGGGTGATTAGATTTCTCAAAATAGCTAATTCTGTTGATTAATTCAAAGCATATTATTCTCTAAAATCTTGCCTTACTAGGAAGCTGCAGCTCTAAAATGCTGAGAAACAGAAGCAAGTAAACCATGCACAATTGTTCAGTTTACAACAATGCAGCCTTCATTTTAGTTATTCTTACAACCAATATGCTTGAAAATTAAAATTATCAAAAAAAGACAAAGCAACAGTAATTCTATTGTTTATAATTATTCTTAACAGTAGTGCTAGGATTTTACAGGTTTAGAAACAAGAAAATACATATTTTTTTGAGCGTAAGAAACATGTGCTCTATTTTTTTCCCTTTGATCTATGAAGAAAAAGAAAGTAAGTTCAGAAAACTAAAAAAAAAAAAAGAATTGATAAATCACAGAATCACAGAATGATTGAGATTGAACTGGACTTCATGATTAAAGTGTGGAGCCATCCTATTCAAGTAGGTCCATCTAAAACCAGTTGTCCAGTCTCATGTTCAAATGGCATTTGAATATCTCCAAGGTGAGATGACCTCCATGACCTCTCTGAATAATCTCTGCTAGTCTTCAGACACCACCACACAAAGTAAAAATATTTTCTGATGTTCAAAGGGAGCCTTTTATGTTTCAGTTTTTGCCTCTTGAGCTGTCTCTGTGTTACCAAAAAGAGCCCAGTATCTTCTTTGCACCCTTCCTTCAGGTAGTTGCATAAATTGAAAAGATCTTTCAGGAGTTTTATCCTCTCCAGTCCCAACCTTTCCTTATAAGAGATGCTCCAATTCGTTCATCTTATTAACAGGCTTTTGGTGGACCCTCATGTCCACATCCTACACTCCCTGCTGCAGTGAATCCATGGCAGAGCCAGTCGCCAGCTGCCTACGGCTCTGCTTTTCTTGGCCATGTGCCCCACCAAGCCAGGCACACCTGCAGACCTGTTTTGGTTTGGTCTCATCCTATACCCAGCCCCTCTAAGGAGGGTGATGCCAAGGATAAATGTGCCTTGATGCTCCCTGGCTGCCCTCCTCTTGGCTGGATGGTAGAGTATGCATCCTGCCTGCCAGTACCCACCATGGTATTCCAAGGGGACATCCTCACCCCATGGAGCAACCATCCTGTGAGGATTTCTGCACTTGTGCTTGAGAAGTTGAGTGCTCACAACTGAGGACATAATAAAGCCATCATTTGATCTCCCTGTGTGTGTACTGTGAGGTACTTTTTGTGGAATTCTTTCACTACTTAATACAAAGAATTACATTTTTTCCCAGCATGAATGGAAGGACTGTAGATGATACACTGAAGAATGTTTCTTAGCATTAAATGTAAAAACATGGTTTTGCTCTAAGGTGATGTCAAGCTGCCAGTTAACAACAGTTTATAATGTAGCTAGTACGTGCTTGTCATGTTTTAGAAGTTGGATTTAATGCCAGGAAATTTTTCACAAAATGTTAAGTATTACCAGCTGAATTACCAGTAATAAATTTTAAAAGAGCAGGATTTTGAACATGTGAATTACAGCATAATAATACAGACAGACCCTGGAGTTATAAAAATCAGTGCTTGGAGTTCATGTTCCCTATTTGTAGTAGATAGATACTATTCTTAGATGGGTGTTTCTAATATAAACACATTAATATTCTGAAACATTCCATTACACATAGGGCAAAGATAACTACGATCAAATGAACACATCTGTATTCACATAAATAATAAAAGATGTAAATGGTGTGGTAAATGCAACATGACACTGCACATATTCTTTAAACTTTATATAGACTAAATTGTACATAAAGAATGAGGCATATGTATGTATCAATTGGATATACACAAACTATATATATATAGTTTGTGTATATCCAATTTATATATATGCAGGTATGTAGAGTTTAGATTATTTCTTTTTGAGAGAAGTCTTCTGTGGATGGGTCCAGAACATGCTAAGAATGTGAGTAACTTTCCCTTACAGACCTTTCTCTCCTCCTGCTTCAAATCCACAAGGCAGATAAATTCAGGAGCGCATTCCTGAAACTTGAGAAACTTGAAGCAGGAACTTGAACAGAAACTTCTCAGTAGCAGTACTCAGAAGCAGTATCTCTCAACAATACATCAAAATGACACAAAAGGGAAATTAAGAATGGCATATAAACAATATCACCACCACCCACCATTTAGAGTGCAAGACAGTTTTCTCTTAGGCTTGTTTTCCTAGAGTTTTTCATATGCTCTTAAAAAAAACCCCAAACAAACAGACAATATGCATTTGTGAGGTTGTTTTGTTTTACAGGGATCTCAGCTGGCATCCACCTTAACTTTTTCCTATTCTCATCAGAGTTATGGTCATGTCTTTAAAACATATCATTATTAAACTATAAAGAAAATTAAGAAAATCAAAATTATATTGAATATACATAATTAAAATACAATATTGCATAGATTGATTACAGTTTTATGCAATCATTTTTCTGATCACATAAGGAGTGAATTTGAAGTACATTTGAATGATAACGTACAGCTTTTATTCAGTTTCTTCTGTCTTTCAAACAGATATATCTTTACCTCCACTAAGACCTATCTTTATGAAATATCTTCTAATGATTCCCAAATTCTTCTTTGGAGAAAAACAATATAATTGTTGGAAATAATTGAGCTGATGTTTTGGCTAGCTTGTCAGAAACAATAAGCAGATCCTTCATGCCCTACTCATGTCCCTCGTGGCTGCTGCAAAAATTAACCCTCTCCTGGCTGGAACAAGGACACTTTCATATGGTAGATTTTGACAGCATTGGAGTTCACATATAAAAAAAAGAATTTAAATTAATGTCATAATTAAGCATCGTTCATTTCCCATGGGAAAATTTTGGTAAAGCCTCTTTTTGCTTAACAGTACTTAGAAGCATTAGAAAATCCAGTTCTGATATATTATAGATATAGATATAGATACAAATATTCATTGTAATGCTTTTGTTAATATTGATGTGATGCAGAGAAAATTTTCATAATTGCAAAATAAAAACAAAAAACTTCAAAAGCCTTGTTGAGATTTTGTATACGTTTCAATGAATGTTTCTATAAGTATAAAAGTCAGGGCATAGACACAGAAAAAAATAGACATGACCACAAAAAATAAAAAAGTAGTAAGAACTTTGATACTCAGTAGTTAAGACTAGCTTGATCTTTATCAGAAGATTTTTCCAAGTCCTCTGACATCCATATTTCAGTGGTGATGTGAAATGTGTTATGTTTCCTGGATGGAATGTGTTAAGTCAATGATCAAAATTTGAGAACACTTGATGTGACATCTATCATATCGAGCTGCAGCCTACTAAATAGACTGGAAGAAAAGCTTTTATGTTTTTCACACCCTTTGTTCCCCCACTAAGGGGTCAGAAAATTCTGAGTCAGTGTTTTTTCAGAATCAATCTCAGCTACTGTGTAACAGCCACATCTCCTTTGAGGAATCAATATCTTAGGAGTTACTCAGAGCAAAAGTTAGGTCTATATTATAGGTCAAGCCACACTGACAGGTAGACAAGGCAGAGAATGTCATTTATCCTTTATGGCAGAACCAGGAACAGAGCTCTGTTCTGATCAATCCACTAACAGGATAAGAAAGTGTCTAAAAGTGACATGCTGTGTCCATTGAACTTAAACAGCACCAATCTGCTGTTCATTTAAACTTTGCCTTTGGCAATTTTCTGGAAATGTCTGCTGAACACTTTAGATAGTTCTTATAGTTTTTTTTGCAAGGATCTGTCTAGAATTTTGTCCTTGGAGAAAAGTTTATGTGTCCCACCACCTAAAATGAAGATCCAATTTTTACATCAAAAATTGTTCAATGGAAAAAGCTTTCATCAAAAAGCAACTGATACACATGTCATGTTGCTATATGAATATAATATTGAAACAGTCTCTGTGAATGTAGCAATATTTAAATGTGAATTTTCCAGGTAAGTTCAATATTATTTAATCGGATTTCATAATACCAAATATCTTGAGGATATAACATAAGTTATCTTTCTATTTTCATTACTTGTTTCCTATTCCTTATTACAAATTTATAAAACCTTTGGCAGCATTTACATCACAATGGAATTAGACTTAATATTCCTGATTCCACAGGTGATGGCTAGACAGACGAAACTAATGTACTCACATTTCAACTTGACATGATGTTACATGTTTAAAATTATTCCATTATTTTAGGTCATCAACTCCAGCTCTATAAATTCAATATTTCAAATATTCCCTGATTGTCAAAAAGTGCACATATATCTGCAGGTACGTGTGTGCACACCAGTTGTAGAAGAAAAGAAAGAATGCAACAGAAAATTATCCTACTTTTCAGACATTTCTTCGGGTAGTCACTCCTTCTTTAAAACCTTTGGATAACTTGCAAATTAAAAGAAATGGTTGAGATAGGAGGACAGAAGGGTTAGTGTGTGTGTGTGCCTACATGACCCACAGCAAACAAAACTCTCTGCAGGGCACTTGCCAAAAAATTATCTTGTTGAAGAGGAAGAAAAACATCAGCCTAAAATGAATGCTGATCAGCAGCTGGACTCAACAGTAACCAGGACCCACCAAAAAGACTTTTGAAGCAAAGGAGAAATCAGTCTGGTCAGAAATAGAAAAGAAGCATGAACATTTCTAGCATGGAGATAGAGACCTTGGAAAGGAAGAACCTCAGAGCTCTTTCCCTACAGTCCTGTGTTCCCAGGACATCTGACAACTGCACAGGCTTTGTAGCACAGCCTCCCCAAGGGTCATTGAGAGTAGCCTGGTCACACTGGCTAGCAGCCATTGAGAGTAGCCTGGTCCCAAGTGTTTCATTGTGCAAAAGTAATGTTATAGTTTGCATCTTTCATTACTGATACTAATCTTAAATATATGGTTCACTAATGGTCAGTTAAACAGCCTGTCACTAATAAATTCATGAATCACTTTTGTCAGGAGTGTGCTTTAATGCATTCAAATTGAGTATTTTCTCCTTGGAATATGAGAAAATTTCTGACATTTTGCTTATCAAGTAGATAATGTATATATATATATAAAAATAGGAATATGGAATGCAATGTAATTTGATATAGATTGAGAAATGAGATACAACAGTAGTTCAACTTATGTCAAAGTATGCAAATTGACACTGATTAGCTGAAATCCCAAATCTTGATGGTAGGAAGCAATAATTAGGGGACAAGAAGGATTAAAAATATCACATGACAGACCATTATGGACTGTTTCAATCTTACCTGCTAAACAAGATGTTTCTTACTTTACGTGTGGCACACGAAAATCTAATGACCAGTTGCAGTCAGAGATTTTTCACAAAACACACTAAAAAGTGAAGTAAAAGATGAGGTTTTCCCCAATGTCTACTTGATATATATTCTACATCTCAGCCAAGACAGTGCACTAGAATGGACTGCCCAGGGAAGGGGTGGAGTCATCATCCAATCACCACAACGACTGGATGTGGCACTTAGAGCTGTGGCCTGGTTGACAAGGCAGACGTTGGTGAAAGACTGGAGTCAGAGATCTTGGGTGGGCTTTCCCAGCCTCAGTGACTTTGGGAATCTGGGATATCAGGAAGGACAAACAGCATAAAATCCTAGGGCTAAAATTGTTCTAACTTTAATTCTGCTGTGGAATAAAGGTCTTCACAAGACCACCATACCCAACACCTTTATATGAGAACACACTTTCAGCAGTACATACTCAGAACCTGGTATCCTCTACCGGGTTGCTTTCTCAATGTCTTCACAAGCATTCTTCTTCCTTCTCATAAAGTAATTATTTGATGGGATTCACACTAATGCTAGTTTTAGAGTTAATGCTCTAATGTCTTGTTAATGCATGTCAAAAATACAGTAAAAGCATACAAAGGAGAACACACATATATATATATAAATCATATATAAAAATATTGATTTATTGATTTAACCATCATGTGGATTTATTCCTGTTGACTATAAAGATAGACTTAGTCTTCATCTGCCTTTAGTCATACTAATTATTTATGAGTTCTATTTTGAGAGTGCAGGCTTTTTTACCACTGATTTTTTTATGTTATCTCCATCAATACTTATGTTGAAAGCAAGTGTGGGATCAAGAAAAATATTACTGATAATCATGATGGGAAAAAATAAAACAAAATGGAAAGCTTTTCGAAGCATCAAAAATATCCATTTAGAATCTGGACAGTAGCTTGAATTTATGCTTGTCTGAGCTACTACATTCATTCTGAGACTTATTATGGTTTCATTCATCCTCCTTTGAGTTTTTGAGCTACTGGATGAAAATGCAATTGTACAAGGATTATGATTGTTTATATGTGAAAACAGAATATTCCAGAGAAAATATAAAATTATTTCCCTTCTATGTATATAAGGATAAATACATGTATATGTAGCATGCCTTAAAAAAGGGTCATGATTTGAGCAAGAGCCTACTCTGAACTTTAAACTCCTATTTTTAATGAATTAAACCCTTAAATTAGTGAAATACTTTGTGATACTCATCTGGTATTTGGCCCGTATTTAACTAGAAGTATGTACAGAATTTACTACTCTTCATTAAAAACAGTTTTTTAATATGTGAAATAGCTCTTTTTTAAATGTTATTACTGGGCTAACTGCTAAGACATCATTAGTGGGTGTGGGTCACTGCAGTTTTTTTCTTGACTTCTCCATTGCATAAGCATACTATCACATGAAAGGATGAACACAATAAAGCTCCAGTGCTAATATTATTCCTGCTCTCATTTCTGACATATGCATATCAATCCCCACAAATTCTATGGATCAGTTTGTGAAGTAAAATTAAAAAATATATATGACAAAAAATTACTCCATATAATTTGATTGACTGAAATTATACTATTCAGATTATACTGGGGAACAGTTTTATTATTAACACTATGTAAACAAAAAGCTAACTTCTTTAGAAAACTCAGTTATCACCTCATATCTTTGTAAATGGAACTGTTCTGAAGGTGAACAAATGAAACTACTGTTTTCTTATTCCTCTTTCTTTCTTTCTTTCTTTCTTTCTTTCTTTCTTTCTTTCTTTCTTTCTTTCTTTCTTTCTTTCTTTCTTTCTTTCTTTCTTTCTTTCTTTCTTTCTTTCTTTTCTCCCCTGATTTTTATGAATAAAACTGAGTGTTTTTTTGGTTTGTTTTTTTTTTTGGGGGGCGGGGGGGAAACCAATGTAAATTGCATGTCTTTTATGCTGAAAGGTTGTTTCATGGTTTGTAATCCAGGACAGTACAGGTGAAAGGGGATACATTGACATTCATGTATGTATTTTGTGAATACATTCAGTGAGTCAGCATTTTCAAAACCAATCAATTGTTGGCCAAGAGCATTTGGACAAGATTATAATTTTTTTTTAATTACTAAAAATTTTTACAAGTATTTGTACATTTGAAAATTTGTAATTGTAAAAATTATTTTTTAAAGTGTATGGATTATCGTGTAAAACAAATTAAAACAGCAACTTGGAAAATCTTTTCCAAAAAATTGTCTTTCTTTCATAATAGCATAGAGATAAACATTGTAAGAACACAGTAAAGATATTTAAAACTGTAGCAAATAAGAGCATATATTCAAGAGCAAACTTGTGTCTTCTAATTCCCAAGTGAAGGGACATTTAAAATTCAGTCCCAACAACAATTACAAATCTAGTGTTAGCACCCATGAGGGAAAAGCTAACATTTCAATGCGCTCAATGTAATTAGACAAAATTACCTTTTATTGCAATTCATAGGGAGAAATTGTTCCCTCAAATACTGACAATAGTTTGCCAGACTGCTTGGTATAACTATCATTGTTAATTTCTGGATATTAAGAGACATATGGACTGTACTGCTGAGAGAAGTCAGATGAACTTATAGAAGGGGTCTGGGGCATATTTAAGGATGTTAAAAGGGCAAGATATTGCAAGTAAATTCTGCAATGAAAATTTATTCAGTTCAATCTTTATTCTTTGTTGTCCCAAAATGCTTATTTTATCTTTATTAGGTAGTTAAATATGTAGAAAAATATAAACTATGAATCACCTCGGGAACGATATACCGAAACTTGAGTCATTAAAAAATAGACAATAATTGTTTTGCAGCTGATTTTCATGTGTGAGCCTGACTGCAGATGCTGCATGCCATTCTAAAAATGACATTTCACTGATGTAAAAAAGCATGCTTTGTTTTCTGTCAAGCAAGGAATTGTGTTTCTTGAACAAAAGATGAATATCTGAGGGAAGTAGAATTTAATATTAGTTGCTTACAAATATAATGTTGAATTTTATTTAATTGAGTGGTGGAATGCTTTCTATATCCCAGCATGCAGGATGAGATTTTTTATCTTCTAAAAATTTATCTTAAAAACTATTTTGTCCCTGTTCTGTCAGTGGTGTCATGAAGGATGTGTAATACATGGTGAAATAAGAGTACCAGATTAAAAAGAATTCATTAGGCCTAATTCAAATTCCCCCTGAAATAAGCTGGAAGACAGCCCTACAGTATCAGCTGGGAAATACGCTTCTAAAGAAGACTAGAAACATTATGATTAAATTTTATAGTGGTTATTCCTGGGGGGCTTTTGCTAAAGATCCCCCAAATCTCTACCTGATAGACAGGATTTTCAATGTTTTTGAGAAGATGTTTCATATTACTGTATTAAGCAAAATAAATTTTAACTCAAAGAAACTCAGTTCTAACCTAGAACCTTCATGGGTAACCTAGAAATAAAGAATAAATAATTTTTATAAAAGCAGGAAAATATCATATTATTAAAATTGAAAATGTAGGTTTTATTTTTAAAGTTGGGACACAAAGTTTTTTACATTTTTTTTTTAACTTGCACTACAGATTTAGTATAAATGCTAAACTTCAGGAATAAGACATTTCTTATGTTTACATCCAATTACTTTTAAATGTGTATTACAAATAACACCAGGAAAAAACCAACAAAACGAAACAAAGTAACCAAAGTAACTCAACTACAAAACAAAGAAATAAAAAACCTCAGACAAAATCCATGACACTAAGAAAGCAACTGTGTAGTAGCATTGAGGGAAAAAAGGAAGGATTGTGAACCAAACAAAAATTTGCTGTAGTATACTACTTAGAAAATAGATTTTTCAGTTAATAAGTTACACATCTAAAACTTTAATTACAACTTTCCCTCAATAAGCAAAGAATATTAAAAAAAAAAAAAAAAAAAAGAATTATTGGAAAATGATGTAAGGAAGTTGCAAAAAAGGAACTTAACTCTAAGTCTCCTAAAATACTCTATCTTCTACAAGTTACCTTTCTATAAAAAAATGAGAGTATTTCTAAAACTCTATAAAACTTTACTCTATATTCTTTATATTTTTCTATACTTCCTGCCAAAGTCTGACACTGAACAGTGAAAAAGAAAACTTACCAAGAAATACTCTGGTAAAACAATTACCACTTTATAATTGAAAAAAAAAAACAACCTATTGGTAACTGATGTAATTTTAAGGAGTAGATGACCATTCAACATTCTGTGTACTTTAGCTATGGATAGGAAAAAACCTATTCTATAATACCATATGTGATATTCTAGAAAGCAAATGTAGGAGCTTATTTTTCCTAAGAGGCTTTAATTTGATGCAACTTCTTATCTGAATATACATTGAAGTTGCAATTTTTGTACATTTGTAAATGATTCCTTTTTCTTATCTCCAACCAACCATTTTCTCCTGTCAAAAAATTATTGAGATTTAGGTTTTACAGTGTGTAAACATTTGTGGTATATGCCACAAAGTTCTGAAAATAGCCGTACCCTTGATGTTTCACCAGAATATTCTGTTTCCTGAATTATTAACTTTAACCTCTGTTTCAACTTGTATTGTTTTCTCATCTTTTATGTGGTGAATTATGAATCCTTAGCAGGAAACATATAAAAATCCTTCCACTCTCCTTCTCCCATCTTTCTGATAGATTGAATTGAATGGGTTTGTGAATATAGAAATAAGTGGTTGTTAATTCTTATGAGTGAATAAACAAGTGAATACCAAGTAAATCGTGAACCACTCTCCATTCCCACCATATTTATACCCAAAACAGAAACTAGAAGTGTGGTGTGCCATAAAGAAGCATGATGAAGTCATTACACCCATTTTATAAGTACGGCACAGAGGTATTTATGGGATTTAAAAGAATATATATGATAGTGGTACAAATAGCCTTAGGGGATATTCCATGACTCTGGGACTTGAACAAGTAAAACAGAACTTGGCCTGACACTTTTCTATTCCTGCTGGCACTTTTCCATGCAATTCCTAGGCACAGGACCATAGTTGCTGTGGGTCAGAGACCTTTATCAAAATCTAATATTGATGCATCTACTGAAGCTCTGTGTCTCAGTATGTTTACCAGTATGAAAATCAGTTATGTGACCAGAGAACAGGCTCAGGGCACTTTTAATTTAATGGAGCAGGAATATCTCATGCAACCCACTTCTTCTTCAGGCTTCTCCAGGCAGAATCTCAACACTCATTTCACTTTAAAAATGATGCTGTAGCACAGAGGAAATAGATGCAATATTTCATAAAATCATATGCAGCCAAAAGTTATCTTTAGCTCCACTATTTCTAATACAATAGATAATGTAATTTCCTTCCACAACATCAGATGCTTAGTAAGAATTATGTAGCAATTCATATTCTTTTCCACTGAAATAAGTCAAATATAGTGGGATTTACCTCCTCTACCTTTAAATTTTTATAATGCAGACATCTACATCTGAGCTTGTCAGCTAGAGGTTTTATTCCTTGAATAAAAAAGGCACTTCTAGAACATATTTTATCTCATCCTAGAGAAGGATGAGATAAAAAAGGGTTAGAAGAACTTTGTTTTGGAAGTAATATATATCTCTTTGAATTATATTTCTGGTTGAATCTGGTTGATGAATCAAGATGAAGATATGTACTTAGCTGAAATTGGGAAGATCTTAGACATAACGTAATCTACGTAAAAATAACCTGATTGAATCCTTACCCCAGGTGTCTTATTCAAGTCTTTGCATTTAATTGACCTAATTTTAATTTTTCTTTCTCAAAAATAAGTAGGAAGCCCCAGCATAGCATACTGTCTTTAGCAGTGGCATGTTACGACTAAATGTAGCAACTTTTTAATTATGTGGTCAATTTATAAGAACTTATTTTTATCCAGAATGTTGAATCAGCAAAAGAATAATTTATGGAAAATAAAGCTAATATTTATATTGCATGTGTCTTGAATATAAAAGGTTCTTCTATGAATCAAGGTTTCGATGTACTTAATGTAATATTTTTTCCCCATACTTTTCTTTATTGTGTCATACATATGTCAGTTTGAAAAAGCTCCTTTTTTTTAAATTGATATGGGTTCTTTTAATTCATCCATCTTACAGTGTCTTCTCATACTTGGATGACACAAATTTGTGAAAAACTGTCTGGAAGAAAAGACCAGATATATGCTCACGGACACATGTAAATCACTGCTACGTCAGCCCAAAATAAATTTAGAAAAAAGTATATAAGGTCCATTACTGTTTTCCCGTATTCTTACATCATCTTGACCTGATTTGCCTTTCTGCTAGTGCTCATCAGAACCCTCTGCTTTGTGTTAAATAGGATTGAAATTGCAGAGAAGAGAGTTGGCATTTTAAATGAGAGTCAGGCCCTCTCTATCCATGTCATTGTGACCAATTTTTATGGAACGTTATAGATACAGAACTAGTGATTAGCTCCATTGCTATGCACTCCTGTATCTCTGTGACAGAGAGCGATCATCAAATTCACATTATCTGGGAACTTGGGAGTTAGTAGAAGCTGACCATGCCAGCTGGAAGAGGCTTAAAACATGTGTTATGCTATTAAGTGGTATTACAATGTACTAATAATAGATTACAAAAAACCTCTTACAGACCTTGTTACTCGAAGTATAGATGTACTGTGCACACTGCACAACCATGGCAATGTAGTTTTCTGAAAGAAAAATGATGAATTTGTTTAGCATACAATTATGCAGAAATGAAACTGGATGGAATCAATTTACTCAACAAAAGTAAATGCATAAAAATTATAATAAGAACAGGACTGTTAACAACACTATAATTTTAGAATGTTTTGGGGGGTGTCTTGGGTTATGGAACCAAAAATGTGTATTCTATTTCATCTGTTGAAAGCAATTGGAGAGATGTTTTCCTTTATCTCTTGTAACTCTGGGAGGAGGGAGGCGGGTGCCTTCTGATAATGGGCCAACTGTTAAAACCAGGTAGGGCAGTGTTTCTTATCTCTTTCATCATCCGTCCTCCCTCCAGGGGGATATTTTCTGCTAATGGGCCATTAAGACTCCTCAAGCAGTCATCCCCAAGCAGTCATCTCCAAGCAGACATCCCCCAAGCAGTCATCCACATTCCGACATCCCATTGTGAGATGCTCCACCCAGTGGGGGAGGGGAGCCTACCTTTTATCCAGGTAGGATAAAAACTGAGACCTAAGAACACAAGGTATCTGGCTTCACCCAATTCCCGGAGGAAGATTAGACCCTTCTCACCATCACTGGACCCTTTTCTACAGGATCATCTCTACTTCAACAGAACCACATCTACCACTCCAGGAGGACTCACTTTTGGACTGCTTCCAACACCCTGACCAACAGGGTGTCAGGTTATAGGTCTGACTCTGTCAACGTTTTCCAGGATTGTTGTTTGTTTGCTTGTTTGTTTGTTTTACTACTACATTTGTTAATATTCCTAGCAAAGAACTGTTATTCCTATTCCCAAATCTTTGCCTGAAAGCCCTTAATTGCAAAATTATATTTTGGAGGAGATGAGTGGTTTACATTGTCCATTCCAAGGGAAACTCCAGCTTCCCTTGGCAGATACCTGCTTTCCAAACCAAGACAGGGGGTTTGTTTCATGTTTTACAGAAAATGAATTTTCACTTCTGGCATTGATGTGGGTCCCACAAATCACGTTTGCATTATGGCTGCACTTAACACAATTTGATTAAAGACATCCCAGTGTATAATGGGCAGTATGAAAGAAGTCATCATCAAAAACCATAATAAAATCTTCCAATTTAACTTAGGAAACAGGGATGAAAATCATTCAATCTAGAAATTTTGAGCTCTTTCATTCCCCAACTGTTTTAAACTTATTTTTATTGGCATTCTTGTTTCATATCACTATGGAAAACTAAATTTCTAAATAGACAAAAAAATTCTTCTCTCAGGTTAGCATCCATCCAACACAGTTATACTGATAAAAATAACAAGACTCTTTGCAGTGTAGTTAAATAGCTTTATAAATGTCATATTTATTCATCTGTCCACAGTTCTAATACACTTGTCATTTTAGTTTTAGTCTTCAAAGGTAGCTAGTGGCAATAATGAAATTTTCTTCAGGAAAAGCAATTATCTCTGCCGTAATTTGTGTACATAAATGAACTAGATGTGAGCAGTAAGTGAAAAAACTTGCTGATAGTATGGAGTCATTCTAGATAATGTGGACATACAGCTAGACTGTGCAGAATTGCAAAAAGACCAAGACTAGAGTTTATGACAGCAAGAAACTTACAGCTGCATGGAAAATTAATTTTAATGTAGCAAGTATGAAGTGGTTGGGAAAAAAAGCAAACATTTAACATATACACCCTGCACTGTCTATTATCCCCAAGGTAAGACCTTGCAGTAATGAAAAACTGGCACCTGTTCTGTAGTGGTCAAAAAATAAAAGCACATGTGGAAATATCCATTTCAAACATATCTTGAGTATGGCCATGAAGAAAAATTATTGAAGTCATAAAGCAATTCTCGCTTGGCTTGAGGTATTAGTGCTAAAACTTCTGTGATTAGAAAGAGATAAGTGAAGAGAATAAGAAAGAAATCTACAATTCTGTCTGACAAAAAGACAATACACATAAGTCAACAGTTCATTCTAATATATTAAATAAGGAGCATCAAATTAAATGGATAGCATCTAAGTGGAGAATTGAAAGCTGAATCTTCCCTGAGAACAAACCTCAATGCCAAAGACTCATTGTAAAATGCTTAAAGTTCATATCCACTCAAGGCTTAACGACAAGAAAAGGAATCCAGATGGGATAACTGGACTTACAGGTAAATCCATTGAAGGCAACAAAGGTGAAAATAACTCAGACCTAGAAAAGTAATTAAGAAAGTCATTGTGTTAGCATGTCATGTTATCGGTTCTTTGTGTGGTTCCTTTCAGAATAAGATAACACAAAGCTGGGTTGCAAGTCTAATACAATATAGATGCCCTTGTACTTATCTGCATTCACCTCCTGCATAAATTCATGGAGGAAAAGATATTCTACTAATATGAAGTCACCACCTCTGAATCACTGAGTGTCTGAAGCACGATTTACAACACCCTGAGAGAGTATGCTGTTCAGTACTCTTCCTCATCTTCTCTGTCCTGGTGATCTTTCCAGCACTTTGTGCTGCTCACTCTCCTAGACAGAATTCTGGTCATTGTGGATCTGAAAGTTCAATATATTTTTTTTAATGTTTGTAAGAAATTAGAGAGATGTGAGATAATGGAATTTAAAAAATGGAAGAATAAATCGTGTTGTGTATAGGTACACAAATTCAAGAGTCTAGAAGATTTTTCATTGCTCCTGGAAGAGAAAATGTTATGTCAGCCAATGAAAAAATTTATATTCTCTGTGTTTTAAAGAGTTTGCATTTTGGATAATCTCATGTAATGAGTTGTCACTGTGATAATATTGCACTTCGAGACAGTAAACTCAAATCTTCCTCAAAAACTTTCTATTTTAAAACAGGAAGGATTCTAAAGACGTCTCTATTAGTCTCATTTTGTCCTCCAAAATTACTGCAGGAGATATAAATTTCAGTTTATTGTAGCCCTGAAATTCTGGGGACTAAGCCCAACTGCCGGCCCTGGAGAGACCCGGAATCACACAATGTGCCTGACAACATTGTCCAGACACATCTTGAAACCTCCCCTGACCACAACTTCAGGCCCTTCCCTCAGGTCCTTTTACTTGTCACAAGAGTGAAGAGATCAGTGTCTGCCCCTCCTTTTCCCCTCTTGAGGAAATTGTAGACTGCAATTAGGTCGCCCCTCAGTCTTCTCCCCTCTTCTCCAGGCTGAAGAAATCAACTGATTTCAAATGCTCTTCATATGGCTTCCCCTCAAGGTTCTTCACCATCTTCGTTGCATTTATTTGGATACAGTCCAATAGCATTATATCTGTTATATTATGGAACTCAAAACTGCAGACAGGGCTCAAAGTGAGGACAAATTTGGCCCTCCTGGCTGCCAGAGCACTGCTGACTCATACTCAGCTTTCCATTGACCAGGACCCCCAAGCTCTTTCCTGTGTGCTGCTCTCCAACATGTCATTCCCCAATCTGTCCATACATCCAGAGTTGTTCCATCCCAGGTGCAGAATCCAGCACATGCCCTTGTTAAAGTCTGTATGGTTGGTGATTGCCCAGCTCTCTAATTTGTCGAGGTCTCTCTGCAAGGCCTCACTGCTCTCAAGGGAGTCAACAGCTTCCCCCAGTTTTGTATCATCTGCCAACTTGTTTACTCCAGTGTCCAAGTCATTTGAGAAGATATTGAAGAGCACAGGGCTGAAGATGGAGCTCTGAGGAACCCCACTAGTGATAGTCTAATTTCACCCTGATTTCACTCCCTTCAACATAACCCTTTGTCTCCAACCCATGACTTAGTTGTTCACCCATCATATTCAGCTGTTTGCTGGAGGGTTTTTCCAGAAGGATCCTGTGAAAGGTGAAAGCTTTACTGAAATTTGAAAAGATTACAACAACTGACTTTCTTTGATCAGCTAGGTGGGTTTCCTTGTCATAAAAGGAAGTCAGGTTCAAGAAGCATAAATGAAGCTGTGCTGGCTGTGACCTATGATTACAGTGCTCTTCATGTATTTTTCAATAATTCCCAGCATAATTTTCTCAATAATTTTACCATCACTGAAGTGAGACTGGAAGAACTGTAGTTTCCAATGTTATCTTTCTTGACTCTTTTGAAAACTGGGTCAAAAATTACCTACCTTCCAGTCTGGGACACCTCCAGATTTCCAAGACCATTTAGAAATCACTGAGGGACACCTTTTACCAACATTAGCCAGCTCTTTATGTATTGCCATATGTGAATCCCATCAAGACCCATAGATTCATAGGGATCCATGTGCAGGAGCAGATACACACGAGTTCAAGGTCAGCTATGAGTTTATCATTCTCATGGTCCTCCAGCTCAGGGCACTGACACCCCTTTAGTCTGTCAAGTGGGGTGAAAATGGAATCAAAGATGTTATAAACATCTCTGCCTTGTCTCTGTCCCTGTGGTCACCACTCTCATCCTATGTAATTAGGCCAGTGTAATTTCTGCTAGGTTGCTAAGCCATTATCCATCATTTTTGAAAAATCATGGCAGTCAAAAAAGAAGTCTGAGTGAATCTTCATTTGCTAAATACATTGTGATAAGCTTCTTTCTTTCTTTCTTTCTTTCTTTCTTTCTTTCTTTCTTT
>VWYO01016096.1:3924-56112 GCA_013400275.1 Rhadina sibilatrix | reverse complement strand
TGTTATCTTTTATTTTTTTTGCTTGTCACTTAGATTAATAACATTAGTGGTTCTATATGCTAGCAGCTTTCTTTCCCACGTCAGTCACAGAGGAATTTGCTCTGCAAAAGTAATTTCTCTTCTGTGGATTTCTTTGTAGTACTTCTTTCATTAGTTTAAATTGTCAGTAAGAGCACATTGTATCTCCTTCTGATTACTTGCACAAGTTCAATATTTGTAAAAGCATGATGATGCTGTCACTGAATACATGTAATTGCTTTCATTTTCACTGTTTTCTGTTTGTGCTTTTTTTTCATTCAAACTTGAAAGAATGTAGTTGACAGATAATTGAAAACCCCAGAAAAAGAAAAAAATACTTTTGTATGTACAACACTGAATGAATCTTTCTTTTACTTCAGTATTAAATTGCAATTAACCAAACAAAACTAGAGAAAAATACAACCTACTGCTACCACAAATAAAGCCTACATATTATAAACTATGATATCCTAATAAAAGTAGAGCCAGAAGAGACGACAACTGATTTTGGTGCAATGGGAATCAGGTTGGAGATACTGATAGTAGACTAGTGTTCCTGTTTTGAATATTTTAATTCAGTACCCTGAAATCCAGAACTTGCTAACAGCATGTCAGATGATGCAAATCTTTAAGATATTATTAAAACAGAAGAGGACTGGAATCCTCTAGAGTATGACCTGTAGGAACAGTGATCTAAGGCAAATGGGAAAAATGCCATAATAGAAAGTGCAAGATCATGAATTTAGGGACTAAGAAACAGAATTTCTCCTATCAACTAGGAGCTCAGCAGCTGCAGATATCATTGAAGCATAAACCTGCATGGGTGAGTTCATTCACAAAGGGGAAGAATAATGTGACCTCAGATAACAAGTTACTTCCATTTGAAAGAGAAAAATATTAAAGCCTTACTACAAAAGACCACTGAGCATGTCTCAGTGATGCTCTGTGAAGTGCTGTGTTTAATTCTAGTAGCACAAGTTTAAAGGAAATAATAACCAGAAAATAGCAAGCAGTGAAGTAGAGGAAATTATTTGTAATGTACTGAAAATAATAGCTATATTAACGTATTTTGGGTTTCTTTATAATTTTTAGTCCAGTGCGACTAGTCAGTTAAATTGCCAGTAAGATAAAAAGGTGCAGGCATATGTTGATGAGTTATCCAAATCAGTACCTGAATTTGTGGTTGATGTCATCACCAGGGCTTACTAGACCTTTTTGATGCATGCAGCCTAGTTGGAGAGATGGGATCCACATGTCTAGAAAAGGCAGGTGCATCTTCACTAGTAAATTGGCCAACATAGTTTTCTTGGATATGCAAAAGTTTAAAGAAAATTTACTAAGTCCAGCCACCTAAAGTGCATATATACCAATGCAGTTATTCTGGTCTACAAATAGGAGAAAGTGGAACTCTATGCCTTGTCTGAGTGTTATGATGTTATAGAAATCAGAAAAACATCACTGGAAGATCACAACAGGTGGCTACAAAGTGTTTCAGAAGGATAGGAAAGGAAGAGGAGAAGGTGGAATTGTACTTTATGTAAAACTGAAAATAGAGTGTATGAGGTTGAGTTATGGAGACCACAAAAGTTCTACTGAATTCCTGTCAAGATTAGAGGGATCATCACGAAGCTGGAATCTTGTGACCTTCCCGTCAGGGTGATGAGGTCAACAAAACTTTAATTTGGCCACTCAAAGAAGATTTGTGTCAATAGAATTTGCCCCTCATTGATGGAGAACTTTCATTACTTTTACTTGTTGAGAAAACAATGTGGTGTTGCACAACTTACCTGTCAGGTTTTGACAAGTCACTGAGGACTGCTTCCTGCTGCAGATGCAGGACATTCCATCTAGGAACACCACATTGCTAAGTTTACTATTCACAAACTGAGAAAACCTACTTGACCCCATAATTAACATTGGTAGTCAGGGGTATCCCTGACTATCAGAACATTGTGGAGTTTAAGATCCTGCTGAGCATGCTTGACATCAGGAGTACAACAAAAGCCCTGAAATTTGGAAGAGCCAAATTCGATATGTTCAGAGCCCAGCCACAAGGAATTCCTAAGGAGACAAGCATGTAGGGCAAATGAGTTTGCGAGTGCTGGGAGGATTTTTTTTAAAAAAAACCCTTCTGAATGGCTGAAGAGGAGCAAGAAGAGTTCATCCCTCAAAAAGGGAAAAGAAGAAAGCAGAACAAAAGATTACCTGGACTTAACTATGAGATTTTGGATGTGGCTAAAAGCAAAAAAGAAGCATACTAGCTATGGAAAGGAAGCTAAATAGGCAAGAATGACTAAAAGAGCCTTGATAGAATGGAGAGATGGGCAGTCAGGAAGGTGAAGGTTCAGCTAGAACTGAAACTGCACAAGAGAGAGGTCAAGAAGAAGGGGTTCCTCAGACACAGGAGCAATTAGCAGAAGCACTGGGAAGGCATAAGGCACACTGCTACACAGGGCAGGTAAACTATTAATGCTGATGGGTCAGAAGTTCTCTATACCTTATTTGCCTCTGTCTTTATCGCCACATGGTCAACTAGCTATGACAACATGTGTTGACCCCCTAGTAGTGGAAGAAGGGTTGATCTTCAGCCTCTTACAAGGTCTCAGCCCACATAAATCTGTGAAGCTGGATGTAATCCACCCCAAGGCATTAAGAGAAATATCTGAGAATGTTGCAAAGCCCCTATCTATATTTGAAATGGGGTGGAGAATAGGGTATATCCCTTATGACTGGAAGAGGCAAAATGTCACAAGCTTGTCAGCTTCAAGCAGGGCCCTAAAGAGGACCCAGGAAATTACTGGACCACTATTTACTCCAGTCCCTAGTGAAGTAATGGGGTGAGTCCTCCTAGAAGTTGGTACAAATCAAATGAAGCAGGCAGCTAGGAAAAATCAGAACAGATTTATGAAAAGGCAAATCATTGCAGACAAATTGGATCCCTATCTACAACAAAAAGGACATTTTCTGTTGAGGTGGAGATGGCTTTTACCTGTTTTTCAGCAAAACATTTGATACCATTGCCTGAAGTCTTCTCCTGAACAAAGTGGCAAGATGTAGGTTGGATGAGTGATCTGTCAGACGGGTAGGAAATTAGCTCACAGGCAGCACTGAGAGGGCAGTTTTTACTCAGACTGGCAGCCTGTCACAAATGCAGTCCCACAGAAATTGATACTTGGCCTCATGGTGCTCAATATGTTCATAAATGATCGAGATCATAGAATTGAAAACATCCTCAACAACTTTGCTGGCAACACTAAACTGAGTGATGATGTGGGCAAGTTTGAAGGGAGAGCCGTGGTTACAGAGAGACCTGGATGGGCTGGAAGAGTGGACTAGCAAACATTGTATGAAGCTTAATGAAGACAAATCCCTGCACTTGAAGGCTAGGTTCCATGTAGCTGGGAAGCACGTACATGAGAAGAACCTAGGAGTCCTGGAGGACAACAAGCTTGATCCAATTGGACAATATACTTGAGATTCTCATCTAACCTCCCTTTCCATGGAAGTTTGAGTTAGGTGTAGCTTTGAGGTCCTTTCCAACCTGTTCTATGATTCTTTAGCTGTAAGGTATGTCCGCAGTAACACAGATAAGAAATAACTTCCAAGAGATTTAGAATTACTTGGGATTTAGGTAACAAATTGATGTAATTGATGTCCCTGCAAAACTCCAGAAAAGACTGCATAAAAACAACTACTTTTCAAATAAGTAGAGATTAGTGAAATAAATATGAGACATTGCACATGTAGATTTGTTGTGTGGAATTAATTTGTCAGAAATGTTTACAGTATGGGTACATTAATCCAATTCACTTTCTCTAGGATGTCCTTGTAGTCAACGAAAAACAGGAATAAAAAGAAACAAACAAAAAACCTTACAAGGATAGAACTCAATTGCATATTATAAACAAAATATATACAGAAGTAAATTTGCTTAATGTTATGTTCAGCATTATATTAGTTTCTGTCAAATCACAGAAATTATAGAAAACTGAACAACTAGGAGGCCTGTCAAAATAAAGCATAAGTTAAATTATTCCAGTCAGTAACGGATAATCTATTATAGTTCTGCAAATTCTTCTGTGAGGGAGACAGCACTCTAAATTAACCTAATTTATCTGGCTTTTTGCAATATATTTACAGAGAACTAATATATAAAAGATGATGAAAAAAGCATAAAAGATATAAACCAAGGATTATGAAAGGGTGCAAATGAATGTGAAAGGATGTAAATGAAAAACCCACCGAATCATCAAGCAAAGCCCGACCTAAAGCCAAGCAAAAAAATCAAACAACCAACCAACAAAAAAACCCAAAACCAAAAACAAACAAACAAACAAAAAACACACAAAAAACCAAACAAAAAGCCCCACCAAAACCCCAAAGAAATCCCAAGAAAGAACGCAAAGAAATCCCCTAAAACCATCACTTCATTTTCCTTATAGTGAAATGCCAAAGCATAGGAGTGCTTCAAGGTCCCCAATTGCATGGATTCTTTGTCTTAATTTTTTAAAGGGATCTATTGAAGATGTTGGACAGATAAATCTCACAAGTCGAAGGTGACAAAATTATATATGTTTTGAAACCCAGGAGTTAAGAGGTGCTAGAGGGGTATTTTGAACCAAATGGTAAATAGGGTTTGATCAGTCAACCTCATTTAAAGATATAATCTCTTCTCACTTGAATATTTGCAACAGCTTTAAAGGACTTCAAAATAGAAGTTTATTTTTACAGTTTATTTAGATCAAGAAGATTTGCAATTTCTTTCAAAAATTATGATTTTATTCCAGTGGTACTGGTACATGTTTCAACTAGCTGCTTTCTGAATTACAGTTTTAAAATAAAACTTCACCAGCTCAAGCTGAATGAAAACTATACTGAAAATATAGTTATAGTAAAAGTTAATAAGCATGCAAAATCAAATTGTTACAGAACATATTTAAATCAATAAAAGAAAAAGACAGTATAAGGTGTACTGTTTCCTTGGAGCCATTATTATGATCAGCTCCTTATCAGTGTAAGAGTTTTGAAAAGCAGTTCAAGACAGAGACCTATCAGACTTGTTAACTAATATCACTCTTGCACTGCTGCCAAAACCAGTAATGAAACACAAAGAAAAACACCACCATTTCCCTAACTGATGCAAAAATGAGCTATGGAAAATCTCCATAAAAAGTTATGGAACTAATGCTAAAACATTCAGTATGAAAATAAAAAAATATACATAGTTTGATATTTTTATTTCACACTCACCAGAAATATGCAATAACATTTAAATTTTGTAATACCATACTATAATATCAGACTAAAAGTCTCTGATATTGTATTATATAACATAATTATAATTTAATGTTGTACAACAATAATTATAGTAAAAAATCTCATAGGCTTGTCACTTAAGAAAAAGAAAAAAAAGAAAAAAAAGAAAAAAAGAAAAAAAAAAAAAGGAACTTAGGGACAGGATAGCAAAATTTGAGCCCTTCAAAGATNTTGTAATACCATACTATAATATCAGACTAAAAGTCTCTGATATTGTATTATATAACATAATTATAATTTAATGTTGCAAAACCCATTGAGAAACCCATTGAGATTAAGAGAAAATATTTATCTCAGGCTTACTTAAATTTGCAATAAATAATTCTGAACATTCTATGATAAAGTAATATGTGTAGTATTGTCTTACCCCATCAATGTATGTTCAGCCTAGGTGACTAAGTTGCTCAAGGGATTGGGTGAGACTTAAAATCATCATCATGCTGAACAATCTGTTGATAATTGAATTTCTCAGTGCTTCAAAATGAAATGTTACTGTACATATGTAAGCATAAAAATTTAAGACATTTTAAAGGCACATAATTAATTGTCTTGGAATTTGGGTGATTTATTTATATAAAAATGTACATTTACATATAAAAAAATAATAGCAACATTACCTCACTGTTGCTTTCCTTTCTACTTTTAACAGAGGGAATGAAGCAATCAATTGATACTATGCAGTAAGGAAAATGTTAGACACATTTAACGTTTAAGAAAGAAAGACAAGTAATATATCTTGTAAATTTATGTTAAAAAAATCTCCATGAATCCCAAATTTTGTGTAATTCCACTGATACTAATTAGTACGTTAAAAACTATTTTAAATAGTGTTATTGATGTTTTGATGATGGCACTGAAATACGTTCTTCAAGCTATAGGAAAGAAGATGATTTTTTTCTGTTAAAAGTTTAACCACTGTCATAAAACAATTATGGTGTCAAGGAATGTGTTGACTTTTAATGGACAATCACTAAAGGCATTGCATTGGTTTTGATTACTTCTTTATTTATTAAATCAGCATAGGTATTTGCTAAAGACGTTTCATCATTTACTGAGGTTAGTGGGAGTCAGTCTAGATTCAGACATCATGGAACAACAGAGTTCTTAAATTTAGCTCAGCTAGAGAAAGACTGCTCAGTGCTAGGAATAGCAACTGGTTACTAACATTACTTCAAGATAATGCATTTAACATAAATGACATGTCTGTATAGAAGTATAACTACAAACATTCACTAGATACTAGAAAAAATATGCCCAGGAATTATTTATTATGTTTCAGGGGGTTTCCAATATTTTAAGGAAGATGAACTTATAAATTAAGATAAAGTTTGCTCATTCTCAGAATATTCTGTACATTATTCTGAATTATTACTGAGATTTTTATTCATTATAATTGTAGAATGCCTCAAGATTAAACTCTGAATTTCTTCCAATGACATGCGCATTTGATAGCATTAGGAGTTTGAGATTTAATGGTCTTGGGAAGCTTAAATTTTATTAAAATTTTATTAACCAGGGATTTTCTCAGTGTAATTGAATAACTGAAAACACTTGAAGCTTTGCTGAATTAACAGAGATTAAAACCATAAAATAAATTTTAAAATAAGTTGATAATTAAAATTAGATTTCACATTAAAATATTCTTACTTGAAAGAAAACAAAACCAGGATTGACAGTTTATTTGTCCAACAGTATACTCTTCCCATCTTCAGCTCATTTTTTTTTTTTTTGCATGGGTATTTATAGGAGATATTATGCTTAGCCCAGAGTTTTTATTCTTTATGCTATAGTTTTGTTTCCAGTCTCTATGAACCAGCACTTTTTCAATAAGAAATAGATCTCTAAATCATCATACAAATTGATATGCTAGCAGTATCCTAATACCGTTACATTTATCAAATATTTTCCTACCTGTTATGGTAAAAATATAAAAGCAGGTTCTCTCAGAAAGCTGGAGATCTTTTTTTAAGAGGTTTGTTTTTTTTTCTTCCAAGAAACTATTGTGGTTTAACCGCAGTATGTCGCTAAGCCCCACACAATTGCTTGCTCAATCTCCTCTTGTGAGACAGGAGAGAGAACAGGAAGAGTAGAAGTTAGAAAATTCATGGGTTAAAATAAAGAATGTGTAATAGCTAAAGCAAAAGCCACACGTGCAGGCAAAGCAGATCATGGAATTCATTTATCACTTCCCATGGGCAGGCAGGTGTTCAGCCATCTCCAGGGTAGCCAGGCTACATCACATGTAATGGTGGAAAAACGTGGACATGGGTGGAAAAACACCACCACTCCAAATGTCCCCTCTTCCTTCTTCTTTCCCCTTCTTTATATGCTGAGCATGATACAGTGTGTCATGGAATATTCTTTCGGTCAGTTGGGGTCAGCTGTTCCCTCCATGACATTTCCCAAATTCTTATGGACCCCCAGCCTTTCACTAGTGGAGTTTACATTTATCATTCTGTTGTATAGATTCTGCAGCTTGTGAAAAGACAAAATTAATTGCTAATGTGATTAGGTCTAATACAATATCCTTTGAAAATAAAGACAGCATCTGCATAATCATCTCTCTGCCATTCGGGGCAATGTGTTACTTACCAACAACATATGTGAAAGACAATTTCAGATTTTGGAAATAAATGTTTCTTTTCAGCTGGTACACGCATAAGAATGCAAGTGTACACAATTAACAAAGAAACACTCTATATAATCTGCAAATCATGAATGGTTCCAATATTCTTTATTTTTTTTACCAGATCCACCAAGCAGACCCACACTAATAATTCATAGCATGTGTGAATATCACAGTTTAGAAAGTGTAAAAAATAGTTTACTATGATGAGATTCCTTAAAAATAAGGAAAGAAATAAACACTTAGTTTGAAAATACATGTTTAATTGCTCCACTCTTTAGAATAATTTCTGTTGGTTTGTGGCAGTTTTTATGGTGAACATAACAAGTTTTGAAGTAGGCTTTTAGTCTGGATTGCAAACTCCCCCCGAAACCTTTGAAAATAGACTTGTACTGAATTAATTTATTCTCAGTTTAAATGGGCAGGTTTCAGATTCTTCCCTTTTTCTACTTTACTTTGTAATTCACTCATCAAAGTGTCCATGCTGAATCTCAGAAAACTTCATACTGAAAATAACTTCAAAATCAACATGTGTGTACTTTGTTCTAGCTTTGCCAGAGTAGAAATGTTTCAGCAGGAAAAAGCTTAGAAAGAAATGGCTTGATCCAATCTTGTTCCTCCATATCACAGTAATTAGCATTGAATGATATGGCTATAAAAGATTTATAGACTTTAAACTTGTGACTATTGGCCCATCATGAAAAAAATAATTGCTAGCCTAAGTCACAAAGCTGACTAAGGATGCTGATCTGTCATAGTGTCTTTTTCTGGGTTTAGTAAATGGACATCTGAGATACATGAAATGCTCCAAAACCAGAATATCAGCCTGAGAATGCCTGGTTTCTTTCCTGATAACTCCTGGAGTAAAGTCCCTGTTTTTCTAAGGACAAATTACAAATGTAGTTGTTGAAATTGCCTCAAAACAGTATTACCACCAGGAGTCACAAATAGAACACTAAAGTTCTGCTTTTGCTCAGAAAAGCAGAAATTTTTGTCAACTGGGAAGAAGAAAAAAAGGTGTCAGGCATATAGATATAGTCAAATAGATACTGATAAAAAGTTCTGGAAAAAATTGAATATATGCACAAATATGTCAGTATGTATATTATTGTTTTTTTAAGTGAACTATTCATAGGCCTTAGGACATTAATATATTTGTGACTATTCAGTCAGTTTAAATCAGCATGATGTATGACTATGTTGTGGTAGTAAAACTTTAAACTGTACTATCAAGAGGACACAAAGGAAAATATCTGAAAAGTAAACCAATTCAAACTTAAAATAAAACCAAGAAAAAGCACAGAACCATAGCAAATCTGAAAGAAATGTCACCTCCTCTCAGAAAACCTTGCTATTTTAGTAGCAAGAATTGCATTGTTGTTATATCTGAGCTACTGGCAAATTAGTGTCTGGTTGACAGGCATATGAATATGAATATATTATGAGTTTCAGAGTTTCAAAATTTCTGCAATATGGACTACAAGACTAACTGTAAATCACATTAGAAACAGTCTCCAATACAAATCAGCCTACTCAATATTTATGAAACAGGGTGTTTATCACTGGCAGATTTATTTCATAAGAAACTTGGAAAACTTAGTAAAAATAATTTCACTGTCGAACATCAACCAATTTATATCCATAGTTTAATGAATCTTCTTTCAATCAATCATCACATTGCTACAATTCTGGTTTGTGTATGCACAAACATACACATATATTTTTTTCTTTTGTATTAATGTGCGGTATTTAGCAATAACACAAACACAGCAACATGTTTTATAAAAAGAGGATAGGTCAAAATTATGACTGGAAAAAACCAGCTGAATAGAAAAGAAATTATATTTATTGTATTGCATAAGTGTTCTTCTGCTTTTCTCTTTCTGCTTTTGTCAATTGCCTCTGCAAGCTGTTCCAGCAGTGCAATGGCTGGCAAGCTGTTTGTCATGTTACCTAACCTAGAAATTAAGGCACTTTATAATACCAGAAAAAACCCAAGAGGAGCTGCCTTATAAATATTTTGTAAAGCCCGAACAATTTTTATTACCATAAATGCCACAGTGGTGCCACTAAGAAGCCCAAAGGATGAGCAAGAGATAAAAGAAAAAGTGTTTTTACAGCTTGCTTGTAGGAATTGGAATACAATTGAATTGTAAGTTCCCTTGGGCAATGAATAAATCTATTTAGCAATTTTAGTGAAGATCATTGGAATTTCCTTATAATTTTTTTTTATTTAATGAAAAAGAGAGTTTGGGCAAAAATAATAGTAATAAAATAATAATTGCGATTAAAATTTAAAAATCACTTTTTGTATAAATGAAAGGCCAAAATACTCAAATGCTAACTTCACAAGGAAATATAAGAACCAAGTAAATAATGGAGTCAATTTCTTGCAAATGTCTAAAAGTCATATTTAGCTATTTAAATTTTCCTAAAGCTATATTTTGATGTTTTGTATACCATTAAAAATTTCAGCATTTGTAAATGCTACCTCAATTTAACAACTTTTAAAATATCAGAATTTTTCCAACTTGAAAAGGGGAATTCAGTTTTTAATGCTCTTTGATAGGACAATATTTATCTAATTAATAAGGTATGCACCACCTTCAGTAATATTATCTGATTTACTAAAGCTTTTGTCTATCACGAAGGGAGCTGAGTAGTATCATTGTGTTTTTCAGTTCACATTAGCACTGTGATTAATTTAAAGTTAAATGCTTCTCCTGTATATATTTGTCAGAAAGTACTTGTTTCAACATCAATATTAGTTTACAAATTTTTGTTAAATCAAACATATGTAAAATTAAGATTCTACATTATTAAACCAAAAGCTTGTTTGTTTTCATCAAATACCTCTGTGAGAAATACATGGTCATTTAATTTGCTTGTCCACAATTTACATGAAGATCAAGTATTCTGTGTTTGAAAGAATTGCTTAGGAGGATATTTGCGGTATTCAACGTGTGACCAACTAAATTTTCTGGAAATATTTGCAAAGATGATACTTTCTCTTGCTTTGGGCAACTGTACCTGTTCAGCAGGAAGAAATTCATACAATGTCAGGACTGAGAAGGAGCAAGCAGGAAAGTGACAGTGTGCACAGAATTTTGGAGGTTCCTACAGAACGACAGCTCTGCCTTTGGCAAATTCTGAAGTCAAGCCTCAATAGTGATAGCGGGGCTGAAATTCAGAAAAACACTGAACTTGTTGAAAAAGAAGCTAGGCTAGACTGAGGACTGTATCAATTACTGGTAAGGAAAACATTATTTTTATATCTTTTTGTTTAAGCTGTCACACACAGATCTGAGATTTTCTTACATAAGTGTGTAAGCCATTTCATAATGAAATGCATTACATACACCTATTCTGCTCAGGTTACCCAGCCATCATCTTCAAACTTCCAGGGAGACATGGGAGGGCAGATGCTTTTAGTTCTCTGGATATCTCTGAGTAGCTTTTAGCTGAACTTCCTTGAACTCTCCACAGATCTGTGCTTTGCTGTTAAGAGCAGGAAGACTGAGCTCTTTATGAGATATGTGGCATCAGGTCACCACACATTTTTAGGAAGGGATTCACACAGAATCCCTTCCTAAAAATTCCTCTCTACCTCTCCTTCTTCTTCACATTTTTCCCATGTTCCAACATCGATCTTCTCCATGTCCTTCAGGAACAGTCTGCTCCAGCGTAACTCCTCCATGGTCCACACTTCTACTGGAAAAGCTGTCCCTGTATGGTTTTCTCTCCATGGCTCACAGTTCCTGAAAGAAATCTGTGCCAGCATGGGCTGAAACATGGGCTGCAGTGTGGGTATCAGCTCCATTGTCAGTTCTCCAGAAGTTGCAGGGGAATCACTGTCTAAATGCCTGGAGCAACTAATTTTTTCCTTTACATTCACTGAGTATCTTACGTTTATTGTGATCTTTGTGATTCAGGAATTATGGGACTCTTGGCAAGAAAAACACCTTTGTGTGAGGCACACACAGATGCTTCCTCAAAAGCTGAAAACTTCCAGTAAGTATACAATTTATTGGGGTTTAACTTAATTATAAAAATCAGTTAAAAAATGTAGCAAATGGACTGCTGGAATACAAGGAGCAGAAAAGGATCTCTGCAACAGAAATGACAATGGATCCATTAGCCTTCACAGAGAAAGGGAAAGGTAGATGAATATCATCTGTGGAAAACTGAGTAGTTTCCTGAACAAAGATATGGAGAAAATAATCTGTAGTAAAATCTATCTGCTGAGCCTATAAATATTACCATCTTCTTAATATTGTAGAACTTTATTTTAAATATGTAGGCAGTGGTAAAAACAAAGAGAGAAACCTTTTGTAGCTCCCATTTTAAACAGAGTGGTGCTGATGCTGATACTTAAGGCATGTTAGAATAAAGTGACACAGAATACTGGATTTCTTTTAAAAATGAGTATTTCTACCTTTTGTTCCCTCAAATCCTCTTTGCTCTAATCTCTAATAATCCAAATTTCATTGTTCCATTCTTTTCAGACACTTTAGTGTAAGAAGCTGACCTGTCAGCAGTAAATGCAGTTTCTATCTGTGATAAGTGAATGTCTGTACAATGAGCTATAACGTACAATAATGTACAAAAATCAATAAATATGTAGTGCTCCGAGATATCTGTCTGTCTATTAATTGCCAGCAGAGTGACAGATTGACGCTTGTTAAAATATATTCAATTCGTGCTGTAAGATCTCAAAGTGCTGAGCAGAAAAAATACCAACTAGAAATACCCAAGTCAGCATAAAAGATTATCAGTAAGTTTTCAAAAAGATAGAAATACTAGTCAGCAGAATAAAAACTACTTCTCTGTATGGTTTTGATCTTTTTAAGCTAAGAATACTCCAGTGCAATTTAAGAGGACACTGTATAAAATACCATCAGCAGTTAACCTGTCTAGCAATTGCACAGCTTAAGCCCTACAAACTTACATTTAGTAGTAAAAGCAGGAACCAGCCACCCAGTGCCAGGGCTCATGAGAGGAGCAGAAGAAAGTGGGGCAGTGCACATGGTCCCTGCGGAGTTCAAACTGCAAGTGGCCAAGTGTAACTGGGTTGCTGCCTGCTCTGCTCACCTACAGGTTTAGGCTGCAAACCTGATGCTTTTCCCAGCTAGGAAGTGGCCATGCAAAACTACCTGGAAGCTTGAGATCTCTAGGGAATTAAAAGTATGACATCTTTCAAAAGAATTACCATTTTTTAAAAGTACAAGGTGACAGTGGTCCCCTGAAAGAAAAGCTATGCTGTCCTTTCCACCCAAACTGACCTCTAAAGGACTGAAACAGCTATCCAGACCTCAGGTTGCATGGGGTGCCAGCATCAGGAAGTCCCTCTAACACCTAAACACAGTGGTGGATGTTATAGTGCCAAGTGTGCCCAGCTAGAAGTACTTTTCAAGCAAGTGGCTATGTTTCAAGAGACACAACAGGCAGCAGAGTATCTCAGAACATGAGTGATAGATCAGTACGATTGACTGTGCACTGTCCCAGGCTGAGCAATGGCCTGGCCTTAAGGCCATGCAAGGGGAAGATAAGTCTGAACTCAGCCTTGAGCTGGCTGACACAAGTAACCCACAAGATGAGTTATTACTTGGGCAGAAGGAGGAGTCTTCCCCTAAGGAATGCCTACACAAAAAATACAGTGCTCTGAGGGTGAAGAATGAAGACATGAGTAACAGAGGAGGATTCAGGAGAAGTTGGCCATGAGAACTTATCCAATTACCCATCTGCATTAAAGTCAGTGCCACCAGAAAAGTATGCAAAGTAATCAGAGATTTCCTGTTGAGATTCCTTGATGCACCCATTATCATCCAGACAATATCTCTAGAGAATTTTTTCATTCCTACCTGTCAATGTAGGGTCTACTGATTGGGAAATTTAGTGTCAGAAGTATTGATTAATGTTTTTAGTTTGAGCTTATGAAGACAAATTTAGTAATTCTTTAGCTTGTTTGCCATTTTAAATGCAAACATTAAATGCTCATGCTAATAATAAAAATATATATCACTGGAATATTGCAAGCTTTCCAAACACATATGCAAACATGTTTTTTTACTTAGGAGACTTTCCATATAATCATAAATTGATAATTTTATGTGTTTTGGATCACTGTATAATTCTTTAATGTATATTGACACATGTGGAAATAATCATAAAATCATAAGATGGTTTGGGTTGAGAAGGACATTAAAAATAGTCTTGTTGCAGTCCCCCTGCCTAATGGAATGGCAGGAACACGTTCCACTAGACCATGCTGCTCAGAGCCCCATCCAAACGGGCCTTAAAATCAACTAAACTTCTTAATTTTAAAGTTCTTCTTCCTTCAAAAATAGTGGGACACATCCTCTTTGTTAATAACCACAATGTTCTTAATTCTTTATTATTGTTGTTGCTATCAAAATAATTACTGCACATAAAATAATTACTTATGAGGAAACACTAGAAAACATTTGAATAAAATAGTGATAGTTTTAAAGAAATGTGGTAGCACATGTTATTTTGAAGTTTTAATCTCACTGGTTCAGCTAGCTCCCACTTCCTCATTTATGGTATATACCCAAATATTCCTTCCTTTATTTAACACGATTACACTGGCTTTTCACATAATCTAATTTAAAAAACATTCTGATTTTGATATTGCATAGTATGAAAATGAATGAATAAATAAGAAATGGCAACAAAAACTTAGTGATATCTATATTGCATCTTTATGGAATATATGTTTCTTTTGTGATGGACCAGACTAATGCATCATCACCAGAGTGGCAGCTCTTATCACAGCTACTCTGATGATATATTAATGTAGCATATTATCATTTTTATCATAGTGCTGTCACTGTGATAATTTAGTAATAAACACTGCATGCTACATCATCATCAGATGATGAAAAAAACTGTGCCCAAGACAGAAATCACTGAGAAGTTTTGCTAAATTCTCCCATGCTCTGTTTGCGTGTGAATAGGTCGTGAATAGGTCTACGCTTGAATAGGTCTACAGAGATAAAAGTGTTATAAGAGTTTAATGCTGCCCTACTCTACCTGCTTTTTATTTCTATCTTCTGTTCTAGCCTCTTTCATTTTCACTCAGTTTATCCTTCCAGATTATCTTCCCTTTTGCAGTTTTCAGCTCCTATTGCTTCTGCCTACTGCCCTTTCCCTCTTTATCCTGATATAGGATAGCGTATAGGGTAGGCTATAGTCTTCACTGCTGTCCACCCATTCTCCTGTTCTTTCCTGTTCTGGTTTTTTACCATTACTTACATTATTTCTATATTTATTACTCTGGCTCTCATCCTTCTGTCATGCTAGGTAATCCCTACGGCACCTATTCTACCTTTCTGAAAATGGTGATCTCTGGCTTAAAAATGCATATTTCATTTGGATTCTGTAATTGCTGTAACTTTGTGGATTTTGGTGTCTTTTCCTTCATTATCTCCTACATTTTATCAAATGAGGTGAGATGAGACAGGGTGAGGTGAGGAAGGGAAGGGAAGGGAAGGGAAGGGAAGGGAAGGGAAGGGACCTAGATGTTCTTACAGTTGATCACTAATTGAAATAGGAAATGAGCTGAGAAAAATACATTCTGTATAGAAGGACAGCTTGTCCCCCTGAATTTTCTTTTGATTTGTCTTGTCAATGAACAGCAATGTAATTGTCATACTTATTAAAAGCTCACAGTTCTCTAAACAGAAAGCTACATGTCTGGAATAACAAGTTGAAATATTGTCCCGTGCCCTGGAAACCAAGTAATTGTCACAGATCAACAATTTTTTAAAAAAAATTGGGTTTGTTGCTTGTTTGTTTGTTTAAAAGATTCAATCTTGATCTCTTAAGCATTAAGAACATCTTCAAATGTAATCTGTTTTGTAAATACAAAATTATGTATCTCCATGATAAAATCTTGATGTTACAACTGTCAACATTGACTTTTCTCATATTCCTAACCATATCTTTCACTGTAGGAGAAAAAACATGTTCCCCATAAGCTTTAGGAGGTATCTCAGCACTCCTGTGTTGAACAAATAATGTTCTCAAGCAAAATATTCCACAGAATTTCCAGGGGCAAGTAGTGTAGTGGGTATAAAATGGAATTATGACCTCCTAATGTTTTCATAAGATCTGTTTTAAGCTGTATAAAATGTAAAGGTTGGTCATAATCTCATGAAAATGCTTCTTTTCAAACAGCAATACTTTGATTTTTATATAAAATGCAGTTTCACAGTTTAAAAAAATTAATTTTTCATAGACATTCAGTGTCAATCACAAAGCAATCAAACATAAAGGACATGCAAATGTCCTTTTCTCTAAGACATCTGCTTATTCTTTACTAAGGCAACATTTTCTATTTCTTATATTTCTCTCCTCTTTTCTCTCTCTCTCTTTTAATGATATGGCAAGTGATTTTTTACTGCAAAGTCAAACCAGTAGAGTAATTTTATAGAATAAGATGTTAAAATATAGCACAAATCACAAAAATGAGAAACAAACTCTGAATTCAACTTAGAGAATTTTAAATTATTTGATTATTTTTAATCCATATTTGCTATGGAAAGTAAGAATGTACAAAATAGAATCAGGCATTTAGTTCAGCTAGGCAGAAATGTCTTTTCATTATGCTATTTCTTAGCTATTTTCTTACAGTCTGAAATAAAACTTGCTGTAGCCAATGAAAATTTCTAGTAAGCCTTCAGTCAGACCATAAGATGGTAAAGAAATGCTTTCCTAAGTATTTTTCTAACTAGTTTTGGTATTTCTTTGGATTTTTCAGTCTTTCTGTTTGCCAAATATTCTTAAATCTGGTCCAGCTATATTGTCATTTGTATTTGAAATGTAGGAGGGGAGAAGCAATAGCACAGAAAATGTAAGTATACAACATTTCACCTATAAAACAAAAACAATATGAGAAAAAAAGTACATAAAACCTAGATCCAGTCTGTTGGACATTGCTTGATAAGGCATGAACTGTTCACTGATATTGCAAAATTTATTGAGGAAAGCTGTAAATAACAATGTAGTACAACTTGATGGCTTGTTCTAATGTTCTTTCTAGAGCTCACTCTGCATTCTATGCCCATACTGATGGGTAGGGGAAGTTAAAACCTAAAAACATACACTCAGAGGGTAGTGGATCAAGTCACAGCAAATGTTCCCTTTGGCTTCCTTTCAAAGGTTTCAATAAAATGAAGTCATAATTTTTAGAAGATTTAAAGCTTGTTGGTTTTGCACCAGACATTTTTAAGAACACAAAGCTGACAAGATTTCTTGTACTTTGCCTTGAAGTACTGCTCCTAAAGATAACATAATGTTTTCTGAATTACCAGAAATTTGAAACTTGACTACATTCTTTATATCCTTTCATTTTCTAGGGAGCCTTTGCTGAAATGATTCTCCTGAATTTCTCTGAGCTGTTGTTTGACCCCTGATTATCACCTGACATATTACCCAATATTAAGTAGTGAGCTCAGAAATGGTCGGAAGTGAAAATACAGTTTAACCTTCAAGGCATGAAAGTGCAAAACTGTGTTTTGAATGGTAGTGTTTAGGCACAAATTCATTACACTTGTCCCTAGAAATGAGAATGTGCAAGAGTTAAGGTATCATATTATCTATATGCTTATATGCCTATAGTTTATTTTGATCTTCTCTTTCCTTTTTCTTTGATAATGCGAGCAGATTTACAAAGATTGTAGAAGCCTAAATAAAGTAATTCTATTGTTTCTTTTCACTGCAGTAAAGGAAGCCCTAACAATAGTCTATTATCTTTTACATAATTCCCGTTATTCTTTTAGAAAATACTGTACTATTCTAGGAAATGACTTTTTATTTTTTTATTTAATTTATGAACTTAGGTTTGTAACCCTTTTTTATTTCAGTGTGCAGCAACATATTAGTCATAAACAGTCAACAAGAAGAGTTCAAAAAAGCTTATATTAGTAAATTCAAGATTAAACATAAGCTCTTTATAGGGGGAAAGTCAGTAAATATTAAAGTTTATAGTTCAAAGAAAAAAAAAGGCAAAAAAGAAAATAATTTTGGATTAAGCTTCCATTTGAAATTGTTAAATGAAAATATAAGTCACTATACAGAATATACAAGTAGGACCAAATTCTGGATGTGTTACTTTTCCTGATAGTTCTATATGCAATAGAATTGATGTGAAACACCAGGGGGCACATCTTAACAGAAAATATATCATGAGATGATGCAGCCTTAATACATGTAGTTAAGCAACAATTAGGGAATTCAGTGTAATTAAACTACTTCCACTGTGAAGCTGGGAATACAGACAGGAAGACTTGGACCAACTGCATTTTACATTGTAGGATTTTGGAATCCCAAATGGCAGTTCAGAGCAGTCAACCTACTGAACCCTTCAGTGGTCAGTCAGCAAATTTAGTATATGGCTGAATGAAGACACTAATTTAAAAGTGCTGAGGAAAAGGACAAGATGCAAAATATACTTCTTGAGCACTATATCAAGAACTGCAGAGGTGTGTTTCTTTTTGGTTTTAATTTACAAGTCTAAAAGTAGATCTATATTTTCTTAGAATTTTATTTTACAGATATCTTAATTGTGTATACATAGAAACATAATATCCAAGCAGTAAGAAAAAGATTCCAGATAGGCAATTACTTTCTTTATTTTAGAGAATTTAAAACACCTCTTTAACTCTAGTTAAAAAAAAAAGCGAACAAAAAACCACAAACAAACAAAAACCAAAACAAAAAAAAAACAAACAACACTGTAGGAGAAGGGAATACAGGTAACCTTGCCCCTGATAAGTACCAGCTGTGTTAAATACACAATATAGCCTCACCCCTGATGAGTACCAGCTATATCCAATAAAGTTAAGCACCTTGAGGAAGAGGGAGGGAGAGGATCATGAAGGAGGAGGGACCTGGGGAGAGAGAATTACTGCTGTGAAGGTAGCCTGGGTCTGCAGTTAGAGCCTGTTGTTGGAACCTGCAGGCATAGTCTAGCTAGGTAAAAGCCTGTCGTCAGAGTCTGCAAACCAATGCAAACAGTCATAGTTTAGCAGGAAATAACCAGCAGTCAGAGGCTGCAAGGGAAACCTACAGCAGGAGCTTGCTGCAGCCAGAGTCAGTGAATAGCTGGAGTCAGGATGGCCAAGCTGTAAAGAGGAGTAAGCCAGGACCCTTTTCATGCTGTGATAAACAAGAAGTCTGTGCCTCGACTCATTTTTACCCTCTAGGGGGCTGCTGCAGCACCACACCAACCAATTCTTGTAGAAATCAGGACAATAATCAATATCACTCCGTTAGTGAGATGGGTTCTTCGAGGTTAACTTTACTTGCTCCTAGAATAAGTTAGGCTTTTTTCTAATTGCTCTCCTGAATGTGTACTTTAAGGCACAGAGGTCATGCTTCAAATGAATGCTCAATGTATTAGCAAGAGCATCTTTACTATGCAGGTGATGGAGCACTGGAACAGATTGACCAGGGAAGTAGTGGAGTATCACTCACTAAAGATACTCAAGAACCATCTGGTCAGAATCCTGTTCAACATGCTCTGGGAAGGTCATGTTTGAGCAGGGAGGTTGGATGAGATGACCTATTGTATTCCCTCCTAACTTGATCCAGCCTATCATTCTGTAATTCTGCATGACTGCTCACAACTAAAGCCTGGAGGGAGTGGAAAAATAAACCCTGGTCTTGAGAAGAAACAGGAAATCCATTTTTTTGCTCAGGGATGTTTGACACACATCTGTGAGAGGAAGGTTTGCCACTCCTCTGCCTCCTCTAAGCATCTGTCTGCTGTAAATTGTAAATCTTGCCAAGATGAGAGTTATATGATTGGGTGAGTTCTTAATTCAGATAAGCATCAATTTTTTAAAGGAGCATATCTGGTTTGATGGCAGATATTTAGGGTGGGGAATTCCTCACAATTAATTTACATGTCAAAGGGAGATATATATTATGAAAGTAGAAATGGGTACCTGCAGAATATTAGTTTCCTTCTTTTTTGGGCCTGGCTGAGAAGGAATTAACTTTCCCTATAACTGCCCTCACAGTGCCGTGCTTTGTGTTTTTAGCTAAAACATCTAAGATAAGACACCAGAGTTTTGCACTGCTGCCCAGCATCTAGATTGCCTCTCCAACTTGCTTGCACCACCAAAGGCCAGCAGAGCAGGAGTGGGCAGGAAGATTTAAGGAGTGGCTATGGTGGTGGTCTGGTAATAGTGTCAGTCTGAGAGAGTTGACCCAGACCAACCAAAGGGATATTCCATGCTATATGATGTCATGCCCAGCAATAAAAAATAAGAGAAAGGAGGACAAGGGGGACATTTAATATTAAGGTTTTTGTCTTCCAAAGCAGCTGCCATGTGTACCGTGGCCCTGCTTCCCAGGAATTGACTGGACAGCAGCATCTGATGGCAAACTGAGGATAAGTTTCTTTATTTTACCTTACTTCTTCATTCAACCTTTCTTTCTCTTCATTACACTTCTTTTGTCTATACTGAAGACTTTTTGATCTTATTTTCTCCACTAGTCCTGCTGAAGTCAAGGTCAATCCACTACAGTGTCTTAAGGTGAGCTGAAACTTATGTACTGTATTTCTCTCTACTAGCTATGAGAGGGAGCTAGGATGATATAGTCAGCTAAAACATACATGTCTACATATATGATATTTCACCAGATCAATACCTTCATTTTTTTCTTTAAAATTCAAAATATTTTTTTTTAAAATATGACGAATACTTGAGCCTTCTTGTTTTCTTTTTCTAAATAAATGATAAGGGGAGGGGGGAACAAAGAAAAGAACCAATTTAACCATGAAAATTAAGTTATTAGGATAATTAATTTTAAATTCTAGATCTTACACCAAAAAAGTATCGATTCTTGCTATTTTTATTAGGACAGCTCAACTTATGTGTCTTATTGGGACTGATACATTTTGTGAGTAACTGAGGCTCTTGAAACTTATACAATTAGAAAATCCTCTTAGGAAAGACTTAAGAAGTACCTGTTCCCAATATATTTTTTTATCCATCATTATGCAAGTCTTTTCTTGAAAAAATTATCATCTACAGAAAACTCATTGATATTGTCCATGTTTTTCCAAGTGATCTCTGCATGACAGGACTTTACTCACATTTATGTTTGCATGAATATTTTTTTTTCTCCTGCAAGATAATTTCAAACCAGAACAGTACCTATAACATTTGATTTAATGAAATAATAAAACAGCTTAGAATAAAATGAAGGAAATGTTTTTATTTATTCCTCAAAAATATTGCATGCTATATAAAAATGTTGGGGGATGTTTTCTGAAGTAACACTGTGCCTCTGATAAAATAGAGTACATTATACCTGAGTTAATATTAAGGGGTTTGAATGATAATGATGTACATCCTTGTAAAGCCATGTTTCTTGTTTTTTTTTTTTTTGTGGGGGTGTGGTCTATGTGTGTGTTCTGTAGGAGGGAAAAAGAAAACAGTAATGTGTACCAGTTTTGGCTGGGATATATTTATTTCTTCTTAGCAGGTGCTATGGTGCTGTGGTTTGGATTGGTTCTGAAAAAAGTGTTAAGAGCACACTGATGTTCCACTCATTGCTGAGCAGCACCTGCACAGCAGCAAGGCTGCCTCTGTTTCCCAGCCAGTGAGGGGCCTGAAAGGGCTCAAGAAGCTGGGAGGGGACACAGCTGGGTCAGCTGATCCCAACTGATCAAAGGAATATTGCATACCATACAGTGCCACACTCCACAGTGAAAGGTGGNACAGTGCCACACTCCACAATGAAAGGTAGGGGAAGAAGGGGGAGGGGGGACATTTGGAGTGGTGGTGTTTGTTTTCCCAAGTAACCATTACACATGATGGGGCCTGGCTTTCCTGGAGGTGCCTGAGCACCTGTCTGCCCATGGGAAGCAGTGAATGAGTTCTTTGCTTTGCTTGTGAACCCAACTTTTGTTTTGCCTATTAAACTGTCTTTATTTCAACCATATTTATTATATTTATCTTTGCCATTTTGTACTCCATCTAATGTTGTACATTTGAGTTACTGTCACGTTAATGTTTTAGATTTGCTCCTTCACTTCATATGTTTTGTGTATTTTGGCCTAAATTCCTAAAACTGCCAATGGAGCTATAAGACTAGCTCTTCATTTCATATTCAGCTGTATTTATTTTCCTTAACTTGCATGGTTTTAACCCCTTTATCATTTGCTAGCATATAGGGTACCTCTCTCTGGGTTGCCAGATAAAACACATATAAAATAATCATGCCTTCCTATAGCAACAGGTAGAGGTCAGGCACGAAACACCTGAAGATTTCAAATTATACTGACATCAAGAATTAAGCACCCAAATTTCAACACTAGATTGTATTTAGACATTTAAATTACAAAAACTTCAAATTAATTGCCAAAATTTGTATTTAGTTTCTTTTTATGAAAAATAATAATTAAGTGGTTGTTCCCACTGTTATCTCCAAGCGATAATTAGAATTGAAGAATAAATACATATGTATGAAAATATTCACCCGTGAGACCTTCAGAATTCAGCAATAAATAAATATTCATGATATTGCTCTCTCTTTCCTAAAGGATGACACCAGAAACTAAAACACATTTATTTTTAATGGAATACATGCTCTAAATGACTCTGGTTCAAGAAATGAAACTTTCATGGATACAGTTGTTATCCTTTAAGCTTCTAATTGCTCAAGGTTATGATGTGATAGTAAGTATTTAGTAATTATCTTTTTCCCAGTATTCTTTGCACTGCCATTGGAAAAACTGCTTGTTTTCCTTGTCTTCATGAATGCAATACTTATTCAGATGGAGGTTTATGTGAAATATTTTAATTGAAAATAAATTAAAATTAGAGTATATTTGCTTAGAAATAGGAAGTCACATAGCTGTGTTAATGCTTCATTGTTTATTGTATAAATGATAGCTCTTATGTGCAAAAAAAATGGAAACAACTTTGATGTAAATCCATGTTTATTTCTCATAGAAATGTGATAATGTAATTTGATAGATCTCTTAATTGTTGAAAGGTTTTAGACAATCTGTGCTTTAGACACATTATTTGGCAGCACCTGACCTTCTAAAGGTAATTTCAAAATGTGTTCATTATTAAATATGATGTTTAGCACTTTGGAAAAATACATATATTCCAGTAGTGAATTTTAAAAGTTTGACTTTGTTGTCTTACATTGCTGCTGATATTCTGAAAAGTACAGAGAAGTTTCTCATTATGTACAAAAACATTCCAAGACATAATTAAAATCAATTTTTCTTTTTTAAAATTTGAAGTACTTTAATGTCTTATAACTTAAATTTTAATCGGAAGAATTTAAATAGATAGTATAAAAGCTCTTGTTTCTTAACTACATTGTTGTGAATCCTGACCATTTCACAGATTTAACAACATATAGATTGCTCACTTTTGCTCTTTTTTTAGAATGCTTTGTGTTTCCCTCCATGTAAGATGAGGTAACATTATCTTAAAATCTTAAATGGTGGTTCTGTGATATGCTTATGTGACATGGTAGTAGAAAATTATTACAAGTAAATTGGATGATAAGTTATGATTCTCAAATGCTTTTCAAGGTGCATTAAGACTCTCATCTTTTATTGAAAGATGTTACATCAGTGTTACTATCAAATTGTGTAAAAATAAAAACACTTCCAAGCACTTCGCGTAGAGCTGTGAAAGCAAAAGAAAGAATTATTATGCCAAGCAAATACAACTTGCATTTATTCCTTTTCAAAAATTTACAGGATTCTGTGCTACATCTCTAATAAAAAGACCCAAACTGTAAAGGAAAGATTTTGCAACTTGTTCAAACAAGTGGAAATACATTTTGCATATACAAGTCAGTTAACACTGATAAGATTGCAGAATCTGTCTGAGACAAGAACTCTGCTATATTTTCGTGTGTGTTTCTTGAATTTAGATTGTTTATGTCTTCCCTTCTCCAGTTTTCTTTTTAAAAATGCCTATGTACCTTTACCTAATTGCTTTAGCATAGTACTTTCTTAAATTTAAACCTCTTGTCTTCTCTCAGCAGATAATTGATTCAAGCTCAATTTCCTCTCCTTCTTTTTGCATAACATAAATGTATTAGCCCTTTGTTAATTATACTTTTCATATAAATTCTGGATTAAACCTGAAAAACTGAGTTGAGATTAACTCTCTAGATATCTTTAGTTACATTAAAATGTGCTTAAAATTATTAAAAAACCACTTTTAACATAACCACTACAGATTGAAAGAGCAACAAGGAACAAAATAGCATTGAAAGGATGAATGCAACTAATATTGTTTTTTGAAAAGTATTTCAGGTAATTATTTTTTCTATCTTTTAACTTTTAAAATGTATTTTGGAATTCCTTTTTTCTTAATATCATTACACATTATTTAAAAAAATAAAATATTGTCATTAGATTCTGTATTTTTTTGTTTCTGTCGAAGTATTATGAAGTGTTTTCACACTGTATTTCTTTTAGTCTATTAAAGCATTTTGAGTAACCAGTAGTCAGTGATTCTATCAAAGCAGAGGACTAAATCTTCAAACTATAGCAATCTTAATGTCTAGAATAAGATAATAAAATAAAACGTCAATAGTAGGACAGATTAAATTGAGAAAAATAATATACTGTATTGAAAATGACAAAAATTTCCAGGTTAGAATGTTGTTTGAAATTAAAATTTTAATGCATAATATTGGTAGGGGAAAGTACATCACTCATGATTTGACAGCCCAAGAGAGATGAGACTCCGTAGCCCCAGGTCCCAGCCATAGAGAGGCTGAAAATGTCCAGCAGCCACAAGTACACAAATCTCACACACATACACAGAGGTATATACATACATACTTGCATACATGGGCAATAGCCCCAATTCTCACACAGTCATTTCACTGGCATGGAAATAAACAGCACCGATGGCTCAGCCATTCAACCTGACCCTCACTTCCCATCACTGTCTCCCCTGCTCTCACTCCAACCGCTGGCAATCCGGACTCCCATAAATGCACATTTGTATGAGAGGCCCTTATGGGAAACAGCCGAAAGCAGAGAGCAGCTCACACCCTCATACATACAGAACTAAGAATCCTCACCCAGGTTAGAGTTAGGAAGGAATTTAACAGGAAGACAAGACAGATGTCTCTAATCAGGCACAGGACAGCCAGACAAGCCACGAACTGGCTCCTCCCTTTTATTCCCTTATCCTTCTGTTTCCCACAATTTTTTGTCCACAAATCATCTAACCCACTCCCTTTTACTGCCATTAGGTAATATCCCCAAATTAGTCTTGTGCAATCCCAAAATGCTCTTCCATTGTATCCTGTAATGCTCCCCAGTGCCTGAGCAGCAACCCCCATCAGTCTTAAAAGTCTTCTGGAGAATCTCTCCCCTTGAATCCTTCTGATGGGTTTCACACTTAGATACTTAGGCTGAGGCTATTATGTTAGGTTTCCAGCTTGCCATTGTGCTTCCCTATGCTTCTCTGGACTTGTGAAGATGGACCTTTGGTGGGCTGATGACCCCTGTGACAGGCCTGGGAAGAGCCAGGCAGAGTATGTTTGGGGCTCCTCATCTGCCATAGTCTCTCTGTGCTCCTTCATGGGTGTGGAGACAAGATTTTTTAACCACAAAATCTACCAAATACCCTTCTAGAATATTTAATTTTCAATTTTACTTTAAAAAATAATAAAAAAATTAATATCTTTTCACCAATTCTGGATGTTAATGTTTATTTTGGAATATTATACAGAAGTTGAATTTATTCTGAGGATTCCTTTGGGCACTAAAGTGAATGACAGCAGAAACAGTAATTAGTAGACAGTATACCACCACTTTTGACAGTCTGAAGCATGACTCAAACATTGCTAGAAGCCTCTAGGACTGTGAGAAATAAATCACATCAAGTAAAAGAAAAGCCAGTGTAGATAGCAGCCATGGAAAAAAATGTGTTGTGGCTTATTTCAATTAAAGTCACACAGATGAAAGTGAGAAAGGCTGAATAGGTTGCAATTCAAAGAGATAGGAACTTCAGTCTCCGGTGAAGCATTAAAAGATAACTGAAAAGTACATTTTTAAGAGAAACATCTGTGATAGAGCCACCATGGATTCAATTTCAGCACTTCAGCCTGTATTTCTAAAGTGGTAAAATGAATATAACCTTAAACGACTAAAATGAGTTTAAAAACTTCACAGGAAATATGTGGGTTGACACAGATTGGTTGGATAGGTGGAGGATGACTATAGTTCTGTCTTGATGTGCTCATTGGAAGATAATTACATCGGAAGTGGATCCTGAACCGCAGTTTTGATCTGATGCATTTTGCAGACCTATAACATCAGTAATATTTTATTTTATGAAGCCACATTTGAGAAAGTGTTGATGTCAATGGGAAAAATGAGTTAGAAAAATAGCTGTGAACAAAATACTAGTACCAGTCAAGGACATTTTATGATTGTGAACAGAAAGCACTATTTTTTTTTCCATTTAATTAATTAGATACTTATATGTTAAAAGTCATGATAATGAACAGACTTGAACTTACACACTGTTCTGTTTATAAAATAAGTACACATGAAACAAATCCCATTGAGTGCTATGCCTCTAACAACCCAAGGTTTGCTACTTCCTATGGCATGATTACTTATTCCTAGCTACTTACTGAAGGAAGCCTTTAAAATCTGAGAGCTTCTTTTCCTTTAGGGAAGAAAAGAAAAAAGAGATAATGTCAAAGAAAGAAGAAAGGCATCTTTCCAAAGGCATCACAAATGCAAAACATATCAAGTAGGTCTGAGGATATATATAAATTTACATGGGACCTGTTGAAGAAAAATGACAGCATAAAATTTTTGTGAGACAATATTACATTTTAGTCACTACTCAATCTGATCTGGCATTATATATATATATATTTTTTTTAGGCAATTCTCCTTAAAAAGGGATTAAACTTTTAGATAATGCCATTAACCCAAAAAGAAGTAGATCTTCCTTATAGTCATCTTAGTCTAATATTGATCCCACACATCAGGTCTGACACCCTGAGCATGCACAGAACACCCTGGCCAGCATGGGAAAGCTGTAGACATGGAGTTGCACATGCAAACAGTCTGGGACTGACTGTGCCATTGCTGGTCTTTAAAGGGTGTGTTTAGAGCGATTTTCTAGAGAATGCAGTCTAGGAGTCAAATCAGAAAGTTCCTAGGCCTGCATTTCCTGTTGTCAGTCATACCTTTCAGCTGAGACTGGTGACTGGCCATGTTAATACTTTGATCTATTTCAAATAAAAGCAGATTCGTTTAAACTACCAGAGATACTACTTGCAACTCTACTTGAGAGAATACAAACCAGCATATGTATTTGTCTTGTAAGACAAGCATCAGATAGGATAAGATACTAAAGGAAAATATTCTCCTTTAATATTCCACTTATCCTAACTTATTTCTCTAGTGCTTAAGGTGCTGACCAGAGAGAAATGTAATCTTTGGCACGCGTATTTAGTTCAATATCTGTCATGAATTAAAAAAAAAAAAAATCAACAAGTAAAAAGTTGGTAGAACAATTATTGTTTGTTTAAGAATAGTCCAGGAAAACAGACTCCTTTGTCCAAGTGAATATCCTGAACATATGTTCAAAGAGTTTCACTCTTGCTTTCTTTCCAAGGACTATTTTTTAATCTTTGCCACAGGTGTGAATCCTAATCACTTTGACAGGAGAAAGTGTGGTTCTTTGTACTGTCATATTTAACTAGAGTGAGCTACAGACTAACATTTAAAGTATGGTGCTAAAGGGAGCCTGGAGATGTGAAAAGATTTAGCAGAGTGTTTTTTCATTAATTCTCTAACATCTGAGGTGCTTCATAAAATAAATAAATATTATTAATTCTTTGTTTTATTTGTTTGTTGAATACATGGTTAGTCCTTCCTTTAGAAAAAGAAACTTACAAAGAAAATTTTAAATGAGGATAAAGTACAAACTGGCCAGATTTATGAGTTTTTAACTAGATTTAGGAGGGGGTGGAGTTTTGAGTAACAAAGACCCAAGCCCTCCTGATATTCTAGGAATCAACAGGAAAAAACTATTGCACATTGCTTCAAAGGAATTAGGACACGGTCCTCTAAGAAGATGACAAATGATACCCAACTCTATATCAATGCATGGCTAGCAACCATATTAGGAGCTGCTAGCCACTGTCCATCTAGAAACATGATCTATCTGCTATCAATGAAAAAGTGCTGGAATGAATTGAGTTATGAAACACTGCAGTAAGCAGCTATAAACCATTCAGAACAGACAGGGAAGGAAGGAGAGGCATCGGTGTTTTCTCTTTGTAGAAAAATGGACTGACTGCACAGAGTGGCTTTTCAAAAACATTAATGAACAGGTTGAGAGATTATGGGTGAAAATTAGGGACCAAGGCAACAAAAGAAACCTCACATTTGGTGTTTTTTACAGGCCACTCAGCAAAAGGAGTCTGATAGATGAAGAGGTTCTTACTTTAGTTACTTAGAACAAAACAATTACATTACTTTCATGTATTTTTTTTTGTGTCACCAAAAAACACACTGTCAATACCTGTCAATATAATATCAAACATATGATCTTGAAGATATATTAAAGTTCTAAATCTAAGAGCTAAATATCTAGTGTTGAGAGCACCAGCAAATGTTCCTAGACCAGCCATTCTTTCTAAGTATATGCAGAGTTTGTGTAGAAATAACACAGAAAACTTAAAAGATTGAAGACTTTTTTTGTGGTTTAGATGTAAGTAAATTATGCGCAAGACATTATAATTTTCTGACTTTTGGAACGGAAGTGAAATTTTAATGGGAAAACAAATGAATTTTTATCCTTTTTTTTTAAATGTAGCTGTATGTAACATTTTTTTTCAGAACTGACAAGAGTTGAATTAATAATGTAATGGCAAATCAGAGCAACTATATCTGACAGACAGCAACAGATCTTCTACCTAGAATCTAGTTCTCTTTCTTTCAATAGCAAAACGGGAAAAAATACTAAATATTTAATTTGGAAAACAACCCAAATGTGCAGGGGACAAATTAAGCAGATTAACTGTTACTATCCTTCATCTGTATTAACTAGAGGTTTTAGAGTATGGACTGGAAAGTGGCCTTATGAGGTTTTACAGGCAGCAAAGATAGATGATAGCAAAATGACATGATAAAAAGTTGCAGCTTTTGCTAATGTCATGTCTATAGATTCCTTTTTTAACATTAAGGGAAATTCATCACCACAGGGCATGGTATTTCTGATTCCCTACTAGGCAACAGCAGCATCTCAGGAAGATATAAAATGGTAGAAATGGGGGTTGGATAGATAGCAGAGACTTACTTTATGATGACTTATATAAAGCTGTTATTTAGTCACATTTTTCTCTTCCTTTTATATAGTACTGAAAATAAATATTCTTTAGAGCTTCATGATATTTTAATGTGGTGAGGTTTTTGTAGAGGCTTTTTCATTTTTTTCGCTTTCTTTGTTGTTTTTTGTTTAATTTTTTGTTTTGTTTGGGGTTGTTTATTTTTGTGTCATGTGGTGGTTTTGTTTTTGTTTTGTTTTTGTTTTGTTTTGTTTTTGTGTTTTTGTTTTGGGGGTTTTGTTTGTTTGTTTGTTTTTCTCCTGAGTATCAGCTGGACTTCATTCTGGGATGCTTAGAAACAGAAAAAATCAGGTAATGCATGGTACAGTGAAGTGTTATGCAGCAGTGCAAAAAACCACTTCACCAAGAGGCTTGAATCATGTAAAATATTTAATATAACTTACGGGAGTTTCAGCCCAATTCATCATGAGTACCAAAATTCTTATAGTACTTTTTACACTCCCTGGCTGGAATAAAAAAGAAGTTATTCTTCATTTAAGGATCTTAGGTATGGAAGTCACAGAGGACTAAGAATTCCAATTTGCATCACTATATACTAGGTTATTTTGGTAAATGTAGTAATGATGGAAAACATTTTAAAACAACCCATGGAACACAGTAAGTGGCATATAAAGGGGAACTCACAAGCAGGAAAATATCTTGCTGCAACTTGTATCACACTAGTATATTTGGGGATAATTGAATACATGTTTATCACAAGTGCCTTTTTTAATTTTCCTTGGGAAAAAATACATCTGAACTTACACTATGTGACTGCCAGCAATTTCAAGAATATATATTCATTCAATTCTAAAATTCATGTCAACATCTGCAGAACAATCCCATCTGTTGATTTCCATAGAATAAGCAGGGTGGGCATTATGTTAAGTTAGTGTCTCTAGCCAGCCTCTACACCTATAAATGAATAGGAAAGGTTTTGCTGACAAAAAAAATCCCTTACTTATCAGTATCATTCAAATAATTCAGCAAGAACATTAGTAAATTTTCATTTGATTGAGTTGAGTGCTACTTTCTCTCAATTTATTTCTGTATTGTGTGTTCTGATGTGAGTCTGTACATTCGAGATATTTTAATTATCTATATGCTTGGTACCCTAAATATCTGTTCCATGATGAATTTACAGTATTTCTTCATGAACATCAAGATGAGAAATTGTTCTTTGTATTCAGCTGAATGCCTGCTGACCGGTGAAGTGGCCATTTGACTTGGTTGATGTATTGTATTCCTCCAGGCTATAATGTTCATTTTTCACTTGTAAAAGATACCTTTGCTTCTATAGTAAGGACCCTTACTATGCTATTCTTTGTATCCTTACCTCTATGTTACTAAGAAGAAAGCACACACATACATACAACCTGTGAATCACAATGCCATAAGATTCTTCTGCAAGGGCAAGTGCTTCTTTCCTCATAGAATTCCATTCCATTTCATATCAATAGATAATAGATAGATCTATAAAATATGTTCTCAGAGGTAAAAAAAATCTCAGTTCCTAAACTTTTACAATTTTGCAAGTTTGAGTCAGAATTTAAATGTTTCGTTAATATAATCTACTGAATTGATGATTATATAGTACCAACACCCAAAAATATTCTACATGTTTTGTTGCTGCCAAAATCCTATATACTTAGAATATAATACTAAGCAAGTCAAGTGCCAGTGTGAAGCATGCTTTATGAGTTTTTTTTAACATTTACATGTTACTGCCCTAGGTTTCCTTCAAGAAATTACCAACAACAAATCTCAGATGATCATTCTATACTTCTCACTGTGTACATGCATGGATCCAAAGTCGTATTTCTGTACTCTCATCCTGCATAATACTATTCATATAAATACTGCCTCTTCAGAAGTTATTTTTGTAGCCTAATTATTGCAATTTCTCACAGGAAAAGTTAATCTGCCAGTGCTGTTGCTCAAACTGACTTCCAAATCAGAGGTTGTCATACATGCAAAATCTCCACATTGAATTTGGATTTCTTAAGTCTATACTTTTATGGTTTGCAGAAAAAAATGATCTTTGCTATATTCTTCTGTTTTCCCAGGACAAGTCTGCATATATATTTCCAGACTTTTTTCATTTTATAAATTACACTTTTACCTCTGTTTTGCAATACCACCTGGCAAAAATGAATGATTTTGTAGTCAATTGTAGACACAGCAAACTTACTGATTTTTTTTAATTTTCTTATTCCATTTTTTGTTACAATTAATACCATTTTAATACAAATTCTATGATTTCTCAACATGACTAATAAGGAGAAAAAGAGTCTGTCAGAAAATAGCATATTTTATACCATTAACAAAAATTTCTAAAGCATTTATTATCTTTCTTTTATTAATGTGCAAAAACCTTCCTCAAAGTTGTCATGTTTAGACTTGAGCTTCTCAGATATTGAAATGTTTTCGAAGTATTGCAGCCTCTGTGTTTGGCAGGTTTTTTGAGAGTCCTTGAAAACTTACTGATTTGGAAATACTTGTTCTGTCTTCCCAGCTGAATCTTCTTACATGCTAGAGGTGACTCACAGAAGACAATATATTTTAGCAGCCAGAATAAATCTTGGATATTGACTTACATCCTGAAGAAATCACTGTGCGTTCCTTTAGATTTTGAAAATTAATTCAGCTAAAAACTTGTTATATCCAAGGTAACAAACAAAATAAAACAAAACCACAAACCCACAAAAACAACAACAACAAAAAAAAAACACCCCAAAAAACCATAACCCGTATAAAACCCAGACACAGATTTACTAATCCTAAAAGATTGGTCGGGGAGGAATCTTTCATGTGTTTCAAGTCAGGAGGCTAATTGGTCTAAATGTCTCTAATGTAGGCATGTATTTTTAAGGTCAATATCTAGACTTTATTTAGAGTCAGTAGAGAACAAACAAGTATTTTTAGCTACATTTGATCTTTTATTTAAAGTAGGCTATAAATAATTCAGATGACGCATGGTCTAAATTGGCTATTTTTTCCTCTTGAGAGGGGAAAGGCTTTTTCAGAACATTTATTTGATATCTCCACTTCTTACTATTGCCCAGTGAGGACATACTTTTTGTCTGTTTGTGTGTGTGGGCTACATTATTTTTAATAATAGAAGTATTTAATGTGATTTATTTTTATATAATACTCGAGTGTGTGTCTTAGTCACTGTTTTAATAATACAGATGCGACTCAGTTTCTTCATGCAGGAAAAGCCCCTTCTTTATTTACGTAACTCATTTTTAAACAGTTTTCACAGATGTTGTGTTTAACTCCAGTTTCTTACCAGCCAATCCATTAATTAAAATGTGTGTTTGTGTGTACATGCTAAGACTCTCTCTTTTACTTAAGAGTTTACATACTTCTTTATAGATTCTCATCTATAAGATGAGAATCTTTTGCTATTACAAGCGCAACATATTTTTCCCTACAAGAATATTTTGTTATGCTGTTTTTCATTCCTCTAATTCTTCCTTATAAAAACTTACAAGCTAGTTGCTAGTTTAGCTAGAGTAGCAGGGACTAAACTATATTTTATAAGGCTTTTCTTTTATAATATCTTTACCTAAATGTAACTGGTCAGTTGCTTTGGACTGAAGAATTTCTCCAAGTTATAAATGAACCAGGACATTTATTAAGTTTATGTCCTGGTTCTGGCCAGAACAGGGTTATTTTTTGCAGTATGTGCAAAGGAAGGGGCATGGCTAGGATACAGAGGTTATTCTATACCACATCTGTTAAAGAGGTTATTCTATACCACCTTTGCTAGAGGTGGGGACAAAGAGTCTCTTTCCTGGACTTCTGGTTGTGTAAGTGTGGTGGAGGAAGTGATCAGGGTAACCCTGGTTCTGAGCATTCTGCATATGAATCACTCACATCTCTCGGACATTTTTGTTATTAATAGTGTTGTTGTTGCTTTTGTTTTCTGATCTCATTGCAGTTTCTGCATCCTGTGGTTATCTCAAGCTGAGATATTTACCTTTTTTGCCTCCAATTCTCTCCCCCATCCTATCACAGTGGCAAGGGGAAGACAGGAGTGAACAAGGAGCAGTGTCTTTTGGAGAGTACCATTCCAGAACCCTGACAGATCATTTAAATACAGGGGACAGACCCAAACATTTTATAATAAAAAAGATGCACTGAAATGAAAGGAAACCTTCTGATATACATAGTAATGTTTGGGTTTTATTTGCTTGCTTGCTTTTGGTTTTGGTTTTTTTGTGTGGTTGGTTGATTGTTTGGTGTTTTTTTGCATCAGCTGTCAAAATGTTTCCTTCTTAAGAACTCAGTTCCTAAATATTTCTTTGATTAAGATTTCTTTGAAATTTTATTGATTCCTTTGAAATCAACATCCAAGTAGGGTGCTCTTGTTTTCTTTTCTTTCTTTCTCTAAAGTGTATGTGGATGTCATCTGTGGAAATTCTATTAGAAGATTTACAAAATGGAAAAAGATTTTTGCAGAAACTGTTCAAATGATACCTTTTCTATATTTATTTCTGTATATTTCTTCCTGAATCTGTGCAACAGATCCATGTTTTCAAATAAAGTAAAAATAAACCGCAGGAAGTAGCAAATTCCTCTAGAGGATGAAAGGGAAAATCTTTCCAAAGGTAGCTGTTGTCCCTGTGAAGCTGTTTTCATTTAGCCTGAAAACCAAACTCAGCAGAGATTGACAATATTCATAACTTTCCATTTGCTCTCCCCCATATGCTTGGTTTGATAAAAAACAATGCCTCATTACCTCAGATTTACAACAAGCTTTAAGTTAAGTTAAGCAGTTATTAAATCAGCTTTGTTAATAGGGTTTAATAAAGTGTTGATTGCAGTCTATTTCTAAATACAGTCTAGATTAATTTGTATTACTCTAGTTCTTAAATCAACATATCTCTCTGAAATCTGTGTAGTACTTGGGCATGAGCCATTGCTTCCTTCAGCCTAAAAAAACCACAATAAAAAAGTTGCTGATTCTGGGTCTTTCTTGTAACAAATCAGATTTATTTAATCAAACTGTTGAACTTTTTAATGCAGTGATTGATATGGGTAGGGTTTTTCCAAGAGCTTACAACCTCTTTTTCCCTAGAAAATTCATGAATTACAACATTGTTTCCACCTGGAAATACGTAATTCCTGGCAGTAAACATTGTAGCACAGCTGTTACAGCTCAGAGCCAATAATACTCTGTATCTATATACACTTATCTTTACATTTTATGTCAGCTTCTGTGCAACATGAGAGATGTTAAACGTCCCTTGCTTTTATAGCAGTAGAAAGAAACAATAAAACCTGCCACTATTTCAAATATCAAACTGAATTCCTCTGGTAGTAAATTTTAGGTGAGAAGAGACATTACTCACCAAATAAATCTTCACTGAAATAACTTTAATAAATACAGATTCTCATGCTCCACAGATTCAGAGTGGCTGTGTGTGGACATTTCCATTAGATGTTAATTCCATAAACAAAGGATGATCATTATATCATGGTGTGAGGACAAAAGACATTACCTAGGGATAAAGTAATATGCTGAATTGGATTTGTGTTTCCAAGATTGACATGCAAAGTTATCCATAATGAGGATTTCACAGAAGCATACTGAGATTGCTACTGATGAAGAACATCAGTAATAATATTCCATTGAAATATAAACAATTAATTTTATTGTAACATAATTTAGATTGCCATATTCCATCAACCATATTGAATAAGGATGAAACATAACTGTGTAAAAGCACGTCTAGTGCCTAGGTACCTGAAACAGTCTTGTAAGCCTGAAGAGTCTGACACAGATTTTAGAGGAGACTAGAGTCTTTCTGTATCACTAGCACACAGCCAGGTGGCTTGCCCTAATGAGCCTCAAGTATTATGAGACTCCTATGACGAAACCAATGAACTGTGGGTTTATTTTAATTTGAGTATCCTGATAGTGTAAACTTATAATCAACAGGAACCACATCAAGACATTTCAGTTTAGGAGTATATGGTCTGGAACTGAATTCCACCCTTGATTTCTGTAAAGTTAATCTGTTTTTTCCAAATACTATCTGCACTTTTGTGTTCAGAAGTTTTTTATGTTATTCATGTGTTTGTATCCAAAATAGCCTCCAGGGGATGTTCTAATTGTCTAATGCCATCAAGTTTACACAATTAGGTGTATGACCAAGATGAAATATTAATGTGAAGTTTTGAAGATTAGATTGGCTGATAGTCATCTTCATCTTAGCCAGACCCTCTGCGCCAAGCTGACCTTCCGACACTGAGATGGCATTTAGAAGGAATAATCACAGCCACCAAGTAAATTGCACCCACAAAGTAACTCTAGTTCTTCTATTTCTGTAATATAAGCAGAATTAATAACTGTAGCAAACAATTGGTTACTTTCCTACAAAGAAGCTTTCCAAAAAGTGTTTCATCTAAATGCTTTGATAAAATACCTTTCCTCAGGACTCACAGACCCTGATCTATCATGATTAAGCATTTCCTTGAGATTTTTAGTGAAGTTTAATAAGCCCTCTTCACTTTGATACTAAAGACATTTCATGGACATGAGGGAAAATAATGTAGTTTAAAATATGTCAAGACTGAATATTCAGTCCTTGTTTGTTTCATTGAGATGGCAAGCAATATAATCAAATGTGCTATGCTTTGCTGGGACTTGAACACACTCTTTTTATCTGGAAGCACACCTGTGATTTAAAGTTAACCATAAACAATATTCATCCCTTTCTTTTCTAAGTGCCAACTTATTAGTTAAAAGCCTACTGCCATATGGTGAAGCAGTACTGACTGAGAAAAAAAGAAGGAGAAGAAAAAAAAGAAAAAAGCAATTAAAGCAAGCTTCTAAACAAAGATTTTTCAGAAGAAGAGTTTATATGATGTTGGGTAACAAATACTGGTATCCAAGTTTGGTATTTAAGTACAAAACAAACAAACAAACACCACCAAACCAAAACACAAAAAATAAAAACCAAAAACCAAACCAAAAACAAACAAACAAAAAACCAAACACCCCCCCACAAAAAAAAAAAAAAAACCCAAAAAAAAAAAAAAAAAAAAAAAAAAAAAAAAAAAAAAAAAAAAAAACAAAAAAAAAAAAAAAAAAAACAACCACAAACCCAAACCAAACCAAAAACCACCAACATTATTTTGCATGGGAAAAAGATTAATAAGCAAACAAACCCAAGGAATAATTATATAATTTTCATGGTCTCCCATTGTAACAGTTTGAAATATACTGAGAAAACTTTTCCCTCATAAATTGAATGCCAGAAACATTGTATTTGAATGAGGTAAAACTGTCAGTTGGACTAGTTTTCCCAGCTTGATCAAACCATTATGGTAGCTCTCAAATTTCAAAGTAGTCCTTACTTAGGTGTCATGGTTAAAATTGAAGATTCTTGTAGCTGTGTTCTGAAAGAATTAATCATTGAGACTTATTTTATTTGATTAGAGTTGTAATTGTATTGATTAATTAGCATACTTGCACCTGTACAGAGATTATTCAGATACCTACCTCTTTAATCTAAGTGGAAAATCCAGAATTGAACTGCATAGGTCAGTGTGGCCACACACACTGTGAGTGGCTTCAAGTTACACACTCAAGTTACCAAATTTGATTCAAGACTGCTGAGAAATACTTCAAATACTGAGGTATTTCTCAGCTTGAAAATACCTAGCTAGGGTGTCTATTTAAAAACAAATAGTTGAACAACAACAGACTTGCCCAATAGGTGCAATGTTGTTGTCTTGTGAATTGAACTAACAACTAATGTAGCTTTTCTGAAAATACCAAAAATCAGGGGAAATCAGTTTCTTCTCCTGCCAAAAAAATCATAGTTACATGTTTTGGAGGAAAATAATTTGCTTCTATTGAAATGAATAAATTGAGAGTTACCAAATTCTATATTGTTTTGTATATATTTTATTTACTTTCTTATTTTTTGTTAAGTTGCATGGTCCTAAGTTCTAAGCATACTAAACTTGATAAAATCTTTAAAAATCACTACTGAGTTGCTTTCTTACATTTGTTCCAAATAATCATAGAAATCTTTGAAATCATAGATAGGCTTGAGTTGGAAGGGACCTTAAAAATCATCTAATTTCAACTCCACTGTCTTAAGAAGGGAATGCTCCCCACTAGAATAGGTTGCAGTCTTTGTTTCATGAGAGCACAATCATCTACTCCTCTCAGTTTGGTGTCATCTGTCAGCTTGTGGGGCATACAGTCTGTCCCACCACCCACATCATTAATGAAGATGATGAATAGGACCGTACCCAGTTCCTCTGGGGTGCAGTGCCAGTTACTGGTCTTCAGCTACACCTTATGTTGCTGATCACCATCCTCTGGGCCCAGTCACTCACCCAATTTTCAATCTGCCTTGCTGTCTGCTCACCCAGATCATATAACAAAAGCTTGTCTATGACAATCTCATGAGAGATGGAGTCAAAGGCCTCAGTGAAGTTTGGGTAGACATTATTCACTCTCTAATCAATCAGAACAGCTATTTCATGATGTAAGTTTATCAAGTCAAGCCTGATTTCCCCTGGCGAATATATGCTAACATTTCCTGATGATTTTCTTGGTATTCATGTGCCTGGAAATTACTTCCAGGGTTAGCTACTCCCAGGGACTGAGAAGCAACTAATTGAGCTGTATTTCTTCAATTCTTTCTTCTTTACTTTCTTTAAGGTAAGAGTTAAACTTACTTTCCTTCAATTCTCAGGCACTTCTCCCAGTCACTATGATTGATCAAAGATTATTGAGGTTGGCCTTGCAATGTCATCAATCACTTTCCTCAAGATTCATGTGTGCTTCTCATAAGGGTCAATATATTTATGAATGTCCAGCTTGCTTCAGTTAACAAATATTCTGTATAAATATGAATCCATCTTAATTTTTCATCCTCTGTGCTTAGAAGAAATCTGAAAGGATAGACACAGAAGTAATACTGAATTTTATTAAACATTAAGATGATTTTTTTTTTCCTCTCAGGGAAGGGAATTTAAACAATATTTTTTTAAAAAGTATTAACTTCTTAGGCAACTTGTAAATCTACCTGTAAATCTTTCAGTGATATCTGATTATCTTTCCTATGACACTATGCACAGATCAGAAAAAGAATAGATTAGATTAGATTAGATTAGATTAGATTAGATTAGAAAAAGAATATAGATTAGAATAAGAATAGATTAGAAAAAAAATAGTACCTAAATTGTGATGTTATAAAAAGGAGCAAACAGAGAAGTATAAAAGTTGGTCTCTGGATCAAGAAGTTTCTTTTGAGTTTTTGTGACTCTGTGTTTTAAGAGAAAATTAGAAAGATCAGAAGAGAGGGATAAAAGAAGTATCTCAGATTCTCTCTGATCTGAATGAAATGAAGGCAATACAGGGTTGAAAGAGGAAACTATTTATCTGTTGTGGATGTGTCAGCTATTCTCTCCTGGATCTCTATACAGTCAGTGAAAAGAAACAAATATTTTAAGGGCGTAAGTGATCTAACCTACTTTTAGCTATATCCCTTGAGATAAATCATGACCTTTGAGCACTTTTTTTTCTCTCAACTGGTTATAAAAAGATCCAAGGATGACTAGCTTAGGTCTGGAGATATTTTTCTTGTACTTTTGAAGTTAGATAACTAATCCCATCTGTGTTTTACTTCCAGTGAGAAAACTCCTGAGAAGAGATAAAGACAACTTAATAACTGGATCAAAAACCTTGCATGCAAGCAAAGCAAAAAAAGGAATTCATCCATCACTTTCCATTTGTAAGCAGGTGTTCAGCCACCTCCAGAAAAACATGGTAAAAAGGATCCTCTGGGGGGACCGCATTGCAGCCATCCACCACTTAGTGGGGGTTTATAAAAAAGGGAGAGTGACTTTTTACATGGGCAGATAGCGACAGGACAAGGGGAAAGAAGTTTAAACTAAAAGAGAGTTAAGGTCAGGAAGAAATTCTTTACTTTGAGGTTAATGAGGTACTGGAACAGCTAATCCAGGGAAATGGTGTATGCCTCATCCTTGCAAGTGTTCAAGGCCAAGCTGGATGGGGCCTTGAGCAACCCAATCTAGTGAGTGGCATCCCTGCCCATGGTAAGTAGCTTGGAATTAGATGACCTCTGAGCATCACTGCACTGATTTTAGATTCATCTGCTAATGGAAAGCATTGTACAGGGAGACGGGTTTAAATACTATAGTATCTTCTACTCTAGTTCCATACATCATAGCTGCAGATAAGAACTGAACATGTAATTCATTATTCCAGACTTTATTTCATAATCAGTGAAACTAGACTGTTGCTGACCCTCTGCATATTTATTTTGTTTTGATTTTATTTTTACCTGAATGCTTGAGCAGTCTCATTAAAAGCAGAAGAAAACAAAGCAAACAAACAACTCTTCCTTTTTTTTTTTTTTTTTTTTTTTGCAAGGGGAAAAAAAAAAAAAACATAATATTTTAAAAAAAAAAAAAAAAAAAAAAAAAAAGGAAAAAAAAAAAAAAAAAAAAAAAAAAAAAAAAAAAAAAAAAAAAAAAAAGATAAAAGATTTAGATTTAACTCAAATAGGGATATTTGTTTTCAGAAATCTGATTTTAATGTTTTGCAGTATGGAAATCTCAGTCTTCCTCCAAATAAAAAGAGACAAGCTTTTTTAGATGAACCATCACTCTTGTTTTGAGGTAGAGTTAACTCTTTTATCTTTTAATGAACTGAAGAAGAATCAAGACATTATTTTCGACCATAATTGTGACCTAAGGCAACTGAACTCATATAAAATGAATCTACCTGCAAGTACCTAAGGAATTTTCACTATAGAATTTAATGTTTTCTTCTAAACTCATGCTGAACCCTTGATTTTCTATTCTATTTATCTGTCATTCAGTCCCTGTTTGCGTTCTTTACCACATGAATTACTTTTTTCCATGACAGAGTCACTACAAAGGGAGAAGCTCTACCCAATTTAGATAAAAGCTGTTCAGTGTCACTTGGCATCAGATTACAAGCTGGTGCTTTATCAGCATTTATATATGGATATGGATGATTCATGTTCCCAAATACTTTAAGACAGGACTTTCGAACATTGATGTCTTGACTTTATATATTCACTTCACCAAGTTGCCCTTAATGTGCTGAAATATTGCTTTATGTTTAGTGTGGATTGCCTACAATAAGGCCTTTTCTACAACTAGACTTAAAAGTCTTTTCAATGGATTGGAAAGTCGATAGGATGGGAATATGAGAAGAGGTGAAATCAGGTGTGCTAAACCTGTGGTAAGCCACAATTATTGTTTTCTTTTCCTGCTGTGCTCTTTGTCTTATCTAAATGATCTTATTTTGGCCAACTCTTTCTTTATGATGACAATCACATCTCTTTATACTTGCATGGAGTTATTTCACTTGACAAAAAAAATATATAAAATGTGTGTGTACAGTCAGCTGATCCATTTATATTTATAGTGAAGTTTTTATGTGTATTCATTATGCTTATACATTTATTTATTTTTTTTTTTTATTTCTCCTCTAGGAAAAAACCTGGAAATTAATTACCTTCACCTCAAATAACACAGTCAGTTATGAGAACTGTTATGAGAACAGTTATGAGAAGTGTATGAGAACATGAAAATTGTCTTTTAACCAAGAGGGCAAGAACAAGGGTTTTCATAATTTAAATGTACTTGATCAAATATATAAAAAGATTACCCTTTGGTGATCTTTTGATTTTGTATTTGTTTTGTTTCCTTGAATTATCTTCTGCTTCCATAAAAGAAAAACAATGGACAGATTTTATCCCTGGGCTAGTAAATTTTCATGACTTTTCATATCCCTGCCTTATACAGTCTGCCAAGGAAAAATGCAGGAACATTTTTCTAAATCTCACATGTTGAAATAAGCTATTCATCAGAATCCTCAGCCAGAGACTAATCTCATTTTTTTTTTTACAAGGGAAAACTAGTTACTAAAGGATGAAAGGTCTCTGCTGTTCTCCTGTTGTATGAAACAGAGTGGGATTACCAGAGATTGTGAAAACAAACTATACTTCTAAATAATAAGGGTCAAACTGTACACTACTCTTTCACCATCTTTTTTTTTTTTTTTTGTCTGAAAAGATTTTAGTGTTTTTCCTCACAATCAACCTTTCAGTTCTGTATTCATAGAACCACAGAATCTAATGAGTTGGAAGGGACATACAAGGATTATAGAGTCTAACTCCTGGCCTTGCACAGGGCATCCCCAAGAGTCACACCACGTGCCTGAGAGCATTTTCCAAAAGCTTCTTGGACTCTGCCAGGCTGGTGCTGTGACCACTGCCCTGGGGAGCCTGTGCCAGTGCCCAGCCAGCCTCTGGGTAAAAAACATTTTTCTAATATGCAACCTAAACGTTCCCTGACACAACTTCAGGCCATTCCCTCAGTCCTGTCACTGGTCACCACAGAGAAGAGATCAGTGCCTATTCCTTCCTTTTCCCTCATGAGGAAGCTGTAACTTCAATGAGGTCTCCCCTCAGTCTCCTCCAGGCTGAACAGACCAAGTGACCTCAGCTGCTCCTCATACAGATCCTCTTCCAGGCCCTTTGTCCTCATGGTCCTTCTTTGGACACTCTCAGGGCTTTTATACCTTTCTTATACTGCGACTCTCAGAATTGCCCCCAGCACTGGAGGTGAGGCCACCCCAGTGCAGAGCAGAGCAGGACAATCCCCTCCTTTGCCCAGCTGGTGATGCTGTGCCTGATGCACCCCAGGACAGTGCTGGCCTTCCTGGCTGCCAGGGCACTGCTGACTCAAATTAAACTTGCCATCGACCAGGACCCCCATGTCACTTTCCTTGATGCTGCTGTCCAGATTCTCATTCCCCAGTGTGTACATTCAGTGTTGCTCATCCCAGGTGCATTCCCTTGTACTTCATATGATTAGTCTGACTGAAGTGATATTTGGTTATTGTACTACTTTACATGCTAACTTTATTTTTCTCTTGGCTGGATATATATATTTTAAACAACCAAACAACCTGTCAGAGAAAATCAATAAAAATATTGAAAAACCAACCAACCAAACAAACAAACAAAAACAAAAAACAAAACAAAACAAAAAAACAACCAACTGATAGAAATTGTAATAAATGACAATAAAATAAGAGTATATTGAGCACTTAATTACAGTTCCAGGATCTGAGTATTTGTCTCCATTATATTTAGATGATAAAAATTAATTCTTATATTTAGCAAATATGTTATAATTACCAGAACATGAATTATAACAAGAATTCCATATTTTTTTTTCATTTCCTGGGAACTAAAATTGAAATTTGATCACAGGATGACTCAGTAGTTCAATTAGCTATAAACTACAAATTTTTATTATAATAAGTGTTTATGTATGAAATATATGTATTCATATATATGAAATATGTATATTTCACTGAGAAAGAAAATTGTGTCTTATCATCATGGAAATCTGATAGATTATAATAAATTTGGCTAATGAAACTGGGCTGATAACAGTAGACTATCAAAAGTTACAAATATAATTTTTATTGGAAAAAAAAATATTGGAAATAACTATTGGAAATATTTTACTAAATTTTGTGATATACTTGCTGCCCCATAAGATTATTTGATACTTTAGCATTTTGAAAATATGATTTTTTTGAAAGTAGGGAAAAAAAAAGCAGATAAGACTATTAGGTCATATGAAAAGAACAACAGAAACATGAACATATAGGCCAAAATTTCTAAAACTGGTCTATGAAATTATTTTCTAAACCTGCAAGGGGAAAAAAAACCTCAATTCATGTGTGCATCTCAGCTTCCACTACTAAATGAAAGCTACTGATTATGACATATTTTTCTAAGTCAGATTCTTATAAAAATGTTTTCCTATGAAATTAAAATCCTGACAGCTGCTTTTCTCCAGTTTGATGGTTTTTCTTGCAGGTGCAAGGATTTCTAAAAGCTTTATTTAGGGAATAGAACTTGAGGAAAAAAAATCAGTGGAAGTTTTGAAATTATGCATTTTTTACTTATTATAAATATTAATAAAATTTCATATGTGCAGAAATGTTAAAAATAAATTACCATTTTGTCAGTGTATTCTATTTCTCCCAAAAGACATCTTTAGAGAGGAGTTTATAAGTGAGTTTAAAAATATATTTATTTCCCACACATTTGCAGTGAAATACAATAAGCTGATACTGTAACTCAGCTCTCTGGAAGCAATACGTGAATCTGAATCTCTAGAGCACATTCACAACTCCATTTTTTTCTTAAATAGAGAGGAGAGCAGATATTTGTGCTTAAAAATAGAGTGGGAAACGGGCTTCACTGTAATATAACAGTTTAAAATAAATTTGTGTTTCCTGTAAAGTGAAAAGATTGTAGACGTATGGAGAACTGAACATGAAGAGTTCACACCTGTTGTTAATTGTTCTATATTTCAAATTATAATGCCTGTGATATGCCTCATACAAATGAGGATGAATACAGAGCTCATGCAAAATTGCGAGAAGAAATATATCAGGTGATAATTTGCTTCACAGTCTGGAGAAGTTTGAACCCATCTTGCTTCAGTGAGAATTCCCATACATATGAAGTCCTTTGCAGTATTCTTTAAACTTATTTATGATATCTTTGGGCAGGAATAAAAATTTTATATAAATAATATTTATATATATATTATATTATATTATATATATATATATATATTTTTAATATAAATAATGTTTCCCTTTGACTACAGAGGGCTCCTAAGTGACTATCTTTATGGTGAGATGAATATGAGTCCCAGCAATTTGGAAAAATCTTGTTTATTTCTTTTGAAGTCCACTATACTGCAGAACTGAGTGACAGTGTAAAGATTGACAGAGCCTTAAAAATAAATACTGGTAATTTTGCCTTTACTGTAAAAAAATGCAGAAATCCATCATTAAATTGGACAGATTTAAAATTTGAGGAAAAAGTTGGTGAATAAAGATCAGGAGATAATTTAATTCTATCATTAAGGAAACAACCACTTTTATTTTGAGATTTCTGAAATCAGCCTTGGTAAAACTAAAAACAGGAAGAACATATTTTCTTCTGTCATTTTATGACTGATCTTGAGCAATTGAGAAATTGCTGCTAAAAATACAAGTTCTAAATTATTACTGGAAAGTTAACATAAATTATTTCTGAAAAAAAAGCCATTTCTCTGTGGTGTCAAATATATGAGCATTTTTTTTTAAATTAAAATGGAAGATAAGCCAACAAATAAATAGAATCATTTTACCTGACAAAAGCGCTTTTACTTTTCTGTGAAATGAAGACATCTTTTCTTTTCATAAGTGAGTAGCTATCAAGATTTTTCAATTGTTCCTTACTAGAGATTTGTGTCTACCATACATCAATTCCCATTATTGTTCCTATCATATTGGTTAAATTACACTTTTCTGAATTAGTAATTTTTGAATGAATGGGATCTTTATGCACCACATGTGCTCTTTGTGCTATCATCACATATCAAATGCCTTTTACAGTAAGTTAATGAACAAAACATTTTGCTTTGTTGCTATAGTTATACCTTGCAAAACTATTCAGTTGTGTTCATTTATATTATTAAAGTGAATTTTCCTTTGCATTTTATAATGTTTTTCACTTTATATGAATAAGTTTCAAAATACCATAAATAATTTCCAAGATATCTCAGCTTCAGACATCAATAGAATAACTCAATTTTTATCCACAAAAAATCCAGGAGACCTTTAAAAATAATTTCAGTTTTGCAGAAGTTCAGTAGTATATGGCAAGAGAGCATTTAAATTGACTGATTGGTTAAATCTAGCAAATAAAACCAAGAAAACAACATCTGAAACCATCTGAAAAGACAAAATATTTTGTGCCCATTGTACTGAACAGATTTTCCTTCCTAGACAACAGCAAATCCGATTTGAAACCTCTTTTACGTTCTACACTGTAATGTCACATACATAGATAATATATTAGTAAGGATTTGGGTTAGTGCTTTAAACTGTGCTGCATGGACAACTGATGGTGCAGACAACCATGATACAAGGTTTACATATTTCTTAAAACACTTGAATTTGAAATTTCATAATGAATGGGTTCTGTGAAAGAATTGTCAGGATTTAACACTGACCTAGATAGCCATTATGTTTAAGAGCAAGTAGTTCAACACAATGGAATCTCTTTATGTTTTATGAAACCAAACTTGAGTAAAGACTCAAGACTTTAAAATATTTAAAATATTTTTACTGTATTAATAGAAATTGGAATTAACTTTTAATATATTTCCATAGAAGAACCTGTTGCAGACCAACAAAACCTTGCCATATCTTTTCCATGGTATCTCTAAGCAATCACTATTCCTTCTCCTTTTTATTTTTTAATAATCTGTCTCTCTGGTTCTTTTTTTCTCACCATATTTCTCATTATGTCACTTCTGCTATATATTTGAGTAAGTCACAAAAACAGGACTATAGGTTTCTGTAACCTCATGTCGTGTCACCTGGGGCAATTTGACTTTTGTTCCAGTGAGTCAGAGTCATTGACCAACACTTATCAGTATTTCTAAAGGATACTCAGCATCCCTGAGAAATCAAACCTACTTTGATCTCTCAAAGAGTTTGGTCTCTGTTTATAAAATATGGTGTTCTTTCTATTTCTGCTAATTTGATCTGATTATTGGAACTTCCACATACAGCTGTGAGTATGGAACGTGGTTTTATGCAGTGTTAGCTCTTGTGCACTGGCAAGGTGCCTGTTCCTTCTGGACTCCAAGAAGAAAGCCACAAACACTTATAAGGTAGAGAAATATAATTGACAGGAAAACATAGTGGAAAGATCATAATATCTTGTATCCCTTGTGATGATGAAAACCATGAGATGGTACAATATTAGGCAAAACACTATTGTATAGTTCTATCCATGGAGAGGTTCTCCAGCTATAGGGTCTTGCTCCTGGTTCAGGATCCTCTGTAACAGCAATCAATCAGTCCTAGAATGAGGACTCATCTTTGAAAAGTCTCTTGAAGAACACACTTTAATATTAATCTCACCATGAAAGTTATAGTTACTGAGCAGATTCATGTAAGTTTTCAAGCAGACAAGATATGTGTTTATAGTTAAATATATATTTATCTCTAGGCACATTGAGTAAATGTGCAATAACTTTGCCTGCATTATTAAATATAGCATTGATTAGATACACTAGGTAGTAGTCACATGGTATCCATCATAGAGATATGTAAACCTGGATTACCCATCATGTGCATCACTAACTCGATGTAAAATAGTCTTTCTGGCTAAAACTACATAGGTTCTGAAGGGTGAATGGGTTTGGTATCTAAGAAAGTACAAGAAACGTTTTTCCCCAAGCTAAGTATTTGTAAGATGTTTCCTGTACGGATCATCTAGTTTCTTCTAAGTGGTAAATCTAAACTATAATTAATTTCTTAAACTAGGTGTAAATCAACTACTCAGATAATGCCTGTTGCTACAGTCTCTTTCAGAAAAACAGTACTAAAATGTATAATAACTGTGATGGTATGAGTTGTTCACTATAACTGTGATAGCCACTTTTGTAGTTTTTAATAATGGAAATTACTGGGAAATTAAAAATAAGTAAAAACAAAACCTGTGCAACCACTCTGAGGTTGCATCAGTTCACTAAAAATTATAATGCAATACTGTAATTGCACTTGTCTACACAATTAAACTGTGTAACTGGAAACAAATGAAAAGAAAAAGCATTTAAGCAATATTAAAGAAATTTCGAAAAGTGAAGTCAAACAGACCAAAAATGAAGGAAGGAAAAGCATAAACAATATGTTATTCATATCAGAGAGAAGAAAATCCCAAGTATGAATACAAAATAAAGTACAAAAAGTCAAGTAAAAAAATGTAGCACCAATAAGATATAAACAAGGAGCAGAGATATCTGGTAAATGACAAATGATCCTGCACAGAAGACTCGGAGTGTCTAGTAAAACATAATACTTTTGCAAAATAAGCAAAACCAGACCAAGTTTTGGTCCTCAAAAGAAGATATGAATTGCACCCAAGACAGAAATCACCTGTTTTTATTTTCTGTACTGGCAGTGAAAAAATGAAACAGCAGGAAGGAGGGAAGGAGGGAAGGAGGGAAGGAAGGAAGGAAGGAAGGAAGGAAGGAAGGAAGGAAGGCAGGAAGGAAGGACGGANAAGGAAGGAAGGAAGGAAGGAAGGAAGGAAGGCCCTCTACTTTTCATCTCTTTGTTGCCAAGTTCTCAAGTCTAGCAATCTCAGCTCCTGGGTCTAGGAACTGTCAAGGATAATAGCCATTACTGCTAAGCCAACATAATTTCCATGATATTGTATAATGATAATAGAAGTTAGCATGTTTTTCGTAGGGAATAATTGCTTGCATATGTAATTATAATTAATGCAAACAATGTAAATGTAAACTTAATGATTAAGAACTAAGCACCAGCAATGTGCATTGAAAATTAGAAAAAAAATCTTTATTTTCTGTCTTTAATATGGTCTCACTAAATTTCCAGTTTCTTAAGTATAGATACATTTGTATCTATACTCATTAGCAACATAGATCAAGTCCTGTAACTGTTCTGCAAGGTAGGTAATACAAATCAAAAATCAATCTTAAAATAAACCATACAGCCAACAAGAAATTATAACTTGACATAAGTTTCAAAAAGCCTTTTCTGTCAGGAGGATTTAAAATTATATTTTTTTGTCAGAATTACATGAATATAGAATGATTAAGATCATAACAGTGGATGTTTACTGCATCTCACATTATTAACAGTTTAATAATTCTAAATGACAGAATGTTAACAATGGTGAAACACGAATTTACATACTGGGAGAAGTTAGGTGAAGATGTAATGCAAAGAAAAAGTCAAATCAGAAAGAAAAGTGAAATTCCCCCCACAAAAGCAAAAGTTTTAAATTATTTAAGGTCGTTTATGTTAAATTAGACATTATCAGAGACTGCTTGCTGAAATGGCAGAAGATGTCACGGATACCTTCTTTTTATCCTGAAATAGATACTTAATTTGTACAGAGATAACTTCAATGTGCCATCTTCATTATTGACAAGACCACCAGTGTTTAGAGCACAGATCTGACCTCATATCAAATAATCATTCAGTGTAGCATGTAGCCATATCTCAGTATAAAAAAAAATATATATATATATATATATGATGCCCTATATCCATTCATTTAAAAATCAGACATTAAGTAAGCTTCAAATATTTTTCTGTGCATGGGGTTTTTCAATAAGAAAAAACTATGTCATATGACTCACCCTTTTATCTTCAAATTATTCTTCATGATAATTTTCTACTTGCATATTTCTAAAGCAGATGGCAGATTACAACACCCAGGGTTGTTCTTGCATGATAATTTTCTTCTGTAGAACTTTGATAACAAAAGCTATTTGTTCACAATTGTTAACATTGCAGAACTCATTGTTGCTATATACTAAACCATTTTTGGAGATTATGTTGTAACAATTAAATTATGATATATTACTTAAGAAAGAAGAAAGACACATGTTTCTAGTATAAATACTGAAATTTAAATTTACAGCTTTGCTTAAAATACAAGATGGTTGAGAGAGAAATTTCTAAGGGGATTACACATTTTCTAACAGTTTATGATAAATTCTATTGATCTTCAGCTTGAAGATTTTGCTTTCTAGATTTTTGGTATATCTGTTAGTACTGTAGGGCTATTCTGGAATAACTACAAAATTTGATTATTATTTCTGAAAGAGAGAATAGCCATTTCAGTACCTTTCATTCTATTTTTAATTGATTTATATATTTTAGAGTAGTTAAGATACCTTTTTAAGGTATTAATATTTGTTTTCTGTTAGATATGAAGTAGCAACCGTTGTATTTATCACCTGTACTGTTGCAGCCAAAATTATACATAGAGAAAATGGAATTCATGCCTAGAACAAGGTAAGTATTGTTTACCTAAATAAACTCTGAGTTACCAAATTGAAATGGAACAAAGAGTGACCATTAGTCCAGTTACAAAAACATTTATACTTTAAATCAATACAGGAAAAGCTTTTTTTAATAATAAATCACTAAAAAGTGTTAAACAAAAGTCTTTATTGCACCTGCCCCTCTGCCACAGGGTTGTGCTCATTCTCTATGATGGTCCCTGGTCTTCAGGTTGACAGTGGTGATTTCCACTGAGCAAAGGGTGCTCAAGCCCCACCATTAATCACCTCCATTGTTCCCTCTTTGCTGGGAAGTAATCAACAATGTGGATAGAGCACAAAAATCATTCCCAAAGTCCTGCAGTCTCTTTGGGATCATTTTTCAGTCTTTTTGCTGTCTGTTTCATCCTTCTCTGGTTGTCTCAATGTCTAGAATTCACTGGCTGGGTCTGCTCACCTTGCCTATCTGTCATAATTTAACCACAAAGGAACCATACAGATACTCACTCCTACCCCCACTCCCTTATGCCTCATCCCTGCCCTCAGTGTGGAAGAGAATCAAGAAAGAGAGAGAGAGAGAAAAAAAACCTTATGGATTGAGACAAAACAGTTTTATAATTGAAATAAAGTACAACATAATAATGATAGTAATGAAAATGAGAGAGAGAACCAGCACCCAAGAGAAGTGATGTGCAACACAATTGTTCATCACCAGCTTCATCACCAGCTGACTGATGCCATGCCTGCTCCAAAGTAGCTAAGTGTCTCCTGGCCCAATTCCCCCAGTTTATGTGCTGAACATGACATTCTGTGTATAGAATATCCCTTTGTCCAGATTGGGTCAGATGTTGTTGTTTGGGTGTACGCAACATATAGAGTGACATGGTAAAATCTTCAGAAGTCTCTCTTTATTATAGCAGCACGCTGTCTTTTATACAGTTTTTACAAACCTCATGGGCAACCTTAACTAGTTAATAGCTTAGTTTTACTAACCAATAGAATAGTTAATAGCTTTCCTATTAACTATTCTATTGGTTAGTAAATGGTATTCTACCTGTCCATCAAATCTATCTATTCTTGGATTGTTTACATATTTTTTTTTACTGATTCTCATGGGACAAATCCCTTTTTATTACAGATGCATTTGTTTTTCACCCTCAGAATAGACTGTTGTGTTAAAGGAACTTCTCATTCTCAAAATAGCTTCATATGGGAACTTGGAAATTGCTTGTTAGCTGCACTAATAAGAAATGACAGGCCAGCTTTGGCTCCTTCCACAATCAGCTGTCCTTGCTGTGCTCCTTCCCAGCTTCTTATGCTCGCTGGCAGAGCATGAGAAACTGAAAAGTCCTTGATTTAGGGTAAACACTATCCAAACCCACCTAAAACAGTGTGTTTTATTTTCACCCTGAATCCAACACACAACACCGTACCAGCTACTAAGGAATTTATCTCTATCCCAACCAAAACCAGGACACCATCACTGTAGGGGGTTTGTCTGCCCTCAAACCCCCACTGAAAACTCCCTGGACCTAGTCCAGCTCCCTCACAACCACATTTCTGCCCTTATTTCCCTTGTTGACTAGATTTCTAGTTGACCTTCAGCCTGGCCTCATGCCCATGGCCCTCTCCAACCATTCTGGGGCTATGTGACTCTGGTTCCCCCTGCCAGGCCTGATCCCAGCAACCTCCCACAGGCTAATGCCCTCTCCTGACCTCAGAGGCACCTGATGCCCTGTGCCCATCCCAACAGAGGCACCTGATGAAGTCCTGGGCTGTGGTACCCTGTAACAACAGACTGCTGTTTGTTAAATAGTAACAGCTGTAGTCATTAACCTTATTCACAGATGTAAAGCCAGAACATGCTAAATCATAATCCACAGATAATTTAAAAAAATACTTAAGCTAGTTTAGAGTAAAACAAAACAAACCCAAACCACCCCATTTACAATACCTAGTATTTATTTATATTTCAATGGAATTATTTAAAATATATAAACACGTCTTCTATGTCTTAGAGAAATCTGGCTATGATACCATTGCCATGGATTTATATTACATATATTCATGATTCTTATATACACTATATCTCTTTGAAATTTTTTCAATCAAATCTCTAATAATTTTAAGAGGAAATATAAGCCTACAATTATTCTTTGCCCAGAACATCTTGCACATTTTAGTACAAGTCACTAATTCTCATTACTTCCCCTTAATAAGCATAATACTACTGCATTAGCAAAGTTGCCTTGAACTAAAGGTTCAAGTCTCTTTCATTCAGGTTATCCTAAAAGACCGCTTTTAAAAACATCCCTTTCTCCTTCCCAGGCTCTACCTTCTGACCCCTCAGCAGCACAGCGAGACATGGAATGGGGGTTATGGTCATACTTTTTCTCCTGCTGCTCAGGAGAAGGAGTCCTTCTCCTACTACAACATGGGATCCCTGCCACAGGAGATAGTTCTCCACAAGCTACTCCATTGGGGGTCCAAGCCACAAACTGCTTGGACACAAACCTGTGTATGGGTCTGCAGGCCCCTGCCAGGACCCTGCTCCAGCACAGGTTTCTCATGGGCTAACAGCCCTCTTTTGAGCACTCACTTGCTTCAGTGGTGGATCTCTGGATCCCAATGGATCTCCATGGGCTTCAGGGGCACAGCTGTTTCACCGTGGGCTGCATCATTAGTCACAGAGGAAACTCAACTCAGGTGCTTGTAGAATCTTTCCCTCCTTCACTGACCTTGGTGTCTGCAGAGTTGTTCCTCTGACATATTCTCACCTCATTCATCTCTGGCCATAATTGCATCTGCACGATAAGTTTTTCTTTTTCTTTTTCTTTTTCTTTTTCTTTTTCTTTTTCTTTTTCTTTTTCTTTTTCTTTTTCTTTTTCTTTTTCTTT